>JAAGKR010000243.1:35000-224550 GCA_011419295.1 Clarias macrocephalus | reverse complement strand
GGGGGTAATGATTTACTTTTCAAATGAGGAAGGTTTTTAATGTCGTATGACATCTCATTAATGTTGTCGTTAATATGCAGCACGTTCCAGCGTGTGCATAAAAGTGGAAATCTATTACCCATTCCATTTGTAACTTTTAAAGGCAGGAGAATGCTCGGAGGTTGATGAATATTTGTTAAGGATGATTCCACAATCCATAATGATGCAAATTGGCGCTTTAGTTTATAAGGAAGGGTTTGTTGCATTTGCATAGTGCATGCCAAGTGCAAGTCCATGCTTGATGCATGTCAAATGAAGGTCTTCAGTAAGCAGGCTTTGGTAAAACATGAATGGTTTATATATATATAATGTATATATACAGAGTCAGCCCCAAAAATGTTTACAAACTTCTAGAAAAAAAAAAAACTTGTATACGTATTTCAATACCAAATGTATTAATATGATAATGTTATGATAATAATATGACCATATATTAATATAATATACCTAATATTATTTTTTTTTTCCCGAAATGTGTATAGATTTTTTGGATGTATATATACAGTACACATACATATATACTAATTTTTATCTTTTAAAAGGTACAAAAAAAATGGTTATGAGGACATTTAAGCAAAACTCAAATGCAAAGTTACAGTGAATTGTTCCTTAGTGTCCTCTGGTTCTTATTGTTTTTTTTGTTTTTTTTTGCCTTATCAAAAATGTCCTGATAAGATATCATAAATGATGCTCAAAAACTCTTACCAGTCCTATGATGACTAGCTTATTTTGCTCTCTGGAGTAGATTTCTTATCAATAATAACGATAAAAAAAAAAAAAATAGACAGAGGGCTGGGTATTATGATGATATAATATTGATACCTTGTCACGACACACTTTTCTACAGAGGTGGATTTAGATATGGTGACATGGGCAGTAGCTCGGGGGCGGCATTTTCTGACCACGGAAGGAAATTCCAAATGATGATCAGATTTCTATCACTGTTCTGTCTTCATTTTTTTTTATGTGATTGTGCGGGTCAATTAATCTTGTTAGCGCCGGGATTCAGCGACGGCGGGGACTGCACCAGGAACGTCTCCCACTCAGTTATATGAGATGGGGAAGTGGGTGGACAGGTGGAGGAGGACATCACTTACACTGGAAGTACACTGGAATGCTGACTGGGGTGGGAGCCGGGAAATTAGCACATCTAACTTTGTACAGCAATGCTATTGGTAAAATCACTATATATTAATAAATCATATATAATAATAATAATAATAATAATAATAATAGCTCATGCACAACACTATAATATATAGCATACTGTACTGTATAGCATATTGTACTTCATTCTTCTATTTTGTGTGAAATCGTTAAGAATAATATAAATAATCAGTCTACACACCTGCAAGGTGAAATGGTTTCGTCTTCACTCTTAATCGGCGTCTGTAATGTCCTGATGCTCAGCGTATGAAAATGAATAAATAAGAAAAGGTCAAAGCCATTAAGTGCCCAGTTTAGAAAAAAAAAAGAGGAAAGAAAAGGACAAAAGGGTGAAATAAAAAAGGAATCTCTTCACAAGTGTAATATTATTTATGCAATAAACCAAGCTAGTGTAACTCTGTTTTTTTTTAAATATGCATTGTTACATTACTAGCTTACTTTTTTATATAGCTATAAACCTTTTGATTATTTATGTATGTTGTTCCAAATGTCAGAGTAAAAATTAGTCCTCTATCTTAAAATTGTTAATGTTTTGAGATAAAAAAAAAAAAATCACTCACTCACTCATCGTCAGCGCCGCATTATACTGTATACAGTGTTGCAGGGGGCCCGGATGCTTGATTTCACCTGGCACATCTTTCCTTAAAGCTCTCAGCTTTGACCAAAAAGCCCTCACTTTTCTCCACCTTGTGAACACTTCCCAGAGGATTCTGTGCAAAAACGTGCACCTAGTGTGAAAGCAGCCTTACTCCTTAAAATGCTGCTCCGTTTGTAAGGAACAATGGACCTAATCTATAACCAGTGTTAGTGTAAAAGACAAGCCATGTAGTGCTCTCTCTCTCTCTCTCTCTCTCCCTCTCTGTCTGTGAAATGCAGCGTTCCAAATTTCAGCAGCTCACCGAGCGTCCTCTGTGCCCTGCAGTGCTCGTTGAGACGAGAGCATTTCTGAGCTCCGCGTACTTCACAAAGCAGCATTCAGACAGCAAACAGATCAATCAGGAAACAGTCATGTAGTGGTTCAGGTGCTGGGATGTAAGATACATATCCATGTCAGTCACTCTATGATGGACAATGAAAGGTTTATGTTAAACGGCTTACATAAAACGCTTCCGAATGTGGTTGTTGGGGAGCTTCTCTGATATTTCCCCTAATATTAGTCACGGCCAATTCCCACCTATCAGACAGCTTTCCCCCTGACGTGGCCGCTACTGATCAAGGAGGGCAAAGGATGTTAGATGTTTCCTCCCGACCAAGTGCATCTTTTCAAAATGCTTCTCATGCATGTAAGGGGGATGCATAACGCACTTGGGAGGAAGCGCTATCCATCCACTTTCGCCTGTGTGTGCTGGCAGGTGCCCGTGTTTGGCTTGTGTCATTGTGATTGGCAGGGGAGTAAGAAAATGCCACCCCTTTATCCTTGAGGGCATGGGTAATTTATTGTCCTTTGAACACCCAGTGGCATCATCAGGTTTACTGATATCATCAGGTTTAACTCACAATTTTGGGATGGTACAATGAATGCTTTTCTCTTGATCCTTTATACATTTAGGCGACTTATCCAGAGCGACTTACATTTTTATCTCATTATACATCTGAGCAGTTGAGGCTTAAGGGCCTTGCTCAAGGGCCCAACAGGGACAACTTGGTGGTCGTGGGAATTTGAACCGGAGATCTTCCAAATCGTAGTCCAATTCCCTAATTCCAAGGCAACGGCGTTTTTATGTGATGTGTTGTCCAATTTTAAACCCAGTTATCCATGTGGCTCTTAACTGGAATAAAAGGTCCCAGCTTTACATTTGCTATAAACCATTTCATATAAACTGTTTAGTGTCTATCACATGAGAAGGAGTGCTGTTTTGCGAAATATCAGCACAGCTGGAATGCGGTCATGGATGCGCGGGTGCAGCTCTCTTTAAAGAATAAGGCTGATTATTATCAACAGATCATCATTCGTTTGTTTATTTAACCGAACAGCAGAATCCAAATTGTAGTGTAAAATGGAAAGCTAGTGACCTATGTAGGGTGTAAGTTAGAATACTTGTTCCACAAACCAAGTAGTGCCCTTCATCAGTAGTTAGAGAGAGATTGGGGATTCAGCCTTGTGTTAGATGCTAATTAGCTTTGTAGCTAGCATTGGCCATAAGCAGGACAACATGAACGGTTCAGAGACAAAGTGTTGTCTGATATTCCAAAACGTTATCAGATGTGCTGAAGGTGCTCCGGGTTTAAATGTGGGTTTTGTCAGGCAGCTGCTCTCCCCTCTTTCCAGTACTGTGGACCGTACAGACCTACTTTCACCCATGCTGGCGACGGACAGTGTAATTAATGATTATTAACACCAGTGACGTGGAGTGATACATATACGTAGTTAAACATCCCAGCGCCTCTGTGGAATGCCTCTCGTCCAATCAGATTACTCAGTTGGAACTAACTGTCGTTTATTATTTATTATAAATCCTTTTCTTTCCTGACCACCCAAAAAACATTTTCACTGAATAACTAAACAGATGTAAACTGATAAGTCTGATTTTTACATTTTACAAACCCTTTCACACAAACTTCGGTCCTACATCACTGTCAATGAAAATCATTTCTGGTAACACATCTATACATTATTCATTCATTGTCATCAGTACGCACTTTATCCTGGTCAAAATTGAAATCCTGAGGCAGGGATACAGCATGGATGAGACACAAGTCCATTATAGTGGCACTTTTGCTTCACCAATCTGCCCACCAGAATGTTTTGGGAGTGTGAGAGAACCCTGAAGTGCATTAAACTGAGCTCAGGTTTGAACCATGTACCCTGGAGGTGGTGACACTACACGTAGCTCCACTTTTTCATACATCAGTATTCCCTGGTTCTGGTCTTAGAGTAGCCAATTCCTGTATTTTGGTTTAGCAAGCCTGAATGCGGCTGGAGGCAAAATGTACAGGACAGGTGGGAGTGCGCTATGAAGGGGACTGACGTACACTGCTATACATAAGGCATTACCTGGGCATTTATAATGTATACATCATATGTTATAATGTACACTACCCCTCAAATGTTTTTTTGAAAAAAAGACTTTGCACCTTCTTGGTATTCCAACAGCCTTGAAGCAGTTCCCAGAGGTGTTGAGTAGTTTTTGGTCCAACTCATTCCATCTCATTTGGAATTAGACTTAGGTTTTGGACTTAGATTTAGGTTTTGGATTTAGATTTAGGTTGATTTTGGTGGCCAAGTGCTCGGATGTAGCACTCCATCACTCTCCTTCTTGGACAAATAGCTCCAACATAATGTAGAGGTCAGTTTGGGGTCATTGTCTTGGTATCATAAAAAGCAGACGGGATGGCATGTCGCTGTACAATGCTCTGATAGTCATGCTGGTTAAGTGTGCTCTCAATTTTGACTAAGTCACCAACAGTGTCACCAGCAAATTACCCAACCCCATCACATCTACTCTTCCATGCATTACAGTGGGAACCACACTTTCAGAACTGGCTGTTGACCCTCTCTATGTCTATTTGGACTCATCAACCTATAGGAGTTATAGGACCAAGATTATGTGACGTTATATTTGCTATAAGGCTGAACAGTGCATTATGAGAACTGAGCAAAAGAACCGTGTAGACATTAATGTTATTTATACTGCATAGGTAAAAAAACAAAACAAAGTATGCTTCATAATGTGTTATGCATACAACTCTGAGGATTTGTACTCTTTTATGCCAAAGTGTCATGCTCCATATATATATAGCATACAATATGTTGAAGAAAAGTGCTGCAAAAAAAAAATTAAATACAGCATAACAATAATAAAATACATTTCATGAATAAAAAAAAAACTAAATAAAAACAGTAAAACAAAACCATAGATGACAAGACAAGACAGAATTAAAGCCTAGATACTGGCAGAATAAATGCATTTTTTAAAAATTGATTATGTTGGTAAAACCTTTATAATATAAGCAAAGTTTTGCTATAATAAGGAATTATTGTGCATTAGGTGTGGTATGTAAATGCAGTAAATGCATTATGAATGAGATTTGTGGGAAGATTTCTTAGATTTATTCATGCTAACGGTTGGCAATAAAACCACAACAGTAGAAAATTAAAGGAGAGGTCAATGAAATTCCTTTTTGTTGAACATGGGTTCTTTCTGAATTAAGCCTACTTACATGGGCATGTTTGTTTATTTTTTTTATAATAAGTAGATTTTTGTATTTTTAATTTGAATCAAATTATGTTTTACTCATTATTATTATTATTATTATTATTATTATTATTATTGTATTTTAGAGATATAGAATAAATCTTTATTAATCCGGAGAAAAAATGCAGTTCTGCAGCAGCAGAGGCTAAAACACCATAATTTTAATAAAAAATACACTTGGGGTACACAAAAGTACGGTTTATAATAATAATAATAATAATAATAATAATAATTATTATTATTATTATTATTCAAATATTACTTTTGTTATTATTATTATTATTATTATTATTATTATTATTATTATTATTATTTTAGAGAGATATAAGATAAATCTTTATTAATCCAGAGAAAAAATGCGGTTCTGCAGCAGCACAGACTAAAACACACAAAAAATACACTTAAAAAGTACTTAGGGAGGGGGGGGGGGATACAATCAATAGGGAAAAAATGAATTAAGTACACAAAAGTAATATTTATAATAATAATAATAATAATAATAATAATTATTATTATTATTATTATTATTATTATAAAAGGATAAAATAAATGAAGTATACAAAAGTACTATTTATAATAAAATAAAAAATATATATAATAATTTATTTTATCTTTTTATAATAATAATAATAATTATTATTATTATTATTATTATTATTATTATTATTATTTTGTATTGGATTTAATCCAATATATCAGTCTGCACTGCTCATAAAGATGAACTATTATATTGATGGTATGGATCTGAGGAGAGACTGTAGTTTACATTTTCTGCATCTAATGTCCCCATAACAAGTAAAAAAAAACATTTAATTAATTGTGACTCTATTTCTGGAATGTAGGAAATATTTTATTATATACTAGAGTTAGTACAGGTAAAGAGTTTTTAGAAATAGTTAAAAGGTGAAAGCTAAACTCTTTTATTAGCTGATTGGCTTAAACGTAATCAGTGATAATATTATTTCAGGTTGAAGCCCATGTACGTGCCTCCATGTACTTTCTGTATGGTAAACCTCTCTGCCTAACTTATTAATACAAAGAAATCAGCAGTGAGCCACTGTGCCACCCAGCCAAATACACTCCCTGTTTAAGGTCGCTTATCAAATCCGGCACATGACTGTTTATAACATCACTTTTCACCCCTCACCTCGGACTGCTTCGGATATCTTTTCTCTAACGGTAGCACCACGGTTATGGAACATATGAGAGAAACTTCCCTCAGGAAGAATAAAAAAAAACGATTCTGTTGAGTGACATGTATAACCACGCCCACTTTGAGGGCAAAAGCACTGTATTTGTCAAAAAAAAGTGATGGCGATGTGAGGTAATCTGACACAGAACTGTGCATACAGTACCATCCCTTCTACTCAACATTTTGATTTAATTTATGGCAGATGTTTAACTTCAGGGAAAAAGGACTGGCAAAGTTTTATTAAATTCTGTCGAGGCAGTTTTGCATGATGCTGGACAGACATATTAGTATCTCTCTCGTAGGCTAGTCAGGATTTACATTTTAGATATATTACCACGCGTTTTAAATGTTACCATGATGTAATCCAATAGTTAAGCAGATTATAAAGTTGGGAACCACATCCTCAGATGGCAGGGATGGCTTACTCCGAGTCCCCTGTTAATCACGTCGAGCACCTCCAAGCTGCAGACAAATTAGAATTTATGTGGCTTTTACATCAAGCCAACTCGACATTCGTCATAATTTCGTGCTAGGAAAAATGAAGGAAGACAGCGAAAGGAGCATTCCTGTGGTGGGATAGTGATGTAACGGACCCCCGTGCAGACAAGATTAGAAAGCGCATATTACACCCGCTCTGTGTTTGAAGTGACTAAATATCATACCGTTTTTGCGGCGAGTTTGAACGCAGCACATGACACGCATCTCCGTTCTCAGATTCATCTCAGATTCGGGCCACTTTTGCCTGCAGTGTGAACATAACCTAGGACAGATAGCACTTAATGTCGAAACAGCCGTGCGACACTGCATGAGCTGGAGTTCAAAATAATGCGCTTCTGTGGCTTCACGACTCTCAGAGGACGCACGGTTCCCTTCAGCCACCCCAGATAGTTGGTGGTGTTGTGTAATAAGAGAGAGCTTGCTAGTGGGTGGAGATTGGCAAGGACAAATAAATGCATTTATTTAACATTTATGGAAGAAGTCTGGCAGCTTGCTGTTACATAAGAGAAATACCCCATTTCAGGACACGCTGTTATTGGAATATCATCAACGTTTGGGTGGTAATAGTAACTCTGCTTTGCATCAGGTCAACCGGACTATCCTGTAGTGATTATTTTTCACCAAGAGTACATCTTGAAATGTTTCTGTAGAAAAAATATCACATTAGGCTATTAAACAGTGTTAGACTATTATATAGATAGTATATATCATTTATAGACTATAAAGTAAACTATTAAATTAAACAGATAGGAATCACCAGTTATCACCTGTTACGATATTATCACGATACCTTGGTGCTAATCGGTTAAAATTGAGCTTCTATAAGTATCACGATTTTATAAATGTCCTGATTTGATATTCGTTTTTGTGACAATTTTAAACATTTAAAGAAGTTTAATGATAAATGAAATTAAACATTAGTTTTCTGACTTAAAAACCAAGCGCAGCCTTTAATGTAATCAACACAACCTAACATCAGATACAAAAGTTTCAAATCAAATAAATGAAGCAATTGTAACTGAGCAGCACATATCTCTGTTATGTCGTCCGCCATAATTATTATTTTGGAACGAAATTAGTTACAAAATGAATCCACTCTTACCACAGGGGGTGTGAATGTGTGTCAATAGTTCAGACTGTAGCACCTGTAGGATTATAAAGAAAAAGTGTCGTTATACCTCCTCAAATACCTCCTAAGACTTTAAACACAACTCGACAGTGAGCGCGCGGGACGAGCGGCCGCGAGCATGCTGGTGCGCGTGGCTTCTAATATGTGCACACTGGGCTCCTAACGCAGGTGATTTTTTGACTAATTAGCGCTCGCGGTGTTTCGAGACTCGTGTAAGAGAGTGTGTAATGAGTGGCTTTGAGACTAATTCACTCACAGAGTTGGGAGAAAAAGGCAGATCAGAGGCTTTTAACGTGCGCGACTTTTGATAATGTAACGCCATGAAAATGTGTTTCTGTTACGCCACTTAGAAGCTTCAGAAACGTTTATATCCGAGGCCGATCAGCGGTCATGAAACTGACAGCCAGCCAATTCTGATCACTGGCTGTTCGACCGGATCGTCTCTATTATAAATATAAGTTTAGTTGGTGATACATGAGTCTCCACACAGTATACAACATGCACATAATACTTCCTATAGTATTCTAAAGGAATTAAGTGGTTAACCTTAACAATACGTTGCATCTGTCCTCTTCTTATTTAAACCACCGGTGTGTTTGCGTACAGCTACAAATAAAATCGCCTTACCAGTGTGACTACTGTTCACTTTTACTGCAGTACTAATACCAACAAGTAGTTTTGGCACACACTTCCAAAAAGCTGTCATCTGCAGTGTGTATCTGTCACAGAGCTGTCTCTGGTGTTCGTACACTTTTCCCTGCTTTCTCTCTCTCTCTCTCTCTCTCTCTCTCCCTCTCTTTCTCTTTCACATGTTCTCAGTCTCCTCCTCACACTTTCCCTGTAGCTTCTCCCGATCCATCTGATGCGAGCTCCTATGTAGTCACAGCACACCGCCACGGCAGCCTGCAAAGAGCATGAATCATGAAAGCCGTGTAAAGATTCTGGTCTGCACAATACGGGGTGCACTTTTCCTGCATCTCGAGCTCCAAACTGACAGCTTTCTTGAAACCCGCGCTGCAGACTTGAAAGAAGAAAGCTGGGCAGGCGAGGTGTGCATGCCAATGTTCTCGGATGTTCTGACCTGTAGCCGGCGCTCAGTTTGAGTCTAGCATTGGAATGAATGCGAACTTCCTGGGTTGGAAAAGTGTCAAGGTGTTTAGACTTCGAGTAGTTCCAAGTGAGGCATAAGGAAATGGGACATGCTGTTATAAGCCTAGATGCAATGACGGAGTGGCGTTGCGGGAACATGAGCAGTGGAGTTACTCCTACTGTACCTGCATCCTAAATTACCGTTATTCTTTATTATCACCACTCTAAATAGGCATTTAACTCACCAACCAAGTCATCAAGCTATAAAAATGCAGCTTGCTATGAAACTCCAATGCTTCACCTGTGATTATTATAAACACTGACACTGGAGACTTCTTCGACAAATGCTAAATAGTTACATTCATCTCAATTGCTTGTCCTGGGGTTGCAGGGAGCTTAAAGTCTGTTGCGGGGAACTTAAGGCACGAGGCAGAGTACACCATGGACACAATGGCACTCATTCACCCATCGTCTATACCACTCTATACAGCAGGCCTGGACCCTAACCCCGAAGGAGACTTATGGCACGAAACGGGGTACACCCTGGATGGGGTGCGAATCGTACCAAGCATGGGGAGCAACTTCCATGCACACATCATATTAGAAGCGATATTTAAACCCCAGCCTTGGATACATTAGACGACAGCGCTAACCACTAAGCTACCATGCTGCCTATGTTTGCCATCCAGAAGAAATAATTTAAAAACCACATCAAAGGGCACATCAATGGCATTGGTGGCTCAGTGGTAGGTTTGAAGTGCCGGCCCCAATCCTGGATAAATGGGGAGGATTGCATCAGGAAGGGCACCCGGCGTAAAACCTGTGCTCAATTGTCGCGCGGTTCCGTTGGTCAGCTGTGGTGACCCCTCAACGGGAGCAGCTGAAAGACTAACAACAACATTGAAAGGGCACATCAATATAAACCTTGGGGTTGGCACTGTTGAAAGAGCTGCAGTAATAGAAAATGAATCTCCACCTTCCGACCAATCAGAAAGTAGCATCCCGCAGCGCTGGCGTAAAACGTTGAAACGCTGTCCATCTCTCACCACACTTTTTGACTTTTCCTAATCCCAGACATACATAGATGCCAGATTGATTTTTCCGCTTTAGAGATATGGTAAAGAAAGCCTGAAATGTCTCTCAGCTGTAAAATAGGGCTTCTTTAAAGACATCTGAAACACGTGCGCATCGGCGAAGGCCATGGACTGATCGTCCTACACGTCTGCGAGCCTTAAATGTCGTTTCTTTTGCAGACTTCCCATTTTCTTTGCCTCTCTGAGGTTGAAAACGAGCATTCGCTCACCGACTGTGCTTGTCATTATTCATGAAGCCCAGTGTAATCTGCATGCTCAAACACTGAATTGAAATGGCATGAACTATTTTTTTTTTTGTACATAAAATGACGAACCGCCATGTTTGCCACATGGGTTTAAAAGCTACATTATTCCCCCCAAAACCAGACAGTCATCAGGTTAACCGGCGCTTGAGTCGTCTGTGCAAAACACTAGTCATTACTGTCGCATCTACCTAATAAAGCAAGATTGCAGATTATTATGTGAACCCTTAATTGCAATCCCTAGGTGTCAGAGTTATTAAGTACCGGAACTTCTCTTCCATTTTTCAAAAACAGCTCTCTCTCTCTCTCTCTCTCTCTCTCTCTCACTTTGCCAGCAGCCACCTGCTGAGGGGTTAAAAAAAAAAAAGACTTTAATTTCGAGAAGCATTTTTACGATAAATTATTAATCAGTCAAGGCCATAATGTTATGCAGAAAATAAAGTGTTTGGTGCCTTATTGCAATTTTCCACGCGGTTCAGAAGTTCTCTCTTAATTGTGCCTTGCAGTCAGATTGTTCGAGCCGTGCTCTTCCCATTTACTTGGCCTTATAAACGCTCAGGCTGGGGAAGTAACACCGAGCAGAACGTCATTGTGGAGTGACTTTCCTCGGAGTCACGCCCTTATATCGTGTTTTCATTGCCGTCTAAAATTGTTGTGCTCGAGTTGTGTACTAATTGCTTTTTTTTTTTCCCCCTCCTTTGCTTTTCTGCTTCTAGGTAAGTCTCTCCTTGATATCACGGGGGTACTGTTTGCCGAGGCGACGTCCAGTTTCCGTTTGGAAGCCCTGACCGTTTCGCCCTGATTGAAATTCTCGACACGCAGGTGTGCTCGTTTACATTTGTTTCATTTTCTGCTTTGAATGTGCCTGGGCGCATTATAGAAAATAGGTTGAAACTCCTTATTTTGGCTTTAAAGCGCCTCCGCGCTGGATACCTATTTCCCCGCGTCTTCGCATCCGTTGTGTCGTTGAACGTTCCCGTGGAGCTGCCTTATGAAGTGTCAGGCACATTTTGTCTCGATGCTGAGATGAAGAATGCCTAATGATTTCATAATGCCTGAGTCACTAGGCTCTCGCATCTGTCCCCAGTCGTACTTATGTGTTTTCCCAGCTGCGTTTCATTCATCTCCTGGAGCTTTAAATGGAAATGGAGATTTCTGTGATATGAAAGCAACTCTCGTTCCGGTTAAGAGGCGCTCCGCTGACGTTCCACGGAGACGCGTCTGCGCGTCAGCCACGGCTGCCAGGGATCTCGGCAATTAGGCCAGATCAGTGGCAACCTCTCATGCCCTCGTCCCATTATCAGGATCACTAATTACTTCCAGTGCTCTGGCCTTGCTTTGCTTCACTGCTTATTGCTTGCTCAGGTCCATTCTAGGAAGAAAGAAAATGGATGCGTCTAGGATCGTGTCTTTGTACACATGCATAAAAAAAAAAAAGATGTTAAATGATATAGCTTAAATACTATAATCATACAGCGCACACCTTCCCTATTTGCCATATTTAATAGCCATATAGGTTGCCTTGTAATTATTCACTACGGCTCACTGTCTATTAAAGCGAAAACCCGCGCTGAATGACTTGCACTGGATTCTTCATAATCAGTATGTGATCTTCAGTTAAGCAAAAAAAAAAAATCTTTGATGTGTTATGTTTAGTTTGCCGTTCCCTATCTAACCCACAATGTCGATTATATCTCCCGATATTAGCGCTTTCTTTCATCTTTACCTAAAGAAAGTGATGTAACAGCACTTTAGTCTTTCAGTCTGTCCATCTATGAGTGTGAGTCAAAAATGATCCGCACCCCGGTTATATTAAAACATCTTTTGGTTGCACTGTCTGATCGGTGCTTTCCGTTCAAGGCTACTGTCTCCCCAGTCACTGTTGTGCAGATGTGAACGTGTTGCATCAGTTCATTTGTAACTGCGGTGTGAGAAAAAATGGGTGCCTGACTTCGTGATTTGCACAAAGAGCAGTGTGCAGTGATTTTGTTTTTTTGGGGTCTGAGGGTGTACCTGGTGTCGGGACAACTCACAGAAGAGCGCAAACAAAAGCATTTGGATATCTGCAAACAAAATTTGGACCGATACTCTAAGGAAGGTGAAAGTTTCTTAAAGAGAACCATTGCTGGTGATAAGACATGGATTCATCACTATGAGCCTGAGAGTCAACGCCAGAGCATGGAATGAATTTTAGACTCAATTATAGACCAAGAAAAAGCTCAAAAGTCTACCATCAGCTGGGAAACCAATGCTTACCAATGTCTGTAGTTTTTAGGAGGCTTATGTAAAGGTGTGCCCTTGTGTCCCGCATTTGCTTGATTGCCTCTATGATGGCGTCGGCCAGCAATCAGAGGTGCGGTTGCCCGGTTGGCTTGGCCACCTGCGGATCTACCTGCCCGGAAATCCGCAGTGTTACACATACTTTATGTCATTCATGTTGAAATATTTCTTTACTGGAAAGGGACTGCATTAAATCCAGCTTTGAGCGGATACAATTTGGCCGGTGGACACCGACATGCCAGAGTATAAGGCACAGCAGCAAACGGACTAATGTAGATCTTTTAGTGACTAAAGTTAATACAGTTTTAAGAAATCTCATTATACTGTAGTTCCCCCCCCAGCCCCCATTCATACAGCGTTCCCCTGTTTGTATTCGATGTAAAAGCAGTCTTTTTCACAGCAAAGGATCCACCTTCCTGGGACTCGAGACTCCCAGCACTCAGCAGGGTCCATGGGGAGCACTCTCTAACCGGAACCCTATTAAATGCATCAGCTGTCTGATGGAAAGGCTTCAGGGTGGCAGACTGGGAAAGCCACCAGATCCACCACGGCTTAGTTTTAGAGAGGTTTCATAAGGGTGGGAGGAGTCGGTGGTGGGGGGTGGGTGGCGATGAAGGGGTGTTGAGCATTTCATCTATGTGAGGAGGCGAGCTGTCTGTGCATCAGGGACAATATGAAGGAGTGACTTGAAAACCCTGGCCCAAGTGCTCCAGCACATCTTGTGAAGTTCACAAGAAAGCCATAGGAAGGAAAAACGATGCCTGGGGTTGAAGATCTCATCCAGCCGAACTATCGATTGAGGGATAGGCGCGCTGCGGGACAGAGTTAGACAGACAAGAGGAGATAAAAGAGGAGATAAAAAAGTGAATATTGACTCGCTTCATTAAGGATATTAGTGTGATTAATAGACCTGTCTCAGCCTTTGATCCGAACACTCCACTGTTTGTCAGCTTCCTCCCAGAAGTCAGCCGATACAAAGCGAGGTGTTGGCCAGCTAATGGTGCTTCTGTCCTTTGAACACTGAAGGTTAGAAAAGGTCTTCATGGCCTACAGCAAAGATCATTCATGAAGGGGAAAAAAGGACTTTAGAATGGCAAGCGTGCTTCTCAGCTGCTAAAGGTTAGATATCATAGATAACAAGCCAGCTAAAAAGTTACGAGTGATATTCTTTAGAAAAAAAAAAAAAAACTACAAAAAGAAGAATGTCCTTTTTCCTACATGCGGTCATGAGATTTGTGGGTGCTGTGAGTTGGGAGTTCTCAGTGGATTAGAGAGTTTATTGTGAGGCAGGTCCTGACTCCAGTCATCTGCAGTCGGAGTTCATTGAGAGTCCTCTGCGGTGAATGGAAATGAAGGCTGATTAATTCTCCCCTGGGCAACAGCGGCTCTCTTCACAGCTGGAGGTGTTTGGGAAGTGAAAAGAGTGGCCGTGAAAAAAAAAGTATGAGGCACTTTTAGGTGCCTGAACTCAAATCCCCCAGAGGATGCACCAAATGGAATATATTGCAATATGTAGTCAAAGTATTGCGAAATAAAAGTGACATGTACCCAGCAGCCACTTGAAAAGACACTTGACGTCTAATTTTGCTCATAGAAAATGCGGTGACGTATGCACGATTGCATGCAAGATGCGGGAAATCATGCAGATACAGGTTAAGATCAAGGTTCAGTTAATGTTAACGTAAAAAAAAGAAAAACACATGATAGGCACCGGACTTTGCCAGAAAGGCTGGTTTAAGTGTTTTCTGGGATTTAAAGTACCAGTTCAAAATTTGGACACAAGCTTGGATTTATTTTCCACATTCTAGAACGATACTGGATTTTTTCAACACTATGAAATAACACCTCGGATTAGAGCCGGTATGAAGGCTTTAGTAGCAGAAACATCTCAATATCAACCGTTCAAAAAAGGTTATTCCATATTCTAGATGCCTTCAGCATGATTTTCACAATGTAGAAAGTAATAAAAATCAGGGAAAGACCATGGAATTAGAATGTGTGGCGGAGCATTTGACTGGTAGTATACATTGATTGCATAACAAGTGTGAGGGCGGAATCGTTTCATTTTGGGGATAAGGATTCCGAGAAGAAATCCCAGACCGGTACAAACATGATGAACAGAAATGCATTGTACAACACGTCACACCTTGATGTAGATGAGCTACAAAAAAAGAACTACACATTGGATTCAGCCAAAAACAGGAAGCTGAGCCGAAAGCACATGGACTTGTAGAAGTTATTATTATTATTAATAATAATAATAATAATAATAATAATACAGTAAGTCCCCAACATACGAACGAGTCCAATTTGTTCACAAGTCTAACAAACATTGTCTAAGTACTAGAATACTAACACAATTGGCTATACACAGTATAAAACTAACATGCTCCATGATCTTGTCCTTGTTCTTTAGAATCGTCCTGATGGTCGAACGATTCATGTCTTCTAAGAACGAGCAATGTCTGCCGTGTTTTCACCTCGTTCCATCCTCTCAATTATTGTTAACTTTTGCATCCTCGTTATTGCTTAGCGCTTCTCAGCAGTCTCGGCTTCATCACTGGTGCTTTCACGCATGCGCCCAGATAATCTGGGATGCGCGCTGCATGCACATGACAATCTATGCCGGACATGTGATCTAACTTCCGCAAATGAACACGAGTGTTCATATCTTCGAAAGTTCATAACTCAAAAGTTTGTATGTTGGGGACTTACTGTAATAATGATAGTAATAATAATTAACATGAATAAACACCTGGATTAAAAGCCTGGATCCAGAGTTTCATCATGAATAGCTAGTCAAGCTCAGTTTTTTTGGAGGGTTAGCGTGAGGTTACTGAGGGCTCTTAGTCAATGGCCTTCTAGGGCTGGAACTTTTTACTTTTTTATGTCTTTATTTATTTTCAGTAGCAGTCTCGAATGGTACAGCATTTGCACCCAAGCATGCATTCTATTAAAACAGGGAGCCACTACATCCCCTTATTTACTGCGACTAAGGCGTTGTACTACATGACCTTCTCTTTAAAATCGTGGCCACAATACAGAAGAATGACTTCAGGAAGCTGTGAATGAATTTCAAATCGCCTGATTATAGTGAAAAGCAACACATTTGTCCTAACTAATATTTTATTTCATGAACTGAATAATAAATTCCCAATTACTCAATTAGTAATGACTGAATGCATAAAATGAATGAGGGGTGTGAGTTGGTGCTGGATTTCATTTCGCTTAAAACTTGCTATGACACAGTATGTTTATTAAGACAAGAAGTGGATTATGGTACACCATGACTAATTATTTAACCAGCCCTTTATTTATGATTTATTTTATTCATTTGAGAAGAACATACTGCATTCTTCCTTAATATGATTAAAGCGTTATTTTAAATAGAAGTTTAGTTTTGCGCAGAATTTTGTATATATGTGGTATACTGTAAATCATCATCATCATCATCATCATCATCATCATAACATATCTCCCTCATAGATGGATTTATTAATTAGTTTATTACATATCAGAATTTTTATTATTTTTATTGTTACCTACAAAATTGGTCAAAGGGTCATGAGTGAGATAGCCTTTAAAAGCCTTCTGGGCCCAACTTACACCATTTTAAAAAATTGAATAGGATACAATATTATAAAATATTCTCTATGTGAAATATTAAAAATGTCGAAACAGTGTCATATACAGTGGAATAAACAATACCACATAATGAAAATGTGAAAGAAGTTTTCTTTGAAATCTTTGCACCTTTATCACAAATTAAAAAATGACATGTACATAAGTATTCACAGCCTTTGCCATGACACTCAAAATAAAACAGGTGAAACGTGTTTCCACTGATCATCCTTGAGATGTTTCTACAACCCGATTGGAGTCCACCTGTAGTAAATTCAGTTGATTGGATTGGTTGATAAGGTCCCACAGTTGGCTGTGCAAGTCAGAGCACAAACCAAGCCACGAGTTCCAAGAAACTGTCTGTAGACCCCTCCGAGAGGATTATATCGCGGCACAGTTCTGGGGAAAGGTACAGACAAAATTCTGCAGCATTGAATCAGGCGAGCACAGTGGTCTCCATCATCCATAAATGGAAGACGTTTGGCCGCCTGGCCAAAGTGACTGGGAGAGAAGGGCCTTAGTCAGGGACATGATTAGGAACAGCTGTAACATTTTGTAACGGCAAGATATGGAAAAAGTAAAGCACTGCGAACACTGTCCGGATGCACTGTATGTGTGCTCTGAATTTGAAACTGTGGTCAATGCCACAACGGTAGCAACCAGTCAGTCGCTAGAAAAACTAACAGAAGGAAAGAGGTAGACAGTGCTTCATCAATGGCTCCATCGTCTACGGCGTCCTCTTCTCAAGTGAGTGGAGTAGAACCGGCAACATGCACCTGTTCAGGCTGTTATAATCAGAAGCATGTCTGGATTGATCCTGATAATACCGCTGAGAAATTGATTGGAGCATGATTGCGTGACGTTGAGATGTGTCAGGGCGCTACATCAGACCATATTAGTGTGTCTGCGTGTGTGTACAGGCAGAGAAAGTTTGCTCTGGTAGTATGTTGGGATGTACTAGCAGAACTATCTCTTAGCCGGGTAACACACAAAGCTGCAATGCTATATCAGGTACAATTTTTAGGTTCTGTTTTCGGTGCTAACAC
The DNA here is from genome assembly GCA_011419295.1 of Clarias macrocephalus. Classification (NCBI taxonomy): domain Eukaryota; kingdom Metazoa; phylum Chordata; class Actinopteri; order Siluriformes; family Clariidae; genus Clarias; species Clarias macrocephalus. The sequence goes on along the minus strand of JAAGKR010000243.1, from coordinate 206,957 downwards.
TGCTGTATGAGTTTTAAAATGTAGCTTATGTGCAGTCCACAGCTTGGGATTTTGCTCTGGAGGATGGCAAGCAGTTAGCCGGCTGTATTTGTTGAAAAAAGAAGAAAGCCAGAAAAAAAGCGAGGAGTCGCTTTAGGTGTTTTAGCAGCTATTGGTAGGACTGTTATGAAATCCCCACGCTGCCAGTGCTGACTGATGCAGAGGGCAAAAAGTGATATGAATTCCAATCTGACTGTTCTCATTCAAGGCGCATGACCACGCATTGGATACACATCTGATCCAGGACCACATACTGTACTGTAGGTAACTGACTCAGATCTGATCTGAGAAACATCAGATTTGTGCAATCAGACAGAGTGAACAAAATCTGATCTGTGCCACATTAGGGATTAAAAAAAAAAAACCAGATTTGAGGCTGTTAATGTAAACGTAGCTTTGTGTCCTCTATATGTTTGTTTTTTGTTTTTCGGTGTAAAAACAAAAAAGAAGAATGGGAATATTGCAAATGCTTGTGATTATATATTCTATTTGATTTTGAGCAAAGGTTTGAGCAGGTATCAGTGTTGCGCCTAACATTCTCCTCCGCACAAATCTGTATGCATATGCATTTTGGGAGTGTTGAACATCCATTTGTTTTATTGTGATATAAATCGTCTATTGTCTCATTTGTCTGTTGAGCTGTCAACCCGGGTGATAGAAGATACACTGCAAACATCAATTTCTTTACAATTAGGAAAGAAGTCCAAACAAACCAAACAGTTCTTTTTTGACATTTCTAATTATACAGAATTCTAGAACATTTTCATAAATTGATTGCATACTTGACATACTGTACACTACCAGTCAAAAGTTTGGACACCCCTTGAAACCCCATGGGCTTTCCTGATTTGTATTTCCTCCTACATTGTAAAACATTGCTGAAGGCGTCCAAAACATGTACTGTAATCCTCTCCCTTGAACGGCTGATATGGAGACGTGTCTGCTGCTTGTGATCTGTAACGTATTCGCAACGGCTCTAATCTGACAGGCTGTTAATTGGTGATTTCTAAAGGCTGGTAACTCTAAATGAACTGCACGTCCACAGCAGAGGCAGGTTTTGGCCTCGCTGTCCTGAGATGGTCTTCATGAGAGACAATCCTGTTTTGGCAAGAACTGTTCCAGTATAGCTGACCTTCGTGTCTTTAAATAACATGTGATTGTTCTTGTTGTTGTTACATTATTACTTAATGCCGTTTGTGTTATGTTATCATAAATAAAAAAAATCAGTATTGTTATAGAATGTAGAAAATAAGTCTAAACTTGTGTCCAAAAACTTATGACTGGTGCGTCCAAACTGATGCAGTAATGCCATAGTCATTTTCCTGTAAACATGGAAATCTAATGTGAGTGATATTGATGCCTCTTTTTTTTTTTTTTTTTTGCTGGCATTTGTGTCCATTAAGAAAACTAACCGTTTTAAGCTTAAGAGCTTTTTGACAGCTCTATGTTTGACCGTTTCCCCCAAATCAGCATGGCTTCAATTTTTGAATTTATGAATAGCTACAAAATACATTAAACCGGAATGCCACTTGTGCCCCAAGCTTCCTCGGGCCAACATCAGTACCTGATCTCACTAATGCTCTTGTGGATGAATGAACGCATCCATGCTAGTGGAAAGGCTTCCTGGTAGAGTGGAGTTTATTATAAGAGAAAAGGGTGGACTACTGTAAATCTAGAATCCATCATACTCCAATGTCTGCAGACCTTTTCCATGAAGAGTAGTTGTTTTGTAACCAATAACAAGAAGGTTAAAATTGTAGACTCGCGCCAGGGTTCTCAATGAATCAGTCCAGGTTAAGTTAAGTTGATCAGTAATATGTTGGCCATGCTGGTAGACGCTAGACAGACACCGTGTTTGTCCTGCCTCTCCGTTTGTCCACATGTTTTCAGACTTTGTTGTACTGAATGAACAAAAGCTTCTCCAGGGAGCAGCGGTTTACTCAAGTTGCCTGAAGGTAAAGAAATAGCAAATAATACAAAAAGCCTTTCTGATTCATGAACCACTTAACATACGCCAGTGTAGACTATTATTATGTTTGAAAGCATAACCCGCAATGTTTTTATTACTGGATGTGACCACTGTGGTCATAGCCTCCGTAACTCCTGTATAATCCGATTAGCTACTATAAATTCACCAAAAATCATTAATAATGAAATACAATCACCTAATCCTATTGATCGTGATGAATCCTGAGTTACCCGGAATAAATAAAGGCGGATAAATGTAATTAAGTTTAATAAGGAATTTTAAAAGCGCCTGTGAGATGATAAATGACCTCATGAAAAGCCAAAATAGAAGAATAAACTTGTGCGTGTTTACAAAGCCAGTGATTTCCAGCCTGATTTTAATAATTGACTCCTGGGAAAAGCCAGTGCACAAGTTTGCTGATAAGCAAGAAGAATAGGTTGTAGTGTTTGAACAACAAAAGTGTATCGATCCTCTATTTGAATAATGCACAGTGGCAGACCTTGGCCATAAGCTAATGTATTTCCGACCTCGCAGGCTTTCTTTTTTTCCCTCCCCTTGCCCGACTCCGACGTTTAGAGGTATAAATCCAGACAGACTTCTGGTTTGCTTGGCTCCTGTTAGACTCAACACCTTTTCTTTTCTTTTTTTTAAAAAAAGGTCAAGTGTTTTATCATCTTTTTCTCACCCACACATAGCCAGGGTGTGTCCCGCCTGATGTAGCCGTTCATTACTCGTCGTCTCCGCGAGGAGAAACCTCGGGGGGGTTCCCGTTGCCGTACCGGATCTGGTGCGCGCGCGGTTTTATCGCGCGCGTTCATTTGCTTGCTCAGCACTTCCATCATATATCGCGCTCAGTCGTTTAATCATTTTTCGCTCTCGTGTTCTGTTTTGCATCTCGGGTCAGAAAGTGCTTCCGTTTCATTTTAGTGCTGCAGGCTAGGAGCTACCGCAGCGTGTCCTTAAAGTGTAATGAACGGAGAACAAGGTTGGCATTACGTACACGCAGCCAAATTAACGAGCTTAAACATCGCGTAATATTACGCTGACCTACTGTATAACCATGACTTATATTCAGCACCATAGTTCATACTTCAGAGTGCGTCATTGCTACTTGTGTTCAGTAAGCAGTAAAACGATACGGCGCGTTTTTAGAGAAATGTAATTAGCACTGATGGGGTGCCTAGACGCGGTCCAGTGCGAAGCGTTGAACGCACTGAAGTGTTTTATTCCACCGTAACCAAGTTGCGTGAAAAACACGCCATGCTTTTTTAATCCATGTGGGTCAGCGGTGAGACTGTACTTCATTTTATCACTTATGTTATAAACAATACTCTCATCTAAAGCCTATTTTTCCCTCTTTCTGGAAAACGGCTTGTTACCACACTACCAAAAACAGCCACGTTAATTAAAGGCTTTCTGACTTTTTGTCTTCAAGTGCTGACACTGGAGACTCCTTCGAAACTTTGCACCGTATCAACAATTATACAGTATGTTTCTCTTGGGTGAATAGCTTCAAGGAATGTAATCGTATGCGTTAGATTCCATGAAAGGTCCACCATAGAAATCCCTGTGAATTATGAACCCATTTTTAATTACTGTTCAAAAATTGTTAGAACCATTGAGAAATGGTGTTATGAATGAACTATGATGTAGGATTCCAGTTCCGAATACTGTATACCCTACACCAATGTGTGGTTTACAAAATGCATTGCTTTAGTTCATGTGTCTTTGATGTCTGTATATCTTTCATGCATATATATGAGAGTAATATGCTTTTGTAGTATTTCAGAACGGAGAGTGCCATGGCTTGGTGCGTGATGAGAATCAATTAATAGCGCGTAGTCAGCTTGGTGTCTCTGCATGAAGCAGCCTTTCTTCTTTCATGCCATTTGTCCTCAAATGTTCAAGGTTATTAGCTTACGGTCCTGATTAACATGCAAATCTGGACTATAAGAGAAAAAAGGAGAAGAAAGAAAGAAAGAAAAAAAGCATTCAGCTTGTAAAAGCTCTAAAACATTGTTCTCAACAGCACACCAAGACTCAAGTTTCGGAGTTTCAAGGTTTCTTAAAAATCCAGCTCATGACGGGTTTAATAATAAGCTGATCAGTCGGATCTGGGGTGTGTTTGGAGGCAGGAAACCTTGAAGCTCTGCAGGTCAATAGTTCTAAAGGCCGGGAATTGAGTAACCATGCTCCAACTCATTGTAATGAGGTTAAGGGGGAGGAAAAAAAAAAAAAAAAAAAACTACAGCCAGTCAAGTGTAAAAACACCTTCATCCACAAATTAGAATCTGAAATCCATGAGAGCTTGTAAACCCAATATTTTCAACAGCGCTATGTTTTCACCTGCCTAATTCCTCAAGGGAATTTTTCCGTCGTCTGTTACCACCTCAAAGCCAGCGACTGTAATTGTGGGTTTGTGTTGTGTTCTTTCCCTTTTTTTTTCTTCTTTTTCCCCTTTCAGCGTCGTCCTTTGCAGATGGATTACAAAATGAGGTTTCTCGCTCATTGCGCTGCTTTTGTTTTGGTTGCAGGTGCCGTTCGCTATCGGCGCATAGCCCTTTCCAAGAGCATTAGGTATTCTAAGTGGAGTTCTGTTTACTGACAAGAACCCGCGACTCTCAGTCGCACGGCTGAAAGGTGCTCAGTAGTGACAATTACTCCGCTCGCTGTGACAGAAAGCAGCGATAACCAAGATGAAGAGAGAAAAGTAACCTTCAGTGAGACTATTAAAATGCAAAAGAAACTCCTCACGCTGAGAAATCTGTCAGATTGCGAGCTAATTGTTTATTCTTGTATTCTTGCATCACGGATGCCACGTTGCAACAAATAAACACATCAACTCTTGAAACAGAACCAAAATAAAATACAAGTGAAATCGCTGGTAATCGGCGGTTTTTAATTCCGAGGGGCGTTCAAGTCAAACAGGGACTTTTGGTTGCACAGAATAATAAAACTGGTATGCGAGTAAAAACTATCTCTGTGTAATTTTCTGAGGACCGGAGGCATGCTTGGACTGCCTGCTTCATGCCTGAAACGCTGGCCTCCCAGGAATTCCTTTAATGGCCCAAACACGTGGAAATCACTTGGAGCGATGTCAGGCAATAACTCCTATAACATGCAAGTGGTGTTTGTTAATGATTTACTGTTTACAGTTCTCACAGTCTCTTACGAAAGTTGGCGACAAGTTATCCATCGATTTTTTTATTTTCTAAGGATCAGGTGTTTCACGACTGTAGAGGGATCTCTATTCTCATTATTCACAAACGTATAGCCTTTTATAACACGTTTACACCATCAATTTTTTTATTTATTTCGGTCTCTGTTTGACTTGAACAAAAATGTGTGCTTATTCACATTCATTCCTATGGTCAAGGTGTCTGTGAGGAAGAGTTTTTGTTGTTGTTGTTGTTTTTTACCAGTTTTGGAAGGAGTCTCCAGTCGCAGTGCTTCATAACAGTCAAAGATTTGCACTGGAACTCTACAGGGCTCTGCAGATTCTCAGTAACAGGGCATTACCTTCAAGAAAGAATTATGAGGCAGCAACTGTTTATACTGTAGCTGCTCTAACTAAAGTGATGTAGAAAATTCGATTTTAAAAACGTACGACATTCCTTTATGCAATAAACAGAAAACTCGTCTTGATGTGGTATAAGAGGAAGAAACCACTTCGGGGTGTACTCTGAGTTATATGTGCTGAAAAATAAACACGTCTGGTGGCATTATACATGACATCATTTATTATTTTTCTGCATGTAAGATTGCTTTAACATAACATACGGTCATGCGATAAAAGATCGGATTAAAAAAATGGAGTTTGACATCAGTCTAGAGCTTTAGGCTAGAATCCTTATTGGATCAATGCATCATGGGAGGTGATGGATTATCATACAGTAGATGATGCAAGATTTGATAGGAACGATGGTTGTTGTTTTTTCACTCAGGCTCTGTGGATATAGTCGGGTCTCCTCAGTGCTCCCTCAGACCTGACCCAGAGTGTGCAAGCGCTCATAATTAGGATCGATCTGTTGGTCGATCCAGTATGATTTAATGCTGAACTATTTCTGTTTTTTCTCTTCTGTCGAAAAAACTCATGAAGTTTTATTTGTTTTATTTATTTGATTTTATTTTATTTATGCAGAGAGCACCAGCATTTGTAGTTAGGCTGCATTAGACAGCGCTGTAACACGTTTCCACCAATGCGCTTAAAGACAGCTGGCTCCGACACAAAACCGTCGTAGCTGTACAGAAACGAAGCTCGTGCAATCGACCGATTTAATCAGTCCGAGCCAGGAATCATTTTGACACTGGAAGCACTTGATGCTGCCAGTCTTTAGCAAATAAATGAGAGTTATGAGTGGCCTTTGTAGAGTGAGGGGGGTGGGAGGGGGGGGGGGCAGCAGAGCTAGGGAGTTAGTTGAAGAAGTATGGAGGGGAAATGGATTAACTGATCCCTGTCAGCAAAAAAAAAAAAAAAAAACACCTGCGAAAATGCATCTCATATGTCTTAAGCAGGCAAAGCAAAAAGAAATTTGAATGTCTTCAGGTGGAATATTGACAGACTGAGATAATGGTACATTGATCCTCATCTCCAGGCTTTGTGATATAGCTGAATTCTTGCTGTTGTCCTGCATTAAAAAATGATTGCCGCCGGTTTACTCTTAATATAAAAGGAGCTCACCGTGTTCTTTTTAAAACAATCCGTCCCCCAGTGACTGAATGAGACAAAGACGCAGGAAACGTTTCGATACAAAGAGCAGTCGCGCTGCCTCTGGCTAATGAAGTGGCGTCCTTATCCCGGGTCTTTACAGTAAGTTGTTGTTTTTGTTATGTTGTCTCGTTTGTTTTTTGTTTTTTTTTCTTCTTCACCCTCTCGAAGATGATGTTGTAAATGAATATTGATAATTTGTCTGTGAGATGCTCCTCATAAGTGCTGCTTGGCTGGGTGGGAGCCATTATGCACTCTGTGTTTGCATTCGGCGGGCAGCAATTACCTGTCCCGTATGCCCCGTGCGCGGCCGTATTAATAAGCCCGCTCCTTGATTTCATCTTCGGTGCGTCGTCGGAGCCGGGGCAGCGTTGTAGCCCGCCGAGCTGTGATTTATAACAACAGTTTTGGAGGTGTACACGAGGCACCCAGACACTGATCCATCACTGAGCTCCCCGCCAAACGCTCTCTCTCACGCCAGCACGCTCGTGTACTCCAGTCCTGCCACGCTACACGTACTGCAAACCACGGATTAGGGTCCGGATTAGCACGGATTAGATGGGATCTCTTTGAAAAAAAAAAAAAAGTTGTGGTGGGGGGAAACGACGGAACAGCCATACTGTGCAAACAAAGACAGGTTTCGTCGCGGCTGTCGTCTTTGTTTTCTTGCACCGCACTGTTTTGCTGTCAATGATTTCCCGGTCTGGCTGTGTGATTCGTCATAGTCGTGGTGTTTTGTTTTGTTTTGTTTTTTTTCTTCCCTCCTTTTGAGTTTTTTTTTCTTTTCAGGCACTATTCCAAACTAAAGGCATGCCACGTGCTCCCCATCAACTGAAAAAAAAAAAAATTAATTCCAAAAAAAGACCCAAAGAAAGACACAACACTCGCCGATGAAAATGCGGCAAATTTTCCAGCCGCCACAAAAAAGAATGCTAATGCGACTAGATAAATGAGAATTTGTTTGTTGCCATGGCAACACCTCGGGTCATAAGCCAGCGAGGAGATGAGGCCGAGGCTGAAGCTGTGAAGGTGATTAGTCTTTTATGTCTGTCATACTTAATTTAGTATCACACACACACACACACACACACACACACACACACACACACACACACACACACACTGCACCTTCGAGCAGACATTCGAAAATAGCGGAAATGAAAGATGAGAGACTATTTTGGAGGAGATTAAATATACATTGGCTTATTTAATCAGAGCCAGAAACCCTTGTCAAGTTTATATAAGGATTATGGAGTATTGATTGTATATACAAGCCGCGCTTTTTTCCCTGCGTGTCATCCCTGGTGTGCGCTAAGATAAAAGACCTGTTGTGCATCTCGCCGCTGCTTGTTACCTTACAAGAATATTGCAAGAGGCCTTCAATCAAGTTCATTTTTTAAGATGCTGAGAAAAAACACTACATTTTGGTCATGTCAATCATTTTCTAGGTTTTTCTAAATAATAATAATAAAAATAATAATAATAATTTCTGCTGTAGTTCCGCAAGATGTAGTATTTGAAATATCAAAACTCAACAAGACAATTGTATAAGCTTAATTCACCTGCACACCCGTGCCATACCACTGCCTCACCATGTTTCACAAAAGGTGTGTGCTTTGAACCACGAGTATTTACCCTCATTAACATCTTGAGGTAACCGCGCTGTATCTACTGTACACTTTGACAACGAGTCAAAAGTGGGCACTACTAATGTTCCTGTTATTTTTCTTCTTTCATTTTCAACCCGTTCAACGCTAGGAATCGGCTTCAGACCTTTAATCTCCTTAATCTGTCATGAAATACATACGAAACAGGCCAACAGTGGCTATTAACCTGCTTATCAGCCAGTTGTCCAGTTACTTTTGCGCCTGTGAAAATGGAGGGACTTTGTAAAAAGAGTTTTTTCTCTCTCTTTTTTTTTCTGCAAACTTCTTGAATTAAAATCTGAAAGTCCACACTTTAATCACATTTGGATTGCTTCCTTTCAAATCCATTGTGCTGGTATACAGAGGCAAAAATTACAAACATTTTGTGACTGTTCAAATAGTTATGGATGTGCTTCACTTTTTCTTTTAGATACATTTGGGGGGAAATGACTTTTCCATGCCTTTTTTTAAGAGGCACTGTAGTTTTCCAATCAGCCAATCATGTGGCAGCAGCACAAAAAATAATACAAAAGGAGCTTAAGATTAAGATTTGTACTTGTACAACAAAGCAAAATTATATATAGCCAGTTTGGACGCTGGGGTCAGAGCACAGGGTTAATAGTGATACAGCACCCTCAGAGCCTATCCGGGGCTTAAACCTCCAACCTTCTGATCAGAAACTCCGTAACCTTAACCAGGTCTAGCACTGGACTTAAGCTAATATTCACATCAAACCTCAGGATCGGGACAATATGTGTCTCCTTTAATTGTAGCATGGTTGTTGGTGCCAGATGGGCTGGTTTGAGTATTTCAGAAATCTGATCTGATCTCATGGGATTTTCACACACTGTTGTCTCTGGAGCTTCCACACAGTGGTGTGAGGGGAAATCCTGTGACCAGAGAGGTCTACACTTGGTCTAAGCACTTTTTTAATATTGTGGTGAGCATCTCAGAAGAAAAAGCACCTCAGCAAGCACACTTCTGTCCTGTCAGTCAAGCACAAAAATATGAGGCCCATCAGAAATCATGTGCATAAACTCCATAACTGGACAGTTAGACCCTGAAAATAGACCATGTGATTTGTTTTCTAATCTTCAACTCTCCAGCTTGGGCAAGGCTGTGGCCCGTAATAGCATCGCATTCTCGTTCTTGGCTGGCTGGAGTGGAGCCTGATGTTGTAGCTTACCTACCTCAATGTTTGAATGTTACCACAGTTGTAAAGAATGTAGCTTACTGTATTATGGCCCTCCTCACACCTCAAACTAATCTGGGCATTTTCCTCAGACCTCTCTTATAAACTAGGGGTTTCCACTCAAGCAATGGTTACTCACTGGACGTTAAATGTTTTTCTCTCCATTCTGGGTAAACTCTAGAGACTGTTGTGTGTGCAAATCCCAGGAGATCAGCGGTTGCTGAAATCCTCAAACGAGCCCATCTGGCACTAACAATCGTGCCACAATCAAAGACACAGAGATCACATTATTTCTTTATTCTGATGTTTGATCTAAACTTTAAACGATGCTCTTGCGATTTGGTGCCACATGATTGGTTGATTAAATTACATTAAGGTGCACATGTAAAGGAGTGCATGTAAAGGGATATGTTTCTTATGTGATCCTTATAATGCTTAGCCACACTATAACCAACTTACAGTATAAAAGTGCAGAAGCGCATAAAATGAAGATTTTGTAGATGACCTACATTCACAAAAATGTGCGTTTCTAACTTCATTTAAAAACTGATTACAAATGGATTTCTCATAATGTTTAGATTTTATAACGAAAACTGACTTTAAACTGTGTGGTGTTTTCTAGATTAAGCAATAATTCAATAATTCATATTCCATCATGCTGTTAAATGAAGAAGTGCTCACAGAGAAAGGAACATTTTTTTAAATACCAAAATCAGTTCATATCAATTCATCAATTTATAAAATGTCCACATGTATGCATATCTCATTAGATAAAGCATAATTTGTAAAAATGTATGAAGTATAGAGTGCATTAATCTATTTAAGATACCTGCAATAAAAAAAAATAAAATAAAATAAAAAATATATATATATATAGTTAGTTCTTTATTTTGTGTGTGTTTACCTAGTGCCTTTCTTTAAGAGTCAAAAGTAGCATGCAGTTATAACACACACACACACACACACACAGGCACTGGAAAAGCCATGTCCATTGGGCTGTGGCTAACATGACATTCTTAGCAGCCAGTTCTCCCACAGAGCCCAAGGACCAAGAGTGAAAGCACGTGTGAAGACCTGTCCTTCCTGTCCACGCTCCCTCACACACATGCTTCAGCTCTTTCAGTGGCACCTGCTTGATAGGAGCCACCCTGGCAACCATGATAGCCGGGCCCTGGAGAAGACAGGATGGTTTTCTTGCATACTTAAAAGAGCTAAGGCTATGCACAGCTCTCTCTCTCTCTCTCTCTCTCTCGCTCTCTCTCTCTCTCTCGCTCTCTCGCTCTCTCTCTCGCTCTCTCTCTCTCTCTCGCTCTCTCCCTCTCTCTCTCGCTCTCTCTCTCTCTCTCTCTCACTCTCAGTCTCAGTGATTCAGCTCCTGCGTGGGAGCCCTGGGGAAAATGCTGCTCCCTGCCCATCCACTACCACTGAGTCCACTAAGACATCTGCTAAAACATCTCACATCTTAGATCTCCACCTGGATGCAGCAAGCGTTTAAAGAGTATTTATGTCAGCCATGGTGTTAAGATGCTACACTGCTCCCACTCGTACCATTTGTAAGCCAAAATAACTAACATGAGGCTTCAGGCTATTGGCAATAGTTTCAGAAAGTTTAGTGAAGTATTCAACGGGTTCTAATAAGGGTTGCAAAAATAGCATTCCAGCATTCTGTAACCAAGAACTGATGCAGCAATGTTTTTTTATTTTATTTTTTTTTAAATAAAATTATTGTAAGAGCTGTAAAATTGGGATTATTTTTTTTAGCTGGAGACTAATTATTAGACATGTCAGTTAATTAAGCTAAATTTGATATTTGTGGTAAAATTAGGTAGCTAACTATTCCTCCATACAGTTTTGCATATGTTACAGTATGCAAGATATAGTTGTATAGTACCAGTCAAAGGTTTGGACATAAACTTGGATTTATTTTCTATATTCTAGGACAACACATACTGTATGGCATTAGGTAATTAAGTATCAACAACAGTCCATTGTTATTTTAAGACATGAAGGTCAGTTGTTCTAGAACAGTTCATTCAAAAACAGTATTGTCAAGTGCATTTGCAAAACCCATCAAGTTCCATGATGAAACTGGCTCTCATGAAGACCTTCCCAGGAAAGCAAGAACAAAACTTACTCCTGCTGCAGAGGAGACGTTCATTTAGAGAAATCACCAGCCTCAGAAATCACCAATTAACAGTACCTCAGATTAGAGCCGTTATCAAGGCTTTACAGAACAAGTAGCAGACACAACTCAGTATCAACTGTTCTAGGGAGATTACCTCATATTGTGGATGCTATGCTTGGTATGGTTTTGCATACAGTATGCTAGATATAGTATTGCGTATGGTATGCTAGATATAGCCTTATATATAGGTATGCTACATATTGTTTTGCGTATGGGATACTAGGTATAGTTTTTACGTATGGTATGCTAGGTGTAGTTTTGCATGTGCAACGTTTTGCAACGTTCGTGTTAATTTACTTAAACATCTAACCTAGTAACCAACTGTACCTAGCGGCCAGTCAATACGGGGCGCAGGGGCGCCGCCCCCCTTAAAGTTAGGCAGAGAAGAATTCCACTTTAACATGTAACTATTTAACATAATAATTATTTATTTTAATAATTAAATAGTCATTTAGTCACAATATTGTATTACGTTCATTTGTGTTCGTGTACGCGGGGCGCCGGACAAACAAGTGTCTATGTAGGCACATAAATTTTTGAAAAGCATGTGACCTGAGGCTGAGCTCTGATTGGATTTTTTCAAATCATCCTTCTGGCACAGCTCTGTACGACCTGAACCCTCCCACTTTTTTTCTTAGCGAATCAATATTGTTTTCAAATATTTGGGCGCATGTGATTGGACCATTTTCAACGAGTCTTTTCCAGCACTTCTAATGGCAAGCGGAGCTGGCTGACTGAATGTGATGTGAGTCAGAACTTTATTTTATACTGGTAGTAATGATGCACAATTACCTGAGAAATGGATATTTACAGGTGTGTATTAAAAGTTTAATTTTAATTTTGTTTGCGCCCCTCCAAAAAAAATTGCACCAGCCGCCACTGCTACAATGGTACCAATCGAACTAGCTAGTTTGTTGTGGCTTCATTCTGGTGTCTTTTTAAAAGATTTTATTTATTTATTTTTTATTTTATTGTGATTATGGCAGGACTTTGCATCTCTCCTTAAAGCATGATCTAACTGGCGCCTTACAAGCTTCTCGTTCATACATTTTTAATTGTCTGTTTGGGTGCGCTGGCATATTTATTTATTTATTTAGACTCTAATTGTATTCACATTAACATATAAAGGAAACAATTAGTTGACTACAAGGAACAGTCTTATTGTGAGGCAAGGATTTGTACATGAATGAACACAGTCTTATAGTGCACAATGTAAAAGAAAGACCAAAAACTATTGTAAATTATTTGACTATTTGATCAGGATTGCAATATAGGGCCCGTTAATTGCAAATATAATTTAATTCAGCTTTCTTTTGTTTAATTTAATCTCCTTGGCGAACTTTAAACTTCACATACATATGCCATACATGCTTGCAAAGACAGATTACCCAGTGTCAACTTTTTATTTTTTATTTTTTGTAATGTTAACACATTTCCATAAACTTTAATTTACTCGAGCTTGCTACATTCCTAAGCTGCTTAACCGAGCTCATTTTTTCCCCACAGTTCCTCAGGTTGTCTTTTACTGTGACACATTCAGCTTGTTAATCACCACACACTCTTGCTCTCACATGTCTGTTTCTTATAGTTTGTAAGAACTGAAGTGCTTTTACGGAGCCTGTGAGGTGTTTGTGTGTGTGTGTGTGTGTGTGTGTGTGAGGCTGTGGATCTGGACACAGCCTTCAGGCCACTTAAACCTCTCAGCTCATCCCCAGAGACGTGCCAGCGTTGTTAGCATTGCACATGAGCCTCCAGCTTCTCCTTGTTTTTCCTCTCTCTCTCTCTGTCTCTCTCTCTCTCTCTCTCTCACTCTGCATCTCGGCATCGCCCAGGCTGCTGGGCACATTTTTTAGACGGCACCCCACAGGGCTGGTAATTGTGCTGGACATGGCAATGGGGCGGACAGGCTAATTTTTTTTAACGATAGGCTGCTCTTTCCTGCTTAGCCCTGTCAGCTAGCGTTGACATTAGCACTCCATTGCTACGGGATGGTAAATGACTCTGCTTCTCGTCTGATTACTGTACACACAACCCTAATGCTAAGGCTTTTCAGTTATAGTAAAGAGGTTTTAAGGGTCTTGTTAGATCCAAATAACTAATTTGCTGATTCTCCTTAAATCAGATTTGTACATAATCCTAGTTCAGGATGGGCTGTCGAAGAACTGCTTCTGCTGATTCAGCGCTAAAGCTGAATGTAATATGAAGCCAGCAGCACACTTCGATATTTATTAAAGCCATAAGAAGACAGAAGGCAAAAGACAGAAAGAAAACTGCACTCTGCTTAGCCTTAATATATCAGCCATGGCATGTTTAGCATCTGAAGTTTGCATTCTTTAGTTTGGCACTGGAGCTTCGGTGCCTCTTTTGCTAAACAGTTACAGCTACCATGTTAGCATTGTGCAAATTAACACAATAAATCAATACACACCATACGCGGATTTTAAAAAGACACTATTAGAATCAGTAATTCCATATGTGCAAAAAATAAAAAATAAAAAAATCTCATAAAGTCCAAATTAAAGCCTGAAGCTTGTTTTATTTTGTTTGGCAGCTGGGGCTCTGATGCTAGTCGTGCTAACAAGTAAGGGAGTAACTTAGAGCTTTAAGCTATGTTATGTGAAATTTTCTCATTTTATTGTTAGTTAACAGTTTCATACAGTGTCACAAACCATACTGGAAATTTTATTTAAAAAACATGTAATATTTTGTCACAAGCATGTTGATTTACGTTAATGTCAACAATAGTGTGCATGTTACATTAGCTACTAGTTTAAGTGCCCATCACGGAAAGCTAAAAATAAGCTGATCAGCTTTAATGTAATCAGTGATATTATTATTTCAAGTTGAAGCCCACGTACATGTCTTCCTGTCTTTCTGTACGGCAAAAATGTTAACTAATCCCAGTAAAAATATTTAGTTTAGCTTTTCTCATCAATATCTATCGGTGCAGGTGTTTGTTTACATTGAGCAAGTAGAGCTTATTTTACAGTAGATTTTTAAATCCTGCACATAACTTTTCATAACATTGCTTTTACTCAACATTTTGATTTCATTTGATTTCACTTCAGGCAGAAACCCAAGTACTGCAAAAATTGATGGTGTCAAAAATCTGGCACATACAGTAGCTGCTCAGAACTTCACTTCAACTCAACATTTTCATTTAATTTATGGCGCATGTTTAACTTCAGGCAAAAGTGGTGCAAAGGTTTAATTAAATTTTGTCATGCCAGTTTTGCGTGATGCTATGACAAACTGTGTCTGGACAGACAGACTTACAGATATTTTATGAGACTGGTTTAGAGTCATCCAATGTATGACACTTCATTAAAAGAGTGAGTTCTGACCAATGTACAGACAAAGCATTTCATTTATTTATTTACTGTAGATTATCTAGCTTCAGTGCCAAACTAAAGAAACAAAGGCCACAAAACTACAACTGACTAATGTGATATGAAGCGTGATTGTTATGCAAACCCTTTTCAATCATGTTAGCCCACTTCTGTCTCACTCTCTTTCCCTCCACATGTCATAGTTTTGCTCATTGAGCTCCTATAGGCATCGATCCAAAATGCTCCCACTTTTGTAGGCCAAAACCAGTCAATTTGATATAAAGCCTCCGGCAAATATTATAGCACTGATTTTCATTCTAATGACCTCCTTCTTTACCCCTATTCTTATCCCTTTTCCTCATTTTCTGTCATAAACCTCCTTATAAAACCTTAAACTTAATATGTAGGCTGATATAACTTAGAAATAGATGTCTATTTGTGTCAGAGCATACTCGCGCACTATGCTTTTTTTTTCTCTTTAAAATCCATATTTAGCTAACTTTGCGATGCCAGCATCATATTTTAAACTTCCCGTTTTTAATGTCCTCGGCCTGACACATATTGGCCCTTTTACACCTCAAGTCGAATAAATTGCTGCACAGTCATATTGCTGCCCAAGTTCATTGTGCATAGTTATGTAAAGAGTAAAAGAAAGGAAAAATAATTCATGTTGCTACGTTATAATGTTGCCTTACTTGAGGCAGAGTTAAACTTTCCACTCTAAAGTTGATTATTTACACAAACAGCATGTTCTTAGGTCTTCAACCCACAGCGGTTTGCAAAAAAATTGTACGTACTGTATATTTACTAAAGAACAACACAACAGCATTTTTGGAATTCTTGTGGAACATCTGCGGAATATGTTATTTCCTGTTCTCATGTATATAGAATAGTCATTCCATCACCAAACTCTCTTTTCTTATATGTGTATGTAGGTATATATATCCTTAGATTATGTAGAACAACTGCTATTTTAAGTCGCTTTGCGTTAGCTGTTGCTATAGAAACGATAATAGGTGCATTAATGTAAACTATTGCCAGAGCTACTGAGTCACAGAAAAGCAACACACACCCTCTGATCAATCACAATTGAGAAAACAGTGGTGTTGTGGTTGAGCGACGTAGGCATAGGAAGCTGCGTGGGTATGTACAGGGTTGCTATGCTTGATTGAGATCACTCCTCTTTCTTTTGACTGGCATGTGTCGGCTCAGACATAAGAATGCTCTTCCGGAGGTCGACACAGCCACTCATATCAAGAGGCTGCTGTAAAGGCATGTTTCCTCTCTGCTCCTCACACACGGACATGTCTCGTGTCAATCAGCAGCTCCCTGCACACAGGCCGAGACTTCTGCAAAAGGTATTTTTAGCCATCTTAAGATGTGCTAAGTACCTTCCACGTTGCCCTGACTGCTGAGTCTGGCAGCCAGGAAGAAGCGGCTAAAAAATGGGGATTTTGAGGAAAAAGTGAAACGTTGATTTTGCATCCACCCGTGACTAATTGCAGAGTGAGGACGAGTAGTGCTTGGCCAGTCAGCGTATGCAACACGGACAGTGAAAAGGGCAGATTTTACAGTAGCTGCTTATGGTCCTGCAGATAAGTACTGTATGCGCATGCAGAGAAGTGTGAAGAGTTTTTATCAGTCCTTCCACACAGGCACAAGACTCTGGGGGGAAAGATTGAGTTTTCACCTCGAAAAGTCTTTCGCACTTGCATTCTCTTGTTTAAAAGGAGCTTTTTCATCATTTCATGAAATGTAAGTATGATGCACTCTCATGCCATGTGCAGATCTGGACTATAGCCTGCATAGCACTGTTCAGATTCACAAGATTCGTCTGTAGTGGTTAAATATGCCTCGTTATGCCTACTTGTGTGATGATAATAGCTAATCTGATTAACCATGCCATTGTTTTCTCAGTGAAAAGCAGCCCATAAAAGGATTTACAAGATGTAGCCCCTGGGACTCTAGTCTAGTGGCTCTTAAAGTGAGGTCGGGGGATGCACGGGGACCTGGAACTGCATAGCCAAGGGTCTGCAGGCTTATTGGGTTTTTATAGTTTTTACGGTGATTAGCCTGTAATTAAATGGTCTCAATGTGTACCTCGGTAACTTAACCATAAGTACAGCCTATACGGAGCATCATCAAAATTACAGTATTCTATGTGGTAGTATAGTATTGTAAAATTTAGAGACGGGACAAAATAGGCACCCAGAGTAAAAACTTCCAAACTACCAAATCAAATGTGCAGAACCATAAATAGACCAGCAACAACTGTAATATTGTAATGTTTTCTAAAATAATATACAATTCAATGCACATGTTCATTGTAGGCTACTAGTAAAGGTTAAAGGTCTTAGCCAACCATAACAACTTAATGTTCCTGGGACTTGAAAACACAACATTCATTGGTCTTAGAACTAGCTCCTGGTTGCACTGAGAAGGGCACTTTGTAACAGTTATAATTTTTCAATATAGAAAATATTGTTATTACAATAATTCCTGAATGTATCATGAGTGGTAACATAACATAATAGTATTTAGCCATAATGCTATCAGTGTGTCCTTCTTGCCCTGAGTGTTTTCTGTCACACAAACTGTGTTCAAACAATTTTCTCCCCCTATTATTTTGTTCTGGTTCATGCTGTGACCAAGACAGCAACAGATGAGCAGCTGCCGGGTTTTGCTGTTGTGCATCTGGGATGCTATCAGTTTTGACACACAACATGTGTTTACTTATTTAAAAGAAAAAGAAAATCCAAAAAAAAAAAAAAAAAAGCTGATGTGATGTTAAAGTTTTGTTCTTACTTTTAGCATTTTGAACCAGACTAAATGTAATAATTTACTCCAAAGACAAGAAAAAAAGAGTCAAGCCTCTTGTGGCACACATCTCTGTGCAGCTCCTCTCACCACCCCGTCTCCCAGGAGTCCTTTTTTGGTTAAAGTCCTTCAAGGAGATGACTCCATCTCCTGATTTGATAATTGGCTGCAGATCTTGCACACTGCTGTGGGATTGGCGTCTGTTCGCAGAGTTCCACCTGTCAGATTGGGACTTGTATGAGGAAGTAATGGTCGAGTCCCAGGAGTGGCTGAGCCATGCCCAGTGGAGCCTGATCAAAGCTCGGCAGCTCCCTGCGTTCTCGCGTCCTCGCTGTCCTGCCTTACTGAGACACACATCTGTCTACCTTTCTCTCACGTTTTTTAATTGGCCAGTAGCACTGGCCCAGATCACGGGCAGCACATCTCCAATTTCGGTCCTGTCTGATCACTCGCTGTGTCTGAAAGATGCTCCCCAGATGACACTGGCTTGGGTCCACCTCGCCGGCACTAGCTTCAGACTCACACACACACACACACATATACACACTCTCGTACACCTTCTGGCTGTGACTCCCCCACTGGTAGACTGCTACAGAGAGAGGTCAGCTGGAAGAGCACACACTTTAATGATTTTTTACAATGTGCACTGTACCTATCGTAGACTCACAGTATGAACCAGTCTGGCTTGTCTTTCATCTCTACATCTGCGTCCCTCGTCTCACACAGTGGCCTCGTCCCCAGATGCAAAGCCAGAGCACCCAAAGGCAATACACTGCTAGAGATGTGCAAGTCCATTCTTTTTTTTCCCTTTAAAGCTACCTCTCTTGCAGGTCTGCCAGGCCTTTGATGCATTGGCGTCCAACCAGCACGACGACCCCTTCCAACAGTTCCTTTGAAGAACTTCGGTCATACTACACATCCCCACCTTCCCCAACCCACTCACACTCACATGAATGCCACGTTGTAAGCCTGGAGCTTTGCGGAATAAACAGTGCGGTACTTTCGAGCCACAATTCAGCTGGCTAATTGCAAACCGTGGCGATCCATATGGGCACGGGGGCCATTTAGCAGTGTTGGCAGCGTAGTTGAAACTGCCCGGGGCTGCGTTCTTGTCCTTTGTATTCATGCAGTTGACGGATGCAGCCTGAAAATGAAAAACGAACTCGAGCGGTGCGTTTAGCTCATGTAGGACACTGTGCTATAAATTTCCGAGTTAATCAAATATTTCTGAGGGAGCACAGTTCGGGTAGGAGGGGAGATGACTCCCTGGTAATGCTACACAAGCATATTTCTCTACAGGCTGCTTAGATATAAATTTTACATTTTCATCTACTCCATAGATGAGCGTCCCAAAAAAGCACTAAGAGCTTTACAGTAAACACTCCGAGCACCCTTAATCTCTCCAAATCCATATTATTGCCGTAAATGCATTCTTTCTGTGTAGCCGTGGGTATAGCACGACCCTGTGTAATTCAGTTTGACATTTAACAGACATGATAAGCTCCCATATGTCCTGAGAACATGTCCAGGATTACTAAAAACCACCTTTCTTATCGCCGGTGACATGTGCCAATTATTTTTGAAGAGAATATTTGAAATGCACGAGGCTCGTCATTGAGAAATCCGCCCTCAGGGGCTGACTCATCGCGTATCCGAAGCAGCGGTGTTTATTAGGGGCCTTACATGGGGGCGAAACGGGATGGAGATGGTTTCTGTGCAACGGCAGTTGGTGGAAGTATAAGGCATGACCTTATGATCTTGTTGAAGATTCATTCGCTCCATACAGCATGAAAAGACAAGCAAGTTTACGTGGACATTTTTGTGGGGTTTCTAAAACTTTTTCACCCTAGGACCGAGCACAGAGATAAAAATATTCCATGGACACCCATATAAGTATAATGCAAATATTTTGTCATACTTGGACCATTAGAAACCCTGGAGGTGCTACATTTCTAACCAACTATACCACAGCTATACCACAGCCATTCAGGAACCTCTGTATTCCAACTAGAGACCGTGGAGGCCATTGGTGATTCCCATTTAATTTTTTTCCCCTTTTAACGATTGTGGTAAGACTCCAGGGAACATTTACATGCTACAGGCAATTTGGAAACGCCATTTAGCCTGATCTGCATGTCTTCGGACTATAGGAGGAAACCGGAGTACCCGGAGGGAACCCACCAACACGGGGAGTACATGAAAACTGCATGCACACGAGGCGGGAATCAAAGGCGACCATCATCAAAACATTGATTCATTTCCTTTTAATGGCAGACTCTCATTTTCAAGCCCTGGTCTCCATTAATGTGCTTATTAATGTATGGGCCTATGAGAGCATGTTCCTTTGATTGATTTTGTGACAAACTACATAGAAATTATTTCTCGCAAGTTTATCCATTTCCCGTCTCACACGTCTCAATATACAGACACCCGTCTGTTATAATGCGGCTCACACGCATACAAAATGCTACTGCGTAAAAACATTTTAACACCCGCAATGCTTTTTTTTCTTGCCACATGCACAAACTATAAACTCCATAGAAATCTAATTATATCACATATCCCTACTTACTATATTGTGTGACTGTATGTTGTGAAATATTTGTCAAATCAGAGTCAACGGGTTGTTCAGTAATGATGCTTTTTATACCAACATGGGAATCCAGAATAAAAATAAATATGCTGTTTATCTTTGTGAATGGTCTTGTCACTGTCCACACACTTCCCGTTTCATCAACACTGTTACTTGATTCGTGTTGGTAGCGTTTATAGAACATAAGTAATATAAGATGGCTCGACGACTTACACGACTGTTATACGAGTCTAATGGCTGCATTTCGTCCACAAAGCTGTCACAATTGAGATATTTAACATATGTCACATGAATGTGCCACTTATGTATGTTACGTACAGTATGTTATGTATAATCACTATTTTTGTAAGTATTTTCACATTGGTTCCAAGTCTCACATTTGTGTAACGAGTGTCACATTTTATTCAGTGTTACATGACCTTTTCCAATACCCCAAAGTTTGATCTTTATGCTCCCTAGTAAATTGAAATCTTTTACTGATTGCCCTCACTAGCAAGTGTTTTTTCTTATGGCCACACAATTGTTTAGTCCTAATCCTGTGAATTCTCATAGCACTTTTTGTGTGGAAATACTTTTAATGTTTCTATTAAAATCTGTGATTTCTGAGGGCACTGGTGGCTCAGTGGTGGTGGGTGTTTTGTCTGCCATGTGGAAGGCCGGGGTTCAAATCCCAGCCACTGGCTGCAGTCCTGGTCCCAAGCCCGGATAAAATGGGAGGGTTGTGACAGGAAGGGCATCCAGTGTAAAACCTGTACTAAGCTTGTATGTGTAGACCAGATGGTCCCCTGTGGCGTCGCCTTGCCGGAAGTAGCTGAAAGACCAAGAACATGAATGTAAAACTTACATTATGATGCTAATATATTGAATAAATGTCATGTGATTTTTACTTTACACTAGGCCAATGCTTACTTTATAGGGGCAATATACTGTATGGTGGCTCAAACGATTAAGGCTCAGTGTCACTGACTGGAAGGTTAGGAGTTCAAGCCTCAGCATCGCCAAGCTGGCAATGTAGCACCAAGGGTGCTATGTCCTGGCTGACCCCGCCCCTACTTTACACAAATTGATTACGTTACCCGTTTTACACAGAAGGGATCAGGGTAGCTCAGTGGTCAAGGCATTGGACTATTGATCGGAAGGTCCCAAGTTTGAACCTCAGCACGACCAGGTTGCCACAGTTGGGCCCTTGAACAAGGCCCTTAATCCTTAACTGCTCAGATGTAAAAAATGAGAGAAAATGTAAGTCACTCTGGATAAGGGCATCTGCCAAATTCTCAAATGTACACAAAGACGATGCTTACTTCAAACAAGCATAATACCTACTTTACACAAATCAGATACCTACTCCATCGCTTACTTTACACAAAGACAATGATTGCTTTACAAAACACAATACCTCAACTCAAAAACTCAAGATAATGCTTACTTTAAACAAACTACCTACTTTACAAAAAAAACTTACTTACTTTACACCAAAGATTTTTACTTTACACAAAAACAATACTTTACAAAACACAATACCTACTTTATACAAAACAATATTTACGTTACAAAACACAATACCTACTTTATACAAAACAATATTTACGTTACAAAACACAATACCTACTTTAGATAAAGACGATACTTACTTTACACAAACACAATACCTTCTTTACACAAAAACAGTGCTTACTTTATATAAAACAATGCTTACTTTGCAAAAACACAATACTTACATTACATAAAATCAATACCTACCTTATGGAAAAATAATGCTTGCTTTACAAAACACAATTTCTGCTTTACACAAATATGATGCTCACTTTTCAAATCACAATACCTACTTTACAAAAAGATGATACTTACTTTACACAATCACAATACCTACTTTCCACAAATACGATGCTCACTTTAAACAAAAACAATATCTACTTTACACAAAACCAAAGCTTAATTTACAAAACACAATACCTACTCTACACAAGGAGACAGTTCTTACTTTACATCAAGACGATGCTTACTGTATCTTGCACAGACAATACCTATTTTATACAAAGACAATGCTTATTTCATAAATCACAATCAGATATTCTTACTTTATACAAATATGATGCTTATCTATGCACCTATGATGCCAGTGTTACACAAACGTGACATCAACAGAACGTGACAAAAACATGATGAAGCCTGTCCTAACTAGTTTATTCCTAGACTATCCAGGCTTTAATTATGTACTTATTCTGATTTGTGTTTTTTTCCATCTGTCAATTTTTTTTTTTTTTTTTTACTGCCACAAAAGCTGCAGAAAAGTCTGGTGTCATGGTGTGGCTGTCAGCACTTTCAGATGAAATGTTCATGATCTGCTAGTGTTTATGAGACTGTTTATCTCCTCATAACTTTTATTTATTATTATTATTATTATTATTATTATTATTATTTAAAACATTTAAATGCATTTTCCTAAGGTGTTTTTTTTCTGTTTTTTTTTTTTTTTCTAGAGAAAACACTTGTTGGGATGGTTATGTAATAATTTCAGTTGTGTTATTTAGAGACTTTAAGAAAGAACACCAGGAGCGCTGGAGAGATAACACAGTTAGAGAAGGAGTGTAAGAATAACTAAAGGCTAGTGATTTGAGTGAACCTTCTCAAAAGGTTTTGTATGGTGTGTATATAATATATAATGCACACGCATGCACACACACTATATGCGTATATGCTCCTCTGCAGCATGTGCCACTCGCAGCATCACAGCTGCATACTCAAGTCGCACAGGTCTGTTTTTCTGTGATTGTCCTTGACAGCTGCACACAAATCTGTAGGCCTGGTGCTGCTGCATGCTGCTCCTGTGTTTGCTCGTCATATTAATTTGATGATTGCCAATGACAGAGCGATATACGTGCTTAAATTGAGTAAAGGTAGTGGTGTGGCGTGTGGAAAATTGGGTCGGCACAACATGCCATCACCGCACACCACTTAAAATGTCTTTTTTATGATTGTATTTTGTGTATTAGATGCTTATATTTTCCCTTTTTAGCTTTTGTTGAGCAGGTGGACTGCTTAGACTAGTCTTGTGGTTTCATGGCTTTTGACATAAAACTTTCCTAATGTTGCTAAGACCTAAAGAGTGACACTATAATTATTTATATAATTATTGGTCATTTAGGAACAGTGGTTGTTGGTAACGGTGACCTGATTGGTCAGTGATTGCTCATTGAGACTAGTGGTGACACTTGATTGGTCACTGAGACTTCCTCTGGTAATCAGGGATTGGTCATTAATACTAGTTGTGATCAGTGATTGATCATTGAGCTTAGTGGTGATTACTGATGGGACCCATTGAGTCTAGTCGCGATCAGTGATTAGATGTTGAGACTAGTGGTGACTCGTTGTTGGTCATTATGATTAGTGGTGACCTGTGATTGGTCCTTGAGACTTTATTGATCAGGGATTCGTCATTGAGACTAGTGATGAACAGTGATTCGTCATTTAGACTATTTGCGATCAGTGATTGGTCATTGAGATTAGTGGTGATTAGTGATGGTCATGGAGACTAGTGGAAATCATTGATTGGTCATTGAGACTTGTGGGGATCTGTGATTGGTCACTGAGACTTCCTCTGGCGATCAGTAATTGGTCATTAAGTCAGTTGTTATCAGTGATTGATCATTGAGATTAGTGGTGATTACAGCTGGGAACCATTAAGACCAGTGGTAATCATTGATTGGATGTTGAGACTAGTGGTGACCCATTATGACAATGGGTGATTTGTACACTGATTGACAATGTACTCTTAATTCATATAATTAGCAGCTGTGATATGAAACTGATCGAGGGAGGTGTTAATATCTGCTAAATAGACCCAAGATTTGTTATTAGGATTTTTAAATTACATTTCTAAAAAATCCCCAAATGTAGCAACCAAGTCAGTAAGTTTCCAACGCTGCTCATCACATAGTTTGGTATTATGTCACACTAGGATCTGGTTTAAAGAGGAGGCGTGGCTTTTAAATTTCAAAAAGGGGATGCCAAGCTTTTTTCATGACGCATTTCTTTTCCATTTAGGTACTACCTTTACTTGTTAACAACACTAACCTTATATCTCTATTACAAAGTTAAATAAGCACGCTGTAGACACCAACCATGCTTTTATAGTCTGGCTTTAGACTCTCTATCCGGCATGACCCTTGAAGGATGAAGGTAGGGGTTAGGCCTCCGTTACGGACCTTGTCTCAATTCCACCTGTCTGTGTGAGCGCTCTTTCTGAGGCAACGCAAGCGTGCCGATTCTTCACACTGATGGATGGCGCCAGAGCAGGGGTTAAGCTGCACTCGTCTGCCTGCGCTCACGCTGCCTTTGTGAGAGCGTTCAAGTGTGTTTGTGAATGTGTATTTTTTTTTGTGTGTGTTTATGTCTGTGTGTATTACTGTGTTTGCAGACGCACAGGTGCTCAAATCCATATGGCAGGGGGGTGTTTGTTTTTAGGCAACCTTGTCATACAGAGGTTGGAGGCTTTTCAGTGGTCTTGTCTAAAAAAATGCACACCTGCAGACATCGGCCAATTAGGAATGGAGAGGCTGAAGGTTTGTGAGTCTAGCAGTAACCCGTGGCACGCATTACCGCCCGCCCCAAAGCTCACGGACTTCCACGGGCTCCATGCACTGTGCTGAACTCAAGACTGACCAATCTATAGAAATCTATAGAGACAGCAGGAAAAGCATGGGATATGCTTAATTATTTGAGAGATGGCATTTCAGTGGCTAGGTCCCTGAAGCGAGTGCATTGAGGCTTGGCTCAGTGCATGGAGGAAATGGCAGCTAATCAATAGGCAGGAGCGTATTACCATAGACTTCCACCAAGGCAAATGATAAGGGAACCCATTGGGAGCTCGGTCTGTTGAATAAACGGAATGGAGTGCGGAGACAACCCATTGCTTCAAATGTGAAGTGCATAAAGCTGTATTGCCCGGCCTATCAGATACTTATAATGACTCATACGCTGATATTAACCACTCTGTTAAGTGGGTTTAGACTATGCGATTAAAGCAGCATTATAGGATTAATACATCTCATACTAATAAAATCTTGGCTGAATTCTCTAACAGAATGTGCGGTAACATGTTCCTCATGCCAGATGGAGATTATCTAAAGACCTGCGATTAAGCAAAATGACTACATTCTTGCGCCATCAATCACGAAGATCCATGTTTGTGTGGGAAATGGGCTGGTATAAAGAACAAACAAACATTCTTCAAAACATACTTCCGTCAATTAGCTCGTTTCGCTCACGATTCGCCAACGGCATGACCGTATTTGTAGCTGCTCCGTGGGTTTTTGGGTAATTCTAACCCAGTCTCTTATTGGTGGCTTTTAGACAAGTACAGTAACAGCACTCTAAGCAACACTAAGATTTCAATACAACTTTCTGACACTAACAGATCTCATTCTTTGGTTGCAGTGATGGTAAATTGGCTGCCAGTGAGCACATCACGTATGGTTTTCTAATACTACATGACTTCACTCACAGCCAAAAAGTCTGCAAGAGCCTCAATGTGAGAGAGACTTTAAAGACAGGTTGTGGATCGGAAACTTCAGGTGTGCAGTAGCAAATAAAGAAATATATAAAAGTTTGTGTGAGTGTGGCATAGTGGTTACGTTATGTCACACATACATTACTGCACAGTGAAATTCTTTATTCTTTGCATATCCCAGCTTCTTGTTAGTAGGCCGGGGTCAGAGCACAGGCTAAGCCATTTTACGGCACCCCTGGAGCAACCAGTGTTAAGGGCCTTGCTCAAGGGCCCAACAGCGGCAACCTGGCAGACCTAGGGCTCAAAACGCTGATCTTCCGATCCGTAACTCAGAGCCTTAACACACTGAGCCACCACTGCCCCTACTTAGTTTGCACTGTTGTCTCACAATTCCAGGTTCGAGGGTTCGATTCCCACCTCAGTGTGCTTGGAGTTTGCATGCTCTCCCTGTGCTTGGTGGGTTTCCTCGCACAGTCCAAAAACATGCTAATTGGGACTTCTCAAATTCTGATGGAATGGTGCCCTGTCCCGGATGTAACTTGCCTCATGACCAAAATCTCTTGGTATAGGCTCTAGGCTTCTTACATTTCCATATCTTAAACGTCATTATGTCAATCCATTTAGGATATAGATCCCTCCTCTTCTATAACTGAAAATAACTGCTCAGTGCTGCCAGGATCGCTCCGGAGTGGACAGCCTTTACTATAGGTGCTTGGTTGAAGTTCTATAAAAATATTCCGGGTGGTCAGTATGAAAGGTGCCGTCATACCTGGCTGCAAGAAGTGGATGAGCTGCATTCACATTTCAGTGGCATTAAAGAGCTCCGACGCTTTTCAGCATTCGCCTGGAGGACCTCTTCACACATTCAGAGCTTCAAATTTTTATATTAGGTAGTGACAGGGCTTCAGAAAAAAAAAAAAAAAAGGAGCCAGAAAAGGGACAGACTGTGAGATGGTCTGTCTGGATGGAGATGTCAGAATGGAACTGAGCTAAAATGATCCAAGGAGGAGTGAAAACATGACAATGGGCAGGTTTGAATTCGAGGGATATTGTGCGGGAAAACGTATTAAAAAATGCTTTAAAAATGTTTGCGGATGTGGGTGACGGAAATGGCAATTATCAGGTGTAGAAGAAAAAACACTGAGAGGAAATAAAGGATAGAGCCACAGCATCATACATTGGAGGACATGGAAAACTTTTTAGAAAATAGTATTGTCGTAATAATTGACTGCTGTCTAAGATACGAAATAACAATATAGTTATTAATTTTGTTTATTTTTACTGGTTTCATTATGGTCCAGCATTCCCTCTTTTGTGTCCATCTTTTTGCAATGGCCATGGGTTAAACAAGCAATTTAAATCCCTAGTCCATTGTGACCTCATATAAGAAGATACCCGTAGTGAGTTGCTCTGCTCTAATGTTCCCTGCTCTAGTATCTTAAGGGCATAGACACTGAAACGGCGCATTTGGAGGAGGAGTTAGTTTAGTTAGTTTGAGATAAAATGCCTGATCTGAGGGGTGATTCCGCTAGAGCATTCACCCACATATACACGTTGAGGGCACTCTGAGGCACGTGTTGTTAAAGAGTGAACAATCGTTAAAAAAAAAAAGAAAGAAAAAAGTAAAATTTGGGACCTTCAAGCCAGAGAATTTTTTTTCTGTAATTACACTTGCGTTATCTTGGGACTGGGCATAAAGAAGATACAAAATTTGTGTCAATTATGTCAATATCATCCTTTCTTTACACATTTTTTTTTATCCTTTTTGTCCTTTATTCCACTTTTTACCTCCATCTTGAACAGTTTCTTTACACATAACAGATCAGTCGGCTGTTCATGTACAAATTTATATACAGTATCTCGTATTAACCAAATATCTTCTGTATTGTGATATATTTTCTTTCCATATTGCCCGCCTGTATATTATCCACATAGTCAATGGAAATGTATCTTTTATGTGGAAAATAGATCTATAAAATACATCTTGTATGCGCATGATGCACAGAATAAATCTATTGAACCTGCGATTAAAGTGCCGCAGGGAAGTACAGTATGAATGTTGTTTCATTTTGTCTTTGTTTAAATTAATTGGACAAATACTTCCTTCCTCACACAGAAAAAAAATGTAAAAAATGTAATAAATAAAAAACAAGAAAATACCAAAGGACATGTATGAGTGGCGTGGGATTTAAGCAGACATGCCATTTAGATTCGAGTCTTACGGTTAATCTTTTGGCAGCGGAGGTGAATAATGCACACAATATCCACTTCTTTAGAAATGTGATCAGAAAGCACACGTTCCCCAAAAGACGTAGCGAGGCGCAAGAGCAGGAGGCTAGACTGTACGCGCTATCTGTACAGAGCCATGCAGCTTTTAATTTCCCCCCTTTATCAAGCAAACGGCGTTCTGTATGGGCACTCGTCCCGAAGAGTCCTTTTGTTGTTAGAGTAAGCAGGAATTTTTTTTTTTTTTTTTTTGGCCTAAGCACTATTCCTAAACTATTTAATATGTTATCAGTGCACGGAATCAAATTACCTCTCTCACTAATGGCTCTCAGATAGTTGGTGACCTCAAGCCCGAGACACTAACTAGCGCTCATGGCTGATTGCACGGACTGATAGAGATGAGGAGAGGAGACTCTTTTTATGCTGCAATGCATTCTGTTGACACACTGCCTCATTCCATGGTACGCGCCAGCACCACTGCAGTGTCATTACCTCAGACCGAGCGGTTTCTCTTGGCCATGACAGACATACTAGCAGCCCTGTATTCAAAGCAGCTGTCATCTTTCACAGACATTACGTTTACTCTAGGGAGCCAGACTCCATGTTCAGCCATGCTGAAAAGTGAAAGGCATTGGTTTGGTGTGATAAGGCACTGGATTTAAATACCAACCATAGAAGGATGGGAGACAAAAGAAAACGCAGTGTGCATTCGTCACAGTTTGGACACGCATTAGATACAGCAGGTAAATGGTATTCGAATGCGTCAATGTCCGACTCGTGTAATTGCATCAGAGTCACACTGTTTAATGTCTCTTGGTTCAATACATACTATAAAACCCAGGCTAACATGCATAAACTTACATATAATAGCAAAATAATGCACTTTACTTATTTTATTTTTTTATTTTAGTAGATTACTGTTCAATCAGTTGCAGTGTTTAGTTGTGTTTAGGTGCTGTTAACTATGTAGATGGAGATATACAGTATACTCACTCATCGTCTATACCGCTTTATCCTGTATACAGGGTCACGTGGGGCCAGGAGCCCGTCCCAGGAGATTAAGGGCACGAGGCGGGGTTCATCCTGGATGGGGTGCCAATCCATCGCAGGGCAAACACACTCGCACACTCATTCACACATTACCTTCAACATAGGAACGGCAGTTAGCACATCCCATCTGCATGTGTTTGGATTGTGGGAGGAAACAAGAGTACCCGGGGGAAACCCACCATGCACGGAGAGAACATACAAACTCCACGCAAACAGACTCGCAGTGGGAATCGAACGCCGACCCTGGAGGTGCAAGGCCACAGTGCTAACCATATAAAATATAATTAAATGTAAATTTGGTCCAGTTATTTTCATCCAAAGAAAGTCCAGAGATTTTTTTTTTTATCATATACAGTAGAAATGCAATGTGCTTAATGGTTTTAAGTAGAAATATTCCAACACAATTAAACTCAGGTTTCCTAATATATTTTCTTTTGCCTTAGTTTGTCTTCTTTTGTTTTGTCTGGTGTTGTTCTGTTTTGTCTTGTCCTGTTTTGTTTTGTTTCTTTGTTGTTGTTTCACTCAGTCTTCCTTGGAAGACTTGCACTCAGTTTTTTTTTTGTTTTGTTTGATCCTTTTTTTTTGTTTGTTTGTTTGTTTTGTCTTGTTTTTTTCTTGTTTTGTCTTTTCTTGACTTGGCTTCTGTTGTTTTGTTTTGGTAATTATTCCCAACACTGTTGTTTTCCATAATGTTAGTGTGTGAATGGGTGGCACGGTGGTGTAGTGGTTAGCAGTATCGCCTTGCACCTCCAGGGTCCGGGTTCGATTCCCGTCTCTGTGTGCATGGAGTTTGCATGTTCTCGCCGTGCTTGGTGGGTTTACTTCGGTTTACTCCCACAGTCCAAAGACATGTAGGTTAGGTTAAATGGGTTTCTCGAATTGGCTATAGTGTGTATGTTTGTGCAATGCTTTGTTTTTTTTCACCAGCACATTCACTATCCTGAGGTTAAATATAAAAGTTGCACAAGTTGCAGAGGTCTTTCATATCCTGTATCGAGAACATATCTAATAGATTAAATAC
The DNA here is from genome assembly GCA_011419295.1 of Clarias macrocephalus. Lineage (NCBI taxonomy): Eukaryota > Metazoa > Chordata > Actinopteri > Siluriformes > Clariidae > Clarias > Clarias macrocephalus. The sequence continues at coordinate 176,673 of JAAGKR010000243.1, read as the reverse complement.
AAAATAAATCAGGCTTTGGACACACACTAGATACAGCAGGTAATATGATATCAGAAAGAATTAGTGTCCGACTCATTTAATTGCACCGGTGATGCAATGTTTTATGTGTCATGGTTCGAAGACTAGCACGTGTAAAACTCAGCTACCGACTGACGAACGGAGTCACGTTATCTCTTCATGGAGATTTGGTCACAGCTCCATTCATCCTAGAAATTAAAGAGCGCAGCGAGCAGGCGAGCCTGTTTTTTTGGTCCGAGCTCCACAGCTGGTGGAGGCTACAATGGAATTTGCTTTGGCATTGACTTCTTCGCTCATGATCTAAAAGAGAAAGAGAGAGAGAGAGAGAGAGAGAGAGAGAGGGGCTGGCAGAATAAAAGATGGGAACCAGTCTCCTCAATTAAAAGCTCCAGATGATTGATAGTAACGTCTTCTGCCCTTTTAATATAAACTATTCGGCAATTCATCAAAACTATTAAAGCAGAGCCGGCCTGTCTCTGGAAAGCATACACAAATAATAGATTATCCCTGAAACTGAAGAAGTAGTGTGCCAATATCAAATATTCATTTCGTGTTCGAGTAGAAATATGGTCTCTTGTACGGTATGTGTGTGTGCATGCACAGGCATGTGTGTGTGTGTGTGTGTGTGTGTGTGTGTGTGTGTGTGTGTGTGTGTGTGTGTGTGTTAAAAGAAAAGAAAAAAAAACGTGCTGGGGAAGATGAACAGATAAATGCGGCACTGCTGTGTATTTGAGGAGTTGTTATAAATACAGTTGACAGAGAAGCCAGGCAAGTTAAAAGACACAGCTTTAATCAAACATGCTGAAATATATAATGGTCTATTTCCCACTGTATAATTTTCCACTAGTCACCAGTGTGGTTTATTGAGCTCCGGTCTGCTGATGGAAGACACACAGTTTGATCAAATCCCATGCACGAGTGCTTCTTAAGCAGGCGGAGCAGCTTCATGGTGATTCACTGGGTTTATTGACTAGAGTGAGAAAAGGAAGAATGGTGCTAACTCCCTCTTCTCCTATTCAATAGCAGGTCAGGAGGCTGCAGCGTGTGTGATAAAGGCAAACACAGTTGTTCCTCCTCGGAGAACCTGTGAACAGGTTCTACAATAGGGTTTTTTTTTTTTTTTATGTTTTTTTTATTCGTCAGCTTTCATCTGTTGCTTCCATTCTCTGCATCGCACCCTCTGCTCTTTCATGATGAGTTGAAAACAGGCGAAATGCAAATGCCGCAAGTATTAATTGCACCTCTCGAGGCATGAAAAAGCAAAGCTATTCATTGCACTATGTAAGTTAACTATTCAAGGCTAGATGCATAACACAGGAGTATTGATTGGAGCTGCTCCATGGGACCTTAATCAAATCGGAGTTCTGTTTAGCAGTCAGGTCTATTGTGCCGCGCCGGGTTTGTGTTCTGAAACGCACACCACTTTAGCTGATTTATAGCTATCGTGCCGTCCTGTCGAAACACCTGTACAGCTCAGCGAGCACCATTTTTCATGCACGGTATGCAAACATCGCAGGCGGGGGTCGCGTAACGCCGGGAAATGAAAAGGCGCCCGCACGACATCAGCCAAGAGCATACAAGGGCTCCAGGACAGCTGGCTCAGGGGTCACGTGGTGAATCTGCGGACTGGCGCAGAGTCTGCTCAAGACACCCAGAGGACCCAATAGAGCCCTGCAGCCAGACACACTTCCCACACACCCCACCGAGCACATGGCTCTTGGCTTGCATCCTTTCAAAGGCTTGAAGGAGCTCGATACGGGGTAAGCCACCGATTCCGGGCAGGAGCCAGCGTGCCGCTCGCCGTGCCAACATGACATAGCACCGCTGCATGCGTTGTTCACGTCACCAGTCCTGATTTTTTCCTTCTTTTTTTTTTTCTTTTTTTTCTTTTCATGTTTAGCGCAACTCCTACGCGTTGTCCACGTTATGCAACAGAGAGCCCCGCCGACGTGCTTAATGATTCAGAGAGATGTGCGTTTTGAAGCAAAAGCACTGACCTTAAAGGAGCGACCATCTGCTCCTCATTAATTCTACCTGTCCCAAGGGAAGGACGTGGATTGCAGGAAAGGTTCCGCACGCTGCCTTTCTGCTCTCTCCCGCTTTCATTTCGAGTCTCCTCGACCATAAAACCAAACACGGATTTCATTTAAATTCATATCCTGTAAGCTGGGGGTGGCTAGTGTACACAGGGCTTGTGTTTAATTTGACGACTTCTTGCTTTAACTGGGGGGCAAAAAAAAAAAAAAAAAAAAAAAAACTATGCCGTGCCATTTTCCGTGGCTCACTCTTATCAAGCCATGAAAGTGCTCCTGGTGTCAGTTATGTGGTCAGCGGTGTTTATTCACAGAATGCAAATTCGTATTGCAAAGACTTTCCTGAAGCATGCGTCATATTGGTATTCCAGCAGAAGCGACGTGCCGCGGAGTAACTATGCAGATATTCTCTAGGCTCGGCCTTGAACATGACCGCCCTGTGTCGTTTTACACAAGCCGCATCTGTCTATTTAAGGTGTTTACCAAAGCAGACGCTCCAACACGTACTTGCTCACTGTAAATTACGTCCGTGGATGTCGTGTATGTGGTTAGGTTGGTTGGAAGACATATTTTGTGCGTACTACTCGATGTATTTCTTGCACCACTGCACAACATGAATGGACACGTGTACCTTGATGAATGTTCAAAACGTAATTTCATGTGAGGTTTCTTTCTACATATGGCACCAGTGGCATAAATATCATAAGACAGTTTTGCAGTGTAGCTCCTATCTGACTTCATTCATATTATAGCCAGGGCTGTTGAATGATGTTGATTTATCATGGTCCATTTTTGTCAGTGACCTTCTATTCATCAGCGTTTCTCTCCTGCCTCTTTTGGAACCACTCAGTTCTGTCAGATCAATAAATGCATTGACCATAAATTAAGCCCCAGTATAGTAATATGCATCATCTTGGCACCCACACCCAGTGCAATGGGACTGAAGGAGAAGAATGTGACTTTGCTTTCTCTCTCTCTCTCTCTCTCTCTCTCTCTCTCTCTCTCTCTCTCTCTTTCTCTCTCTCTCTTTCTTCCTCCCTCATTCAATACATAGGCCATAGGTCTTATAAAAACTCTTCATACCCTCTAACTAACTCCTTCAGCGTCTTTGCTTTTTCGTCGGCTGCTGTTTATTATCAGAACGTCAGAAAATTTCATTTCCTCTCCGAAGGGTGATATTTAAATACCCTTGGCTTTTGTCTTCAAAGTAGTACAGGACTAAGGCTTTGAAGATGAGACGCACTGGCTGAGCACGTAGCTCAAAAGAAGGGAAAAGGGGTTCGTTATTACTTCCCTTTTCTTTGTGAAATATATGAGGTCCTATCATTTTAACTTTGAAAGTATCTGCTTGTTTTCCCTAGATAGAAACTGTGAAGCCAAGTATCAGTGGTTAATAATTTGAAACCGTTAACTAAATTAATTACTGGAATTGCGAGTTAACTACTATTAGAGTTGAAAGGTATAATATCAGTATTTTGATTAAATGACGGCAGTACGGTTGTGTAGTGTTAGCACTGTGGCCTCGCACCTCCAGGGTTGAGGGTTTGATTCCCACCTTGGGGCTGTGTGTGTGGATTTCCTCTAGAACTGAGTGCTTGGTGGGTTTCCTCCCATAGTCCTAGGTTATTTGGGATTCGCAATCCAGTGTGAACCCCACCTCATGCCCTAAGTCTCCTGGGATAAGCTTCAGCCCCCCGTGATTCCTGTACATGTGATAAAATGTCACAATACACAATATCTTACAATACACATTATCTCAGGCATTAAATATTTTTAAATACATAACTTTTATTTTAAACTATTAATAAAAAAAACTATATAAAAATAATCTCATTAATCACTTAATTTGATGATAATATTTTCTACAGTAATAAGCTTGTTTTTAAATACCTATTTTATCATTATTATTATAATTTAATTATTATTTACATTTTCATTGCAGTTACAGACATTCTTTAGTTATAGCATTCTTGAATACACACTCCCTCAAGCCTATGCCATGCATTAGAGTACTAGGGGGGGCAACTTGCTGGACCGGGCGCCAGTCCATCACAGGGCGCAAGCACACACTCAGCCACACAAATTCAAAAAGAAAACTTTGCCCAATCTGCATGTCTTTAGACTGTGGGCGGAAACCGGAGCACCAAGAGGAAACCCACCGAGCACGCGGAGAACACGCACCGAGGAGGTACTCGAACCCTTAACCCTGGAGGTGCGAGGCCACGGTGCTTACGCTACACCACCGTAAATATACGTACTGGTCTAAAAACTAAAGATAGATGTGCTTCGAGAAAGTTGGCCTATTTGGAAAGTTTAAGAAAAGCCTTATGGGTGGAGGTCCCTCATGAAGTTCGTTGAGACGATGCCAAGAATGTGAAAAGCTTTATGAGGAATACTATGAAGAAAGTATTGGAAATATAAATTGGTTTGCATTTGCTTGACACTTTTCTTGACTACATAACCCTGACTACAGAAACTATTATTATTATTATTATTATTATTATTTTGAATCTCATTTATTTCAGTATTCTAATTAAAAAACATAACATAGCATAATAGAGGTAGAAGTGAAAGCACACTTTAGACTAGCAGTGTTGTCTCTCATTGTATGTAGAGTGTAGAGGAAAGAGACCAAGTGCAATTAATTGATTGATCATCCCATTTTTGATGAAAGACAGAATACCTGTTGTCTCCTGGAAACAGGCACGTCTGGTTGCAATAAATTAGGAAAGTCAATTTGAATTTGAATTTCAAATAATCCTCCGCTAAAAAGTTGGCTCCTCGCTTTTTCCCATAATGTGAAATGGAGGATTAGCCTGGCTGAAACAGGATCTAGAGATGGCAGACACACAGAAAGCCACAGAGTCCTCTAAATTCAGCATTTTCATGCTGGGGAGACTACAAATCTTCACAGGGTCTAGCAGTCACCGGGTTCAAACGCTGATAAATACATCCTTGTTGTGAACCTGAAACCGTCGCTCGTTTTCACTAGGGAGCGCGTTCCGAGTGGAGCTGTAGGCCGCTGTAGCCGTTCGAGCGCTAATAGCCCAATTACATAAACCCACTGCGGCTTTGCCTTGTAGAGCGAGCACATCTTTCTCTTTCCCTGAAGCTCTCCGCTGTATTTTAATGTCATGCACAACACCATAAGTCTATTTACTAAGTGTGCCATGCGCTCAGGGCCCCTTCATTGGAGCACACAGAGGACGTTTGCTCAATGAGGGCTTGCCATTTTAAGCTATCAATTTAGAATACACAGTTCATAGGGAATTTATGGTGCTAGTTGATGCTGTGACCTATGAAGATTTACACATAATTCCCTAACATTCATTCCAACCGACCTTCGTGGTAACAACGCTTTTGTGGCCTGAATGTTCTGTGCCTGAAATATCAACAGACTTGCCTTCATCTAGGTGACTCAGGCTGATCTTCTGACTTCAGTAAATCACTGTAGGCCATTTTTGACATTGTATAGACACTAAAGGTGTATGTGTGATGGAAATTAAAGGCCCTGTACCAGAGTGCTGTTGAATTCTTGCAAACGATTGTTCTGAAGGTGTTGATTCCTGCTCTGACAGTAAAGCATGTCCCATGTGCCCCTTCACATACCTTATTCACAAGAGCTTGTATTGTACAAGAACTTTACATAATTCAAGTTTGTGAATAAACTGAAGGACCTGCTGCACAATAACTGTCTTACCCTTAAAGGGTATGGAGAAATATTGGAGTAGTAGACGTTTGTATTACACAAAAGGAATGACCGTTAGTCAGCCCATATTTTTCACTGTGCACATATACATAGACATCCATCTATCCATTTTCATTATCATCCATAGGGTCATGGGGGCCTAAAAACTATCTCGGGGAACTTAGGGCTCAAGGCAGGGTAGATCTTAAATGGGACACCAACAAATTGCAGGGCACATATGCAATCCCACACTATGACCAATTTGGAATGCCAGTCAACCCAAATCTTTGGACTTTGGTAGAAACCAGAGAACATGCAAAGGACTCAGACCAGGGTGAGATTCGAACCTCCAACCCTGGAGGTGCAAGGCAACAGTGCTAACCATTAAGCCACAGTGCTGCCTGTGTACAATCCAGCAGTTATTTGAAATATATGAAGTTATTTTCTTCATATATTTCAGACTGGATGGAACATATCTTCGGTGCAACAAGTGGCACAGCACAGGTCTCACAGAGGGGTAAGGGTTGCCAGCAGTGGGATTGAACTTCATTTCAGAAGCACAGATCCTTAACTACCCTAGAAAATGTCACCTTAATACAGCTTCCTAGACCATTCCACCCTCTTGACTTACTCAGGCAACTTCACTCAGCAGCAGCCAAGGGACAGCATGTCCATATTCAGTTGTCCCGAATGAAATCGAATATTGTGGTCCAGTGTGGTTCTAGTTGACATCTGTATCTGACACAGCCAATTTCCCAAAGTTTCATACAAGGTACTTACACTAATAGGACTCAAGATTTTGTGGCTCTCAGCCCAGTATGAGGGCCGTCTGCCTGGCACTGGTCATTCAAGGACAAGAGGCTTGGCTGGTAATAAGGTCTATGTCCATTGTCTGCCTGTGTGTCTGCAGCATGTCTTAATCAGCCATAACCTGTCAGGAGCTCAGCTGAAAGTCTTTAGCATGTGATGACATCTTCTTGTCCGAAACTCACTCTGTTGACGTGATGGACTCAAACTCGGCATCCGATGTTGTTTTTGGCACTCAGGTTCAGGAATGAAGTGCAATATGTCAGAATTGCGCTGTAATGTCAGGCCACTGTCAGCCTCCCAGCCACCCACACATGAGCTGATTCCATCAGCCGTTATCCAGCTCTGATGCTTGGATCATAGAAAACACTAGCAGTCTATAGGGCTGTGTGTGCAGACTGTTGAATTCTGATGTAAATTAATTACATTAAAAATATAATTTGTAACATCACGCAATGGTTTAACAACTGTGTGCGCACTAATGAAAATCTCAGTCAGTCAGTCAGACTATTGCCTAACGGATACCAATTGAATTAGATAAATCCCATGATAAGTGACCAGCCACTAAGAAAACCTGTAGAGAATTAGGTAATACGAAATGGCAGTGTAGGTTACCAGTGAGGGTCAATACTAACAGTGTCACTGAGGAGTTGTTCCTTTTATGTTAACAACTCAGTCCAGCCGCATTCCATCCCAAAAAACATCATGTTATTCTAGACTTTAGTTGACCAGTTTTGGTGAGGGTCAAATTCAAAATTCAAGATTGAATGCCAATGGAATGGTTTAATGTGTTGTGAGATGCGTTTCTGCTAACCACGGTTGTAGAACGAGTCAAGATCTTCTTCTTTGACTGTGTTCATCCACAAGGCTTTTATAGCCATTGCTACCTCAATTTCTGGGTGCCAGTTTTGTTTTATGGTATGTTAAAATTCCCAGAGATCAGCAATTTCAGAAACACTCAAGCCAGCCCAGTAACAACATCCTTCCCAAAAGTAAAAATCACACAGAATACATCGTCCCCATTCTGATATTTAATGTGAGAATTAACTGAAGCTCTTGACCTGTGTCTGCCTGATTTTGTTCTGCTGCCACATGATTGGCTGATTGGATAATTGCAGAACACCCTGGGACACCATTACATTGCACCACACACACACACACAGACACATTCACACATTTATTCACACCTAGAGACAATCTAGTGTTGCCAATCCACCTTTGGGAGGTGGGGAAAGTTAAGAAAACCAGAAGGAAATGAATGCAAAAACACAGCGAAAGAGAGTAACCTATGACTGTAAGATTTATTTCCTTGAAATCCATGGGCTATTTTTTTTTTCCTAAAGGCGTAGTAGACCCTAAGGGTTTCCCTCCGGAAATAGGTCAGGGGAATATTATAACTTTCCATAGATACGATATACCATATCTAGCCCACTACGGGTTTCCATCATTGCTGTTATCTGGTGTAAACCATCAGGTTTCTGGAAATGAATATCAGTGTTGGGAAACGTTACTTTTTAAAGTAACTAATTATAAAATTATTGTCTTTAAAAAGTAATTTGTTACATTACAGCGTTTCTTTCTGATAAAAGTAACTAGTTCGAGTACTTTTCCATTGCAGAACATGAAAACTCCTTTGTGCTTCCTCATGCATGTTGTTTTAGTCAAGACCTTTAGAATTATTCTACCATCATCACTCAGTAATACTAATACACCTATCTCACCTACGTGGTTTCATGTTCATCATGATTCACCGCGAGTTTTGGCGCTGTGATTACTGTAGGTTTCCATCTTTCCGCGCGTTGGTCTTCGCATAGTCAAACCGCATAGGTAGGATAGGGGTATAACAGCTGGAAGGACAGTTGCGGCGGATTATTGGGGGGGGGCTTGTAGGATGACTTTCTCTCTCTCTCACAAACACATACCTACCAGTGGATTGGGAATGACTGTTGTCTGGCTCACGGATTACATAAATTGTCTGAATAACGGATTACATTTTTGAAAAAGTAACTATAAATAGCTGAGTATTTAAATGGCGGACCCAACGCGTTAGATTACTCGTTACATCAAAAAAGTAATCCAAGTACTCTAACGCTGTGTTACACCCAATACTGATAAATATATCACTACTGTGTGCAAAATAGAATATATGTAATGTTTCCTAATATATATTTGGTCTGTCTTCTCTTGTCTCAGCTGTTAAAGGACAGTGGTCACGAAATCCTGCCTCAGCCTCCATGCGCTCCTTCTTCGAGATGCCGAGCAAATAGAGCTGCTTTGCAGCAGATGTCGCTTTTCCTTTTGAAGTGCTCTCGGCTTCGCTGTCAGAAGCTAAGGCTGATTGATAGCTGTGATACCCGTCGATAGAAGTGTTTGCCAGTGTATGCAAGAGAACGTGCTCCCTGCACATATGTATTACTCTTAAGGGCTTAGTGTGGTTCGCTATATATATATATATATATATATATTTTTTATAGATGGATACATTAGCTGAAAATTAGAAGTGTGATGTTGATAATAAACAGTTTATGCTTTTTCCAGGGAAGTAGGTAGCAGGTGGCTGGGACAGGTGTCTGAAGGAGGCTCAGCTGAAACACATTGAAATGGGAAACAAATTGGAGGAAGCGTTTTGTGTGTGTGTGTTTGGGGGGAGTTTTCCGGTGATTGGTGTCAGGGGTGATGGATGTTACTAGCTCGGGATGCAGTGACTAGGCTGAGTGGCCAAAGAGCCCAGGTGCTGAGGAAGGGGTGCAGAGGAAGTGGAAAGAAAGGAAAGGAGGAAAAAGAACTTTGAACAGGACAAAGCTGTCAGGCGGCCACAATACAGCCTTGCAGTACGCCTCAAATGCACATATACTGGAGACTCTAAAGTAAGAGTTATACAGCGGAGAAATCTTTGTTCTCCGCGTTAGTGTGACCTTTATAGGACAAATGACTCGCAGTGTGCCGTGTGTGTGTCCGCTCTAGATAAAAAGAGGTGACATTAGAAAAGATGATCTCTGGTGTCTGGACTGATTTGTGGAGAGTAAAAAAAGACAAGTTTTTTTTTTTTTGCTTTTGCTTTTCATTTTTCTTGACCATGTATTGAGACGGAGAGTGAATTGAGGAGAAATGACACTTCAGAGGTGGGTTATGTACACAATCTGTACCATTGTCGAACAATGACACCTTATCGGCCTCTTTAGGCTTATACTGCCTTATTCCCTCTGCCTAGCATACAACCGGATTGCAAATATGCACTTGGGCCCAAGCCAAAGCAAAAAAAAAAAATAAAAAATCCATATGGCTTACAGCAGTGTCCATAGAAATCATGTGCAAGCCTCAGAGTAGTGTTGGCATTCGACTGCAATAATCGGACTTCCTTCTATGCCAAAAGAACAACGCCTGGAACAACTCTACATTTATCACCGCTTCTCATCTTAATACCTTTGTAAAGTTGTGCCTTAACTCCAAAGCTCTTTGTTTAGCATTGACTTTCCTCAGTAATCCAATTCTAAATTCTAGCACAACCTTTTTCCAATTGAGACATCACCAAGCTCTTTCTCACCTCGCATTTTCAATGGGGCATTTCCTTCCTTTCTATTCTTCCTTTTCTCTCCCCGTTGTTTTCTTTTGTTTTGGCTGCCATACCTATGACAGGCCATGGAAATAGGATTGAGCGTTAAATTGAATTAACGGACGGGCGTGATGTGCCAGTATGGCAGGTGCACGCATTCCTGTCTGTGTGGACACCGTTGATTGGTGGCAGCTGTGAATGCTGATTTGCAACCCTAAGACAACATCTAAAAAGAGGAGCATCGGCCCATGGCATTTTCCTCATGAACGAGGACCTTATGTGGTCCAAAATGGGTATCAGACCACAGCTCGTGTTATTTCATTTGACAACACGGATAAGCCATCGTGGGTTTGTGGAGACAAGCAAACAAACCACTCTCAATATCACTTTTTTTGGCAGTGGCACTTGTCAACATTGGCACACACGCCAGCCAGCACTTTAAATGTAAACTGTAGGGTTTTTTTTTTTCCACCCCCTCCCCCCTGATAGAACAAATGCACGAGCAATAGCTTACTCCAGTGGTGCAAAACAAACAGCCTATTCTGTCAGAGCGGACAAGGCTGGCATAAGAATGGCACATTTACTACAATATAAATGTCCTGCAGCAGTAGCTATGTAATCCACGTCTCATGTCTGTTTCCGACCTCCTTTAGGTATGGGCCAGTCCACACATCCATTATTCAGCCTTTACTGGCGCGCATTATGTTCCCCCGCTCACCTCATTCCACTTTTTTTTTTCTCTCTCCCATGAACAGCCTCTTCTTTTTTTTCTTCTTTTTTTTTTTACCTTAGTTTCCATGTAAAAATGGAGTGTTTATGAAAGTTCAATTTTGCGAGTGCTTTTTCCAGGTCTGGGGGTGCTTATTCCAGAAGATTCCGCACTATATAATAGCAGCAAAGCAGCACTTCAGATGGAACTGCCAAGCACATACAATCAGTCCTCAGTCTGAAATGAGGTGGTGTGAAGTGTCGGCACTGTTTGTTCACACGACTGGAGTCTTGAGAGCAGAATATTTGCCTTTTTCGTTTTTCTTCTTCTTCTTCTTCTTCTTCTTCTTCTTCTTCTTCTTCAGCTTGGCTTTCAATCTAAATTACATGGGCTCGCAGTTCATCACGCGGCGCTCCGGATTCCATCTAAGAGCTCCAGTGTAGCTGTAACCTTTTCTTCATAATCCGTCCTTTTGTAGCTTAATGTCAGTAGATTAATTGCGGTTTAAAACAAGAGTTGACGATTAATACGTGTCGCCTCACCTGCCTTCTTTCATCGTGGCTGGCAGGAGCGCAGCTCCACGGAAAACCGAGCTTGGTGACATATTTCGTGGCTTTTATCGTGCCGTTTTTTTTGTGTTGTTGTTTTTTTTTTTTTTCCTTTGCTCGTCTCTCCGTTTTATTTCGTCCCCCCCACTCTTTATCTCACTTTTACTGCTTGTTGTCTCTCATTCATTTAAGTCACACTTTCCCAATCTCACTTTCTTTCTGTTTCACTCTGTGACTCATACTCACACACACTCACACACACACACTCACAGGCAGCTCGTGAGAATGAGCATGCCCCTAGCCCGCAGTAATCCTCTGAGGTAAATGTGTTTTAGTCCTGAGTGCAGCAAGGCGAGATGAAGACAGCCGGGGCCAGTGATGAATGATGCCTCGTGTAAGAGCAGCTGCCCCATTTCCAACCAAACAATGTCACACTTGCGCACACAGACACAGAATGAGACGAGAAGGATGGTGCGTCGCAGCGCTAAGCGCTAAGGACAGGAATCATGCATGTTAAGTCTTCAAAAGACCTTGTAGTTCGCATGCATGTGGAAGGAACATTGTCTTGAATGGGTGTAACATCACCCCCAAGACCTCTTTCAAGCGCCGGGTTTAAAGCCGGGGATCTTTCACGCTTTCTGGCCGCTTTCGGTAATAGGTTGGAGCCACGCTCTCATACATATATGCAGATAATTGGTGTACATTAAGTATTTATGGCCGTCCTCTGTGACAAGCGCCAGCGTCCCCTCATTCTGCCTTTCATATTCTCGCTCGGCTGTAATGTCCCCACAGAGATCGAAACTGATTCATTTATGTAAGAGTTACAACAGAGTCAGAAAGCAGACTGTCGGCCCATCTGTGGCACCGACTCCAGGGATGAAATAAATGTCTCTGCCTCTCGCCACTAACGACCTGCCTTTATACTCCAATTAAACGCAGGACAATGAAAATGCATTCACGGTTGTTTACAAATCAGTCAAGCAAGTCACCATGCCCCTGCCTTCCTCCGCTTCGCACGTTCGAAATAAAACAAGCCATGCCATATTTTTTAAAATATGGAGAAATTAGGCGAGGCCATTATCGGCTGCCAGATTTTCCGGAAGGCTATTCGGGGACTCTCGAGCTGCAGCGTGTGTAAAACGCACTGTAGCAAATGAATGTTCCTTTCTTTCTCGTCGGGTTGCGGTGGGAAAAAAAAAAAAAACTCACTCTGCTGCCGAACCATGTGCGCGCGTGTGTTTGTGTGTACGTGTGAGTGTGTGTCATTTGCCTTGTCAGATACAGTACAAACTTACTCTCTCTCCTCCATTTCATTCTGCCTCTCTTCATCCCAGTGTACAGCAGTGCACACATTCTGGCTGACTGCATCACTTGTTCCTGCTCATGCATTCTCTGCAGATTTAATTACACGCCTTTCTGGATTCATATAAAAAAATAAAAAATAAAAAAAAGTGTGTGTGAGAGAGGGAGAGAGAGAGAGAGAGAGAGAGAGAGAGAGACTAGTCTGAGAGAGAAAGAGGTTGCGTCCAAGCGGATCCCCAGAGCCGCGTATTTATGTTGGGTGGAAAATAAGTCCGCTGGAGTGTTTCTGTAATGACACGCTACTGTATAATGATCTGCACTGACCTCCCAAATGAGGGGATTAAGCCAGGGATGTGTGGAGCACGAAATAATGGGCACAGAGTGCAGCAGGGTTCTCCGACACACACACACACACACACACACACACACACACTTCTACCTGCCGGGGCGCTATCAGGCCACGAGGAATAACCTGGGTTCCTCACGTAGTCCCCTTCACACACTTCCGTCTCTTCCCTTCCCACCTGACGACTCCTTTGTAAATGGTGCCAGGGTGCTTGGAGTGTGAATTCAAAACTAACAGATAATGTGGTCCAAATAGATACAAATATGAGGTGTGTTTTTTTATTTTTTTATTTTTTTTTTAAAGCTTTACCAGAAAGGTTCATAGGACATCTGGTTTAGATTAGAGGTATGTATTAGGATTGGGATCCTACAGGATGCAAGAAAAATATGGTGTAGGCATAAACATTCAGCTTCTATAGCGCTTACCCTGTACAGGGTCGCGGAGGCCCGGAGCCTATCCGAGGACACTTTGAGCATGAGGGTGCCAGGCTATCACAGGGCGAATACACACTACGCATGTCTTTGGACTGTGGGAGGAAACCCACCAAGCACGGGGAGAACATGCAAACGCCACACACGCACAGACCCGGGGCACAATCGAACCCTCGACCGTGGCGACGCTAGGCCACAGTTTTAACCACCGTACTGCCTAGTCATAAACAAGGACCAATTATAGACTGGAACGATATAGCTAAGGAGGAGGAACCGTCAGAGCTTTTGTTTCCACAGTGGTAGAGTAAAAAAAACAAAAAAGTACTTTCTGGTTTAGACCACGCCCACAAAGAGAGTAAATACAGCATTATAGACACAGCTATTTGGAGCACAAAACAGATACTGAAACGCATCGTGATTTTGCATTCCACCTCTACAGGGTGCCATGGTGGTGACGCGTACGGGATTCACACACACACACACACACACACACACACACACACACACACACACACACACACACGCACACAATCAGAGAGACGCGGGTTTCAAGCCTGACTAGCTTTACGCTCCGTTCAGCGGGTGGTGGCAGCTCCTGTCACCGAGAAGGTTTATTGTATGGGTTCAGCAGTTTCTCCTCCGTATCAAAGGATAGAGAGAGTCCCAATATAGTCACAGTGTTACTAAAACCCGTTGTTGATGTGTTCATCCGGCAAATAAAACGCAACCACCTCCGCGTGCGGTTCCTCCTTCGTCGTCGTCTTCTTCTTCTTCCGTTTCTTTTCTTTTCCTTTTTTTTTCTTTTTTCTTTTTAAACCTTGTTGTGATGCCATTCCTTCAGCCGTATGATGGGAACACTTGGAAGTCTCGTTTTTGTTTGCATCAGTACGTGCAGGTGAGGCAATGTCAGATAGGGAACTACTGTGCCATGTCAGAAACATCATTCATTCCAGTGCACCGTAACAAAAAAGGGAGGGTGAAAGCGTGTTGAGTGTCAGAGGGAGAGGCTTGTCATATCTGTCAGTGAAGAGAACACAGGCTGAAGGTTGGAGCTGCTATCTCAGGAGCAAATATGTAGCCAATGGCAGAATGTGAGCCCCTCTCAATATTTCGCGCACACGCCTTCTCTCACTTCTTCTCTCTCTCTCTCTCTCTCTCTTTTTTTCCACCGGCTGATCCTGGGGATTAAAGCGTCCGTCTCTCTGCCCCAGTAATGGCATTAGAAGATTGGATATGTTTTAGTATTCCATCAAAGAACATCTGATATGAGGGGCAGGCTGATTTAATTAAGTAAAAAGCGAGGCCGGAGAGTGAAAGCAATAGAGGGCGGGGAAGGGTGGAGGGTGGTTGGTAGAAGGGGGAGTTGGCTGCATTGTGTAGATGCTCTGCAACCAAGCGAAGTCATTACTCTGCTGAATTCCGTGGGAATGTTTGAACAAAATGAATCTCATCCAAACCTCTCGACAATGCATTGATGAATAGATGCAGATGCCTCCGGAAAAAAAAAAAAAAAAATGCGGGGCTTACGATGTTTCGCCGTGTGGGAGAGTTTGAATGATGTTGGCAATGACCTCGCGGTTCTTCCTTGTCTCGCTGCCTCTGCAGCGTGCCCCCTCGGTTTCAATTCCCACAGAATGCTAACGTTAACCTTAAACTCGTCCTCTTCCGCTTTTTCTGTTGTTGTTGTTTTTTTGTTTTTTTTTTTGAAAAAATGTTCATGGGGCTGTTATTTTTATATTTATATATTTCTTGCAATTATAACCCCACCTCCTTCAGTGAGCTGACCTTTTCATTCGCTATAATAGCCAAAAAATGTTTTGGTTGACACAGAGCTTACAAGAGTGGGCTCTTCATGGTCTCCGCTTGGTCTGTTGTTCAGCATGCTATATTGATTTTGCACTGAATGTAGCATGTTTTTCGTGCCAGCTCAAGGACACTCATTTAAAATATGTGACTGACATTCCATTTAAAATCTTCTTTTTTTTCCTCCCCCTCCCCCCCCCCTTCTCCCTGAATGATTGTGCGAGGTCTTGCTTTTTAAAAGTCCTTGGTGGTTTGAGCGGATATTTAGCGTTTAAGCTTTCGTAATTATGAAGCAGCTCCTTCACCGGTCACATAGACGTAAAGTGATTTTCCGGGGTTTTACCGTTTTTGGTAAAGGATATCAACAAACCGGAACAAGATGTGTTCAAATAGTACATTACCTTAGTCAGTATGCTGTAAATTTTTATGAGTATTTATGAAGTGGGAACACAGCAACAACTTTGCCAGTTGTTCGTAAGATAATATACCTGTCTAGGCTGTCGATTAACAAATATAACTCAAATCAAGTACTCTTGTTGAAAGTAAGTGTCTGTGCCTCCACTTCAAGCTAGGCAGGCCTTGTTACCTGGAGGGCCATTTTCTTTTAATGAGGGATAAAAAAACGCTTCCTGCAACCAAAAATGCACAAATTGTTTGGGTGTCTTTATGCATTTTTCGTTGATTCAGAGTTAAATCTGTTGAATCTTGAGCTTTGTATCTCTGTGAAGGACTTTTGGGCACAGAGATTTTTTATTCAATTCTTATCCTTACTGTCTGATTTGTCTCAAGGTTTTGAAGCATTTAAAACTAAACGTATCTCATATGAGCAGTGGTGGTTCGTGCAGTTGAGGTTCTGGGTTGCTGTTTAGAGGGTCAGGGGTTTGAGCCCCAGAAATGTTAGGTAGCCAGTGTTGGTCGCGTAGGTCGCAAGGTCCTTAACAATATGGCCATACTAAAATCACTCTGGTGTTGTCGGTCCCAAAGTTCCTCCTTAATTTTACACCGAATGCTTCTATTGAAGCAACAGTTTTTACAGGTCATATGCTTCCAGGAGCTTACACCGATTTCAGTATCAGTGCTCATTAATAAATATGAATAATTAGCATTTTAAATTAGAATTGTTTGAAGTGAGACAGTATAACGCAAAAAAAAAAAATGGAAAGAAGAAACCGTTAAGCATTTATACGTTTGCTTAAATAATTAAAAAGTTAAGTGTGAATCAGGTCTAAATCAAAACCTGACCCATCAATTCAATTAATTGAATCGGCCAATAAAAGGCCGATTAAATTGTGTAATCGATTCCTGTCGAACCAGTTGCACTTGGAGTTGGACGGAGACCACCTCACTTCGACAGTCTCTGACCGGTTGGTTTGGTCTGCACCCGAGTGTGATGGCTGTGTTCTCACCTCCTGAAACGAACCACAACAAAGGGGAAAAACACACCCCAGTTTGTTTCAGATGGAATAAATACGACATAAGTGAAAGCACCTCTAGAGGGCTTTCCTGAAGGCAAGACTAAGGTATAGTACATAGCAAATGTCACCTTGAAGCTAAAATTCAGACTGCGATTCAGATCTGATCTCAGCTTTCTCCTTCACTAAAAGATATCTGATGGGTGAATCTCCCTTTATAATTGATGTGGTTAAATGGCTGTCATTGGCATGCTTTTGAGAATAGCACGGTTGAACAGTCCTGTCGAGACTGTGCTGACCATGCCACGCACCCCTGCCCTTTCTATCTACTCCCCTTTGAGATAAAATAAAAAAAAAAAAAAGTAAAAAGACTCTGTTCTCGTAACCTTTTAATTACATGAAGGTCTGGCCTGTACCATTCAAGCGCGCTGTCCGTGTGAGTAGTCTACTGTCAACAGTCTGTGTGCTGAATGACTGAATAGGTCCTGGCATGTAGATTCCGACCAGAAAGCAAGTAAGACCTTTAGCCTTTGGAGTATTTCTGAAAAGGCCAGCTGTTTCGGAAAAGTTTGCAGCCATACCACTGGCCAGCAGTAGCCGGTTTTCATTTTCTTGCGGAAATGAATTCCCGAGATTATTTGGAACGGTAAAAGAAGACGGGTGCTGCACGTTGAATTTTAAACCAGCTGGATTACTGTCTCAGTTCAGCTCATGGAGACACGGTGGCATCTCTGAATAAGTGCCCTCAAAGTGTACGAAACCTCAAAAGTCGCTTCAAAGTCAGAGACTGATGGGGTTGCAGATGCTGGAGGAGCATCTTTCTCTCCTCACCCCTCCCTCCTGTGAGGTGACTCGAGGACACCAGGGTGAATATTCCCATCAATGAGGAGCTTATCAGAGTGTCAGCAGTGGTGTCTAATCACAGCCCGGCAGACAGACCATAAATCCCTCCCTATTATGGCTCAGGTTTACACACTTGCTCCAGTCATTGACAGTCTAAAGCAGCTAAACTGAGTAGCTTCTGCGTTACTCTTTTGCAGATCAGCCAAACTTAATCTCTTCCTTTTTTTTTCTCAATTACTGGAAAAGAGAAATACAAAAAAAAAAATCTGGTGAAGAGAAAAGGATGTGATGCTCTGCATTAAGATGGGATCTCTGTAAAGCCACAAGGGCTCTGTCGAACTCTTTAAATGCCTTTAGTTGGGGATTTGCTTTTGTTTTCCTTGTTCTGTCAGGAAAGTCCTTTTGCTTTCTTTCCTTTGGCAGTTTTGAGCTTGAATGTCAGGTGAAACTTTTCAGAATGATATTGATGATTGGGCTGGAGTTTATTTCTCACGTCTAATTTAACACCTGCTAGTCGCTGCTGTGGAATCGTGATAGTTTTGGAGAGGGGAGGCTCTTCTTCTTCTTCATACTCCTGTATGATACACACTTCACTGACCACTTAGTGCGAATTGGGTTGATGCAGATCTTTGGCCTTGGCCTCATCTAAAGATTGCTAGAAGGACTTACTAATCACCTTTGAGACCTCTGGTGCAAGCCTGAGCAACTTTTGCTCTCATTTATAGCCCATGCCCCCAAGGACTGCTCAAGAGGTTGCAGTAATAAAGCATCTTTAGATATGGTATAAAGAGGTTAGGCTAGATGTAGTATCTTTTTAATGTTGATTTATTATGCTAACGATGGTCGTGAAACGTTTGGTTGTTGCTATCCATCCCTGTCCCACTCGGCCTCATTGACATTCCCTTCTCTCAGTTCTTAATCAAAGCTCTTGCTAGTGTGGTTTTATTTGTATCTAGTGTTCAGGCCTCATGCAAGCAGTCTATCTGAAGTACTCTTGGGTTGATGGGAATGTTAAAGAGAAGCACTAGGCTTCATTAATGCAGCTCAGGCACGCTGACCGCCAAGTTAATGCAGCTATCATTCTGGAGTAAGGAGCTGGTCTCGTGTGGGGCTAACTCATGCTTAATGCATTCCTCTGGAGCGTTTAACCTTACATTGGGGGCAGAAGTGCAAAGAAGTGACATGGCCATCTTTCGGCCTTAACAGCGCCAGCTAGGCCCCAGCAGGCCCGGGTTGAAAAGCCAATGCAACATTATTCCTATGAGGTGTGGCATTTATTTAACGTGACCATAGCCAAGGTACATGGGGACTGAGTTCCAGGGTGGCCCCTGATCTCCTGTGGCTTTCAACGACTCAGTGATTGTACTCAGGCCTATGTCATGAATCCTAAGAAAGTTCAGCATTTGTGAAATTTTTCATGAAAATCAGTCTCAGGCGACCTGAGACACACAATGCCAATGGTAGTTGTGTGCCTGGCACCTTTTGCAAAAGTTATTAATGGACATCTACACCTTATCTAGTGAATTTGAAAGGTCTTCCGTGGTCTTTTACAACTGCTGCCGTGTATTGCAACAGGCTGAAATATCATTTCCTGTGTGCATTCCAGTAGTGAGGCAGACCTATGACATCATGCATATCTGCGGCACGTATCTCTGACCACAGCGGTTATCTTGGCCAGCGCCGCTCTGATTTAATAGGCTCTATGTAACAAAAGAGAGGAGACATTCTCTGAAACAGAACTGGAGCATGAAGTTTGGCTCTGTACTGAATAGCTGTGGCCTCCCTGTCTCTGTGCATATTGCAGGAAGAATGTTAATGGATGCACCGCTAGGACGCAAATTTGGCAAAAATGCGAAGGAGGAAATTGGTTTTCTAATCAGGCTCTGACTCGGAGCACAATTCATCCACTCTCTCTTTGGCTGTAAGTGCTTTTTAAAATGGTGCCGTGGATTCCAGTGCATTAGCCCTTAGATTCTCAGTTGTGGCAGTGGCTGGAGAGAGGGAGAGGCTGAACCCAGGTGCTGTTGACACGCTGTAATTAATGAAGTTTCAGGGTTTGCCTCAGTGAGAAAAAGCAGCAAATGTGTTAAGGTAATGTTCTGCAGGAGGCTTCATGCAGGGCTTGAATAATTTCTCTCTCTCCAGTTTAAAATTCATGTCTCCTGCTGTTTTATCATCTGATTACAATATGCCATGAAATCTTCTGGTTTTGGTATTCCGCTTCTGACGGGAGAACGTCACGAAATGTCTTCTCTTTTCATGTTTGGATAATGTCCCCAGTGCACTTTCTTCCCACACACTTAAAGACTGCTATAATGGATGAATAGCTCTTTGACACCTTTGCTTTGCTGGTTCAAGTGTGTTTAATTGCACAGGGGTTTTATAAGAATCTCAATCTGCTAACATTTCTCTCTTTCTCTCTTTTTCCTTTCCCCTTTTTTGATGCAGGAGCAGCTCAGTATCCAGGTATGCCCTACCTTTTACCTTTGTGTGTTCCTTTATCTGGGTGTCCATTTGTCTTCTGTCATGTATGTTCCGTTCCTTAGATCCCCATTTTCCTCGAGTCTTTACAGCTCGCATCCTGACATTACCAAAACCACCTTCCATTTTCTTCAGTTTATAATTCATTCATTCTTCTTCTTTTGCTGCTGCTGTTGCTTCCTCCTCAGCCTCCAGCAGTGCAGCTGCTCGTTCGTTCGTTCCATTTTTCACATCTGCAGACTGTTCTAACTCCGTTTCTCACCTTACAGGTCTAAGTTTAGCCCTCATGCCCCCCCTGCTGTTTCATCCATTAATTGTCTTCATTTGTACAGGATACATTAGCTTTTGGTATTTAAAGGTACCATTGGGTTATTTATAAGAAGTGAATTATGTGCCAAGTAGGGGCAATTTTAGCATGCTTAGTATGTTTTGTGACCATGTCACTGTCTCAAAATATGTGTAGCCATGTAGCTTAGCTTCCATAAACATCCATCTATTTATACATTATCTACAGCGATCAGCCGTAACGTTAACACCACCAGGTGTTATATAGCAGTAAACTCGACGGGTATATACAGTATGTGGTGGCACAAGGGAAACCTACACAAAATTGAGCATGGTGGGGGTTTTGTGTATTAACATTATGGCTGATCAGTGTTATCAGTGTGTTGAGATCTTGGAACCATCCCCAGGGAACTTACAGCACACCCCACAGTTCCACAGTTGGGGATGGTTCCAGGATCGGGACCCACCCTGGATCGGGTGCTAGCTCGTCACAAAGACACTTCACCCACAGGACCGGAGGCGAGTTTCGAACCCCCAACTCTAAATAAGGTGATAGTGCTAAGCCACCATGCTACCTGCTTCCACAAACAATGAGACATACGTAGCAACCGGACATCATGCGGTGGCTTCTCTTGCCGAGTCATATACCTGGAAGCTGGGTGAACTATAGACAAACAAACCACATAAAATTACAAACATGGCATGCTCATGCTCATTCATTCCAAGTATTGTATAGGTTTCACTAGCATGCTGATTCCCTACCACCTGCATCTTATTTATCCTTTTCTTTTTTCATAACCAGATATTTGTCTTCATGTTTTATCACTTGTTTACACCATATGCATCCAGAAACTCACCATAGTTTATACAGTTTGCAGCAGTTGATCTTCTTCCTGTCTTCAAAAATTTCGAATAGCGCCCTCTACAGCACTGGAGCGCTAGTATGTGATAGGCAATGCAAAATGACCTAGTATGCTAGCTTGAAAGATTAAAAAAACGCATTTGTTGCAAAAATGCATTCTTCATTTGTCTTCGGTCAACATGGTGACGCCTTACGTCCTTTGCTCAAATGCACAATTCTGTTGCATCGCATCACTGTATTGCCCCGGAAACCTACATCTACTAAAACCTGCTTTTAACATGTCCTTTAAGTAGGACTTTACCAATGCCTTAAAAAAAAGTCTCTATAACATTCCTGTCCTGCAAAGCCCTGAAAGGGGGAGCTAAGTGAATTTCTCGTAATATCATTTGTACTTTAATGAGGGGCAAGTAAAAGTTAATGAAATTTTGAAAGGATTGAGAGCCTCTCCTTCAGTCATTAATTTTGTGAGGGGGTCAAAAACGAAACTGATTAAAACTCGTACCGTGCTAGCCGTCTGCAGTCAACACTATTCAGATTCCGCTTTAAAGCTCCGATCGAGCAAAGTAAACGTGGAAAATACGAAATATTAGCGATATTGAATTGTCTTAGAAGCTGTAATCCTCCGTCATAATCTTTACTAATTAACCCTTATAGACCTAGATTAAAGTATCAAAACATCACGATGTGCCAACAAGACTCAGTTCCCCACTTTGTTTTACTGTCAGTCCCTAACTAAAGCTGATGAAACACACTTCTCAATGCTAGCTGTGCGGTTTCTTTTAGCACCAAAAGATTTCAACGCGTCTAAAACATCAGTCCGGACTTTACTAGCCAAGATATCAGATGGAACCTGATATATATTAATTGATACAGCAAGCAACACAGCAAGCAGAAGAGATTTATTTTTTCCAAAGTTATTTAGAAGAAAAAAGTTAACAGAAGAAAGCGGCAGATGCTAACAAACTGCCCCTTGCTAGTTAGCCTGATAAGTGCAGAAGAACTGACAAACTCAGACAGAATATGGATGTTTTCATTCAACGTACTGTATCACAGGATGGATACCTGAGAGGGGCCTTTGTTCCTCCTCACTTACTCATCGTCTATACCGCTTTATCCTGTATACAGGGTCACCGGTATACAGACGTACGGCACAAGGACACTCTGGACGGGGTGCCAATCCATCACAGGGCACACACACACACATGCACACACTAAGAGCAATTTGGGAACGTCAATTAGCCTAATCTGCATGTCTTTGGACTGTGGGACAAAACCGGAGTAGCCGGAGGAAACCCACCAAGCATGGGGAGAACATGAAAACTCCATGCATACAGATCGAGGCGGGAATCGAACCCCAGAAGTGCGAGGACACAATGGTAACCCACCATGCCACCTCACAGACTTTTTAAATTAAAATATTAATTGTAATGCATTTCTATCTATTATTGTATTTTTTATTTTTTTTTAACCTAGTTGAGGTCCTTACTCTGGTCCTTACACAGCCAAAAATATGTCGCCCCCTTAGGATTAAATAAGGCGAATGCTAAATCATTCTAGAGCAAAACTGTTTCTCTGCACAAGGGGATATGTACTGCCCTGAAAACCCTTTGGCTATGCGGTCTACTACTGTTTTAAGCATGTCATGTTGCTCCCTGTGCTTCACCTCCTAGCATGTTTGTAACTTTATCATACCTGACAGATATCAAAAGGCCCAGAACACGCCACTGATTTCCACAACTAAACCGAACAGCTCTTTATTTCTGTCTAAGCAGCGCTCTTCACTAGAATTTTTTTTTTCTCAGCATGCCACATTTTCTTTCAGACACTCTCTTTTAGAGCTTATTTAATAATTACTGGCAATGTGAAAAATTTTCTGGAAACGTAATTTGTCAAAACTATCTAAGGAAGAAGAACAATTATGGGACTATCATCCTACCAGCTTGTGTGTTGTTAATAGTGAGGGGAATACCATGAATCCACAATAGCTTTAGAGTTACAACTAAATGTCTTGTCTGAGAATGTTCGCATAGATATGAAGGCCATACACAACGGTAAAGGATAGAAATTCCTAAAGGACAACTAATGCCAAGCGTGCTTCTAAGTCTAGTTTTTGCTGATTTAGCCTTTCCGAAGGTCAAGAGTGTGCATCACGTTGTGTTTTTTTTTATTTTTTATTTTTTCGCTTAAGGAACAACTTGAGAAATAGGTGACTTTATATTATATGGGCTTAGACACCCATGAAGCAGATTGGGTGGCAACTTCTCTATGGGCTTTTGGTGTGCCCAAGCTGAGATTTTAGTCTCGAAGAGGAGAGGTTGACTTTGAAGTGGGTCAATATAAAACTACACTGCCTGGCCAGAAAAGAAAGAAAGAAAGAACTCTTGCATGCTCAAGCAGTTTGTTCAGTGTCCTTTGATTCAGTGCTCAATTTGTGTAAAAATAATTGAGACCTAGAATATGCCTCAGCGATAAGGAAAGACTCCATTGACCTGGTCGTTCAGTGCATTCAGGGCATCAGCTGACTTCATTTTTTTTGCCACATAACTTTGCTAAGCCTATACCTGACCAACTGTAGCAACTACTGATCATAACACTGCCTACAGAGGCTTGTACAGTTGGCACAATGCATGATGATTGCATCACTTCGTGTGCTTCTCTTCTTACCCTGGCATGTCTATAACTCTGGAATAGGGTCTAAACAGATCAGGCCACATGATATTTTTTTTATTGCACAAAAGTTTCATCTTGATGCTCACTCACTCACTCATCGTCTATACCGCTTTATCCCGTATTCAGGGTCGTGGGGAGCCTGGAGCCGATCCCAGGAGACTTAGGGCACAATGCAAGGTATACGCTGGACAGGGTGCCAATCCATTGCACATACACACACTCGCATACTCATTCCCACACTATGGGCAATTTGGGAATGCCAATTAGCCTAATCTACAAGTCTTTGAACTGTGGGATGAAACTAGAGTACCGGAGGAAACGCACCAATCACGGGGAGGACATGCAAACTCCATGCACACAGAGACGGGTATCGAACCTGCAATTAAACAACAACAAAGAAGTGTTTATGGCCACAGAGTTGTTAGTATCCTGGTACCTAGACAATGTTTGTTGGACTTATGAACAAATTTGATTTACGAACGAGCTCATGGAACAGTACTCGTTCGTATGTAGAGGGCTTACTGTACTGTAGCGCTCCGCCATTCTCCCAGCATGATCTTTACAGCAAGATCTAGGAAATCCAGGAACAGCTAGGATAAAAATAAAAATCTATTTCCATATTGTCAAAAGTCAGACACCAAATAGGCAAAGTTTCAGCCCAAACCTGATTTTTCACTTATGTTTAATTTCTTCCCTGATTGTGACACCTAAATTCACAGTTAACTTCATTACTTAGATATTTCTAGGACTAGCTTGGACCCTTTAGAACTGCCTCAATTCTTTATGCCACAGATTCAAGAAGGTGCTGGAAATACTCCTTAGAGTTGTTCATCTATATTGGCATGAGAGTTTCATGCAGTTGCTGTCTTTGTCGGCTGCAAGTACATGATACGAATCTCCTAACCTGATCCAACCTGAATGTGCTCTACTGGATCGAGACCTAGACACTGTGGAGGTACAGTGAACTCATTGTCATGTTCAACAAACCTGTTTGAGATGATTTTAGCTTTTTAACTGAGTGACAGAAATCAACCTTCTTCCCCATTCTGATGCTTGAGCATCTCGACCATGTCCTCATGCCTAAATGCCCTGAGATGCTGCAATGCATTTGGCTGATTAGATATCTGTGTTAACAAGCAGTTGAACAGGTGTACCTAATGACATGGCTGATGAGTGTATCTATGGTTAGGACTATGACGTGGGAGATTGTAGATTGGTGAGCATCTATTGGAGAGGGGTCTCTAATGTATTCTCGGTATTGCACATACTGTGACATTTCTCTTATGTACATTAGGGAAGCGAATATGAGGACTGTCGGATAAGCACATATTTAAGCTTGTGCACAATTCACCAGCAAGGCTATTATTATTTAACCTTGTCCTGAACTCCGCCTATCACTTCCCTAGACTGAGGGAGGAATAGGTGCACTCTTGCGGCGCCGGCTGTGTTAAAAGCAGGAGCAGAAAAGCTAGCGATTGAGTGATTCAGCCGATATGCTTTATGTCCACCGCCACGGCCCACACTGCTCCAGATTTCTGCCATTAATACCCTTCCATACCCAGTCAATCAGAACAAACATGCTGAGACAGAGAAGAAACAAACTCTCTCTCTCACACACACATACGAAACAGCACTTGGCAGGTTTCCTGGTTTGTTTGCCTTTTTTTTTTTTTTTTTAATACATTTCAATCCAATTATTAGTTGCAGCCAAGTTATTTATATGTATATAAATTATGATTGAGCGGAGAAAGACTCTCTGTTAGGGATTTGGATGAGACCCAGCCCTTGTTAAGAACTCGAGCTCTTCATCGGCCTTTTGCTTTGGTTTATCCAGAGCACTTTTGCTCTGTTTCACCCCTTTCTCTCTTCCTTTCTTTCTGTCTCTATCGCTCTCACTCTCTCTCTCTCTCTCTCTCTGACTTTTTCTTTATTCGGCAGCAACGCTGATGGGGCCACTGTTACGGTATTAGCGTCGGCTCCTGTAAAATTACAGTAAAAGGCTCCCGGGAACAGAGCGTTAGCTAAGCACATTAGAGCTCGACTGCAGTGAAAGAACATTTGCTCCGTGTGACGGGGAGATCGCCAGTCTTCTGGCCTCTGAGCATATTTCAGGAAAAAGAGGAGGGGAGGACTTTTGATTTGCTAGATGAGAAGGTTATTAGAGAGGGAACAAAGAAGGGGCTAATTTAAAGGCAAACTCTAATATACTAATGCCAAAAGCGTGTCAGGAATTATGTATCGTCAGACAGCTTCAGAGTGCTCTCCGCTGACCTCAAGGACGTGCCTCTGCCACAAGAAAGGCTTTCTTCCTTCTCCTCGCCTTCGCTGTCATCCGAATATGTGTGTGTGTGTGTGTGTGTGTGTGTGTGTGTGTGTGTGTGTGTGTGTGTGTGTGTGTGTGTGTGTGTGTGTGTGTGAGGTGCAACGATCGATATACAAAGGCCGGTTCAGAGTGTGCTCAGACACCAACTGGATCAGGAGCCACGGGGAGAGATGGTGCAGGATAAACAAAGCTCCGTCTGGGCCAATCTCTCCTCCAGACAGTTTGTTTAGTTAGAGAGCGATGCAGATTGAGACCTGAGGAGATGGACAGCTGCTGGAGGTCCTCCCTGCGCCCTCTCCTACTGAGTAGGTATGATGATCCAGGAGGAGAGATAGAGAGGGCAGAAAAGGTCCCCTTCCGTTCTGCTGCACTCTATCCTTCTTCCCGTGGTTTTCTGGCTCCAGCAGCAATTTTTCTTTGCTCCCTTACCTGTTTGTTTATGAATCTTTTCCCTGCTCACTTTCCTTTCCTTTCCTGGATTCTCTCTTCTTCCTTTTTTCTCATCTCTTAGTTTGTAGTCTGTTTTTCCTTCTCAAAGCATTGCATCTTTTATTTATCCAGCGCTGTTTCAAATTGCGCATATGTGTGTGCTATTCTAGACTATTTTTAACTGTACATAGAGTTCCACTCTGCTCATATTGAACAGTAGTACAGGGGGAAAAAAAACTGGTAGCAAAATCGTCTCTGATGCTGCTTTAGTATTAATATTAAAATTAATGTGAGTGAACTATACAAATATGTACATAACTGAATACATCAGGGACGTGGCAAGACGGTTTACACTGCTGGTGCCGAAATGAGTATGTGCTATAACGTCACACTCGAA
Source organism: Clarias macrocephalus (assembly GCA_011419295.1). Taxonomy (NCBI): domain Eukaryota; kingdom Metazoa; phylum Chordata; class Actinopteri; order Siluriformes; family Clariidae; genus Clarias; species Clarias macrocephalus. The sequence goes on along the minus strand of JAAGKR010000243.1, from coordinate 149,733 downwards.
TGTATTTTTTATTTATTTTTTCAGGGAACGTGTTAACTATAACACAATATTTATAGCACAGTGTGGTTGAATTCTTGAGTCATAAAGTGTTGATTAATAGTTTTATATAACAGCATTTAAGACCGTAATACAAATGATGGACTTACATCATTCCTAGAACAGCTCATTAACGGCCACGTGATCCATATACTCTTAAGCCTCATATTAAACAAATGAAAGATGATGTCAGTCTATATAATTTTAATTTTAGCAGTCTGAAGTCTGCTAAGAAATATTTAGCTAATTTTTTTTTTTTTTTTAGCATTAAGGTTATAGCATTGCTAAAAGTCTTCCTGCAAAAATGGAGGGATAGACGAATGGAAATCTTTTTCTGGAAACTGTTGCATTGAAAACGTTGCATTTAAGAATACAAGCGGCTATTAATTTAGTTTGATAAATTAGTTTTATACAAGTTACTGTAACAAAGATAATAAAATCACAGGTTTATTTGTGTCATTCTTGTTACAATCTATAGATAAATAGATATACTGTGTGTGTGTGTGTGTGTGTGTGTGTGTGTGTGTGTGTGTGTGTGTGTGTGTGTGTATATAGACTGACATCATGCCTTTCATTTGTTTATTATGAGGCTTAAGAGTATATGGATCATGTGGCCGTTAATGAGCTGTTATAGGAATTATGTAAATCCATCATTTATATTATATAGGTAGAGGGAGTTAATAAAACAAATGCATTCACACTTCAGGAAAAGAAAAACTTTACATATATATCATAGTATTTTTCTTTTCCTGTAGTCTGTATACATTTGTTTTTGTCTGATATTTTTTCTGTATATATAATGTACCAGTCAAAAACACAAGGATTTATTTTCCACATGCTAGTACACTACCACCATACTGGATTTTTAATTTTTTTTAAAATTTTTAAATAACCTACTAATGAACTATGAAATAACGCATACGGCATTAGGTAATTAAGCAACAAAAACAACAGTCAGTTGTTTTTTAAGACATGAAGGTTAGCTGTTCTGGAATAGTTCTTGCGAGAACATTATAAGTTCATTTGTAAAAACCCATGAAGCACTATGATTAAACTGGCTCTAATGAAGAGCATCCCAGGAAAGCAAGCTCCAAAACTTATCTCTGCTGCAGAAAAGTAGTTCATTTAGAGTTACCAGCCTCAAAAATCACCAATTAACAAAGTCATGTATAAAGAATGAGCCATATGTTTGCCCACCATGCTGCTAATGCTGCACCATGCTCATGAGGGTGACGTGAATGTTGTAATTATATTTTACCCGCTATAAAGACAAAAAGGGCAAAACTGTCTGCACTTCATCATTAACAATATCTAATGATCCCTGAATGTGATTGTTTATTAAATATTGTTAATGTTGCCTTTGTAGTTTTAATTGTACCTGCCCAATTAGTGCGCAGTGCCACAAATGTAATTAATTTCATTAATTAATGCCACTGTACACGATGAGACTTCTGTAATGATCATGCCTGTTTATGTAAGAGCCAGTATTTGTTTTCCCGTACATTACTGCATATTGTCTTATTTTTTTTTCAATTATTAAATTAAACATATGACGTGTTGTTGACTTTTTCATTCGACATTAATAATTCCTAATTGGAAAGATTTCATGATAATTACATTAACTGCAAGAGCAATTCCAATAAGAATAATCTAGTTTAGATTTACAGTTTTTTTTTTCCATAATGAAACTTGGCCAATTTTAAAAGATCACATTTTAATTGGACTTGATTTAAAAAAAAATAAAAAATCTGTTTGGAATAAAGCATCAAGAAGCAGCTTCTTAGGAGACACTTTCTTAAGAGGGTTATTTCTGGTGAAGTGAGTACTGGGATGGCATTTAGCACACAGATGGACGACGACAGTGGCATTAGCGCTCCCGCTTTGCTGACCCGCTGTTCACCGAAAAGGGTATACAGGGTTTCTGATGCATGTATTTTTAACCACAGCTCTGTAGAATTCTTTATTCTGAATGCTTGTAAGATTATTTTTTATAATTCACTTCTCTATAGGTTGATTTCTATATCAGAAGCTCTGACAGTAGGATTGAGTTTCACTGGACCACAGGTTTATTCATTTCAATGCACTGGAACTCATATCTTGTCATTTCTACAGCAGTAGTTACTTTATAGAGGATGCAGCACATTATCTAAGTCTTATCATGAATACATTCAAATTTGTTGTTTTTGTTTGTTTTTTTTTTTTTTGATAAAAATAAACATCCACTTATAGATCAGGGGAAGAGTCAGGCAAGTTGGAGTAGGTTTTCTCATTGGTGGGCTCTTTTAGGTTTTCCAGTTCAACTGATTGTCCAGAAATATGCTCTGTGTGCGCGTGTGTGTGTGCATGCGAGCGAGTGTGTGTGCATTGTCCTGAGATAGACTAGTGCATATTTCAGAGTGGACTCCCTCATGTAATGCCTCATGCTGGGGTTAGTCTCAGGACACACCAACATGAAGTAGTTATTAAAGATGGCTGAATGTATTTATAGATGGATGGAGGGATAAATGGATGAGTGGATAGAGGGGTGGACTGATGGAGGGATGAATGGATGAGTGGATAGAGGGGTGGACTGATGGAGGGATGAATGGATGCGAAAGTGAACAGATGTTTGGTTGAAGGGATGGGTGGATGGATAGATGGATGGGTAGGCGAATGAATATATGGGATGGATTTAGTGATGGAGGATGATAGAATGATGGTTGGGTAGATGGATGGATGATGGATTCATGGATGTATAGAGGGAGGAATGGATGAAAGGAGAGATGGGGATGCAGGGATGGATTTAGTTATGCATGGTTGATAGAATGATGGATGGAGAGAAGGATGGATGGAGGGGTGGATGTAAGGATTAGATGGATGGTGGGATGGATGAATAGCTGCATGGAAGGATCGAGAGATGGAGGAGCAGAATGAAGGGATAGACGAAGGGAAGGAAGAATAAATGGATAGATTGCGCTATTGATGTACGGATGGATGGAATGATGGAGGGATCGATCGAAGTTGTTATTGGATCATTTTTAAAAATTAAGACTCCTTAAAAGGTCTTCACATTTGCATTTTTTTTGTTAACTTTCTTAAGAGGTTAACGCGTCCCGACGACGTCCGCAATCGATCTCTAGTTCTGAAGATGTCTTGCAGCGCTACTGGTGTCCACTAGAATATGTCCATCCTTTTCAAACAAACCTTTCTGCATGTACAAACTCCTCCCACGTGTGTGTTAACATGATCCTAAATGTGAAGGAATATCTTCATGCCAGCAGAACAGCTAGATTGACCGAAGGTCACATGTTTGTGATAAAGCCTGTTATCCCCTAAAACCCAGTTCCTCTCCAGACGCTTTGCATCGGCCACATGTTGGTGTGAGCAGGACAGGACCAGAGCCTGGGAATAGTGAAGGAGATCACAGAGATATTCATCCATACACAGCCATCTGCAGTATTGTTGATGCGTGTTGCTGTGTGTGTGTGTGCGCGCGTCTCTCACTTCTATCATCTGCCATCATTCACATTCTGATTTGACAGCGCTCCTCTTTTCTCTCCGTCTGTCAGGAAGACATGTGATACTGGTTATAGAGGAGGACACCAGTCCGTTTTGACCTTCTCAGCACAGCGGTTTGCTGTGACATCGGCACACCGGGCATAACACACACGCACACACATACGCACGGCCGCGCACGCACATGCATTCTTGCTGAGAGTTTTTCTTCAGCCTGATGTATGAGGCAGCGCGGGTGGCGTTAGGCTCGCAGTGATATAAATGGCGTGTCGGCCCGGCTATGAGCGCAGCAGCCTGCTCTGACAGCTTTAATCTAGGCTAAAATGATCAGTGTTCTGTGCTACTGCTTTTGAATGCCGGTAATTAAATAGAAAGATAATGTCACAGATCTGTTTGAACAAGTTATGCAAATACGTAGTGCACGCTTCTTCGGAGTTTCCGCAATGCCTTGTTGGTTGTCGGCGCACGAGCTGCAAGCTAATTTCACCGCGGCTCGCTTTCTGACGGCCTTCGCCTAAGCAATAAGGCTAATGAAGGCTTTGTTTGAATTGGAATTAATCACCAGTTCATCTATTTCGGAGGCGGTGACACAAACAATTATCTTAATTAAGCCAAGCTGCGTGCCAATAATCAATAATAATCTCGGGGCTAATCAAGTTTAATCCTTCCTTTTATTCACCGTGATCCGTGCTCGAGATTTACTCCACATGTCGTATATTAAAAGCAATTTCCTAAGACTACCCGTCTAAGCGGCAACACGGTGTGCGTGACGCCTCCTGAATACGAATGCGCACTCATGTCCGTGCGCGCTATCTGAGAAAACTCCGGAGGGTCAGTAGAGTCTGCGTGCGTGCGTGCCTACGCTGGCGCTTCCTGTTACCGCCGGTATCACACCGAGGCCTGTTGCTTTCCTGAAGCTGCAGGTGTAGCGCGCGCGCTACGGATCGTGCCGAAGTTCTGCCTCATATTTTTTCGAAGCCATATGGAGTTTCCGGAGCGTTTGCACGTGTTTCATCACCTTTCAACAGAGCCAAGTGACATCTTGCTACAAACTCTGCAGTTACTGTATAAATGAAATGTTGTCGGATTTTAATAATTAATCGAACCACCCCGTTTGTAGGATCTTTTCCTTTAACCAAATCAACCCCCCCCCTTGCATTTGATTCCTTACTTTTTTTGGTTTCGTCTTTAAAACTACAGTTTGTCACTATTCTACCTATACCACACCCCCCAAAACAAACAAACAAATACTGTAACAATTACCCACAACTCAAATCACCCCACACGTAATTGGTGTCTTTTCCTCCAGGGTTTCACTTGAGGTCAGTAAATAATGAAAGTATGTCTCAGCACAACTCCTCAGTGATGTCACACACAGTGATAGGATTCACCATAAGCTGTAAACATGAACCTTACCTTGTCGTAACGCTCTAATATTAAGTGGCTGTCATGCAGCAACACCGTTACTTTCTTTTTCCCTCCCTTCATTCGTTTCCTCGTTTTCGCTTCCTTCTTTTTCTCCTCTTTCACCCTCGCTCATTTCCTCCACCTTTCCTTCTTTCACTCCTTCCTTTCTTAATTTTTGCTTTTCCTTATTTCATACTCATCCGTTTTCCTTTCACGGCTCTTCATCCTCTAGTCATTTTTGTCTCTCCCTTCTTTCTTCTTTCCTCCCTTTTTCTCTCATTAAGTTCTTCATTCTTTCCATCCTTCATGCCATATTTCCCTGCCTTTCTCTCTCTTCTTTACTTCATTTTCATTGTTTCATTTTCCTTTCTTCCTTTGCTTCCGGATTTTCTCTGTCCTTTACACATTTCCCATCCTTCTTTTTTCCTTTCTTCCTTTCCTCCATCTTCTCCCTCCTTAGCTTCATTCCTTCGTTCTTTTTTCTTTCCTTTTTCTCCTTGCTTCTCTCCATCCTTTCTACTGTATTTCCTCCTTTCCTCCCATTCTTACCCCTTAGCATCCTTCTCTCGTCCACGCCTTGACTCCTTCCTTTCTTCCTTCCTTCCTTCATGCCATTTATTAATTTTTGTAATGGTCTCTGGCTGTTTTAATAATAAACCTGAGGTCAAACGCACAGAAACTGGCACACGCTCGCAGCATACACAATTAGATATCAGTAGCTATACGACACACTTCAGAGCCACGATGCTAAAGTGTGTTTACTGTACACTACATATTCTGTCACTTTGCGCTCAGAAGCAAAGCATCACGGAGTGGCCTCCGTTTAACACCGTCACCATGACAACCGCAGTGGCCCGCCGAGTGTTAACCTTCATCTGTAACCTCACCGATAAACACGGGCCACATTTGCATTTCCGATGTACCACCTCTCTCCTCATAGCCCTGCTTCCCGTTGACAAGTCTTAAGGATCTCTCTCTTTTTCCCCCCTCTCTCTCTCTCTTCCCTCTCTCTTTCTGTCCCTCTATCTCTCGAGGTTCATTTGTTTGCTCTGTTTTCACTTTCCACTCCTGGCAGCCTGATTGAAATCAGTTTTGTTAAACTGTCTCTCCTTATCGGGCGCCATCAGAGGATCCGATTGCCTTCTTCTCGTCTACTTAAACTGACAGGGCTCTTTAGAGGAGCCTGCCAAGCGAAGCATGCAAATCATGCCACCTTTTTTTTTGCCCCCCCCCCCCCTCCTCCTTTTTTTTTTTTTTTTTGTTGTTGTTTGTTGCGCAACTCTTCACCTCTGTCACTTGCCCATTCATGTCTTCTCGTTAGTACCGAGGCGGGGATGATGCTAAATATAACAATCACTTGTGTCTATTTTATGATTTAAACTGAGGGACGTCTCTCCGTTCTGCTGATATGCGGAGACGACTTCTAAAATTAGACTCCTGCCGAGACCTCGTTAGGTTATCCATTCATACGTTTATTAAGTCACGGTTTTCTTGCTCAGGCAAGACATTTGCGGTTTCCGTCTTCACTATGGTAACAGTTTAACTTTTACTCCACTTCTCATTCGTTAAACATCAACTTGCTTTACTAACTCTGGTCATACACAAGACAGCAGAGTAAGTAGGGAATAGAACACTAGTGCTGTTATAAGACGAAATCGGCAGCAAGGTGGTGTGATGTAACCCGATGACATGTTGAGTTTTTCATTTTTATAAATATTAGAGTCCACAAGTTGTTGTTGTTTATTTTTTTGCACTAAACAACTCAGTATGTCGTGTGTCGAATGATTTAAGCCCATGAAACTATAACTAACTATAAGCGTCCCTGTAGGTCCAAGAAGGATCCATTATATTTTGGGTCAAGTCAAGCAGTTGTGTATGGAGACCCGTCGTATCAAGTCGGGTATTAAGTTGTACAGAATAGGTTTGGACTATGGCCAATATGGTGCAAATCCAATATGAAATGTATTTTTCATAAAAAAAATTAAAAAATTGGTTCCACTTTCTGATCCTTCAACAGAATTGGGAAAGTTTTAATTCCAAATAATGTTTTAAAACACTGTTTCTGAACAGTGTCCATAAGTGATGGGGATCACTAGGGATTCAACATTATCATGATACCTAGGCACTGATTCGATTTAAATCGGGATTCTGTGAGCCACATTTTTTTTTATAAATATCCAGATTCTATATAAATAAATAAAAAAATCTCAGTTTTAATTTCAGTCAATGATCGTGCGAGTGGCCGCACAGCGGTATAGTGGTTAGCACTGTCGCCTTGCACCTCCAGGATCCGAGTTCGATTCCCATCTCTGTGTGCATGGAGTTTGCATGTTCTCCCCGTGCATGGTGGGTTTCCTCCTGGTACTCCGGTTTCCTCCCACAGTCCAAAGACTTAATGGAGTTCCCAAATTGCCCATAGTGTGTGTGTGCCCTGCGATGGATTGGCACCCTGCCTAGGGTGTACCCCGCCTTGTGCCCTAAGTCTCCTGGGATAGGCTCCAGGTCTCCAGTGACCCTGAATACACGATAAAGTGGTATAGATGATGAGTGAGCGAGTAATTTCAACCCAAGAAAAAAAAAAACATGCTTTTTGCTATAAATCCACACTGTGTTGAAGTTATTTTTAGGGTTAGGAGGGAAATCCTGGTGTCAATATGAGGCTTAGGGTTCCTTCTTTCTATATCTATATCTATATCATGCTGAACATACAACTTCAAACAAAACATAATCGAAAAATATATGCAGAACTCAAATCACCCAAAATGTGTCTTAATGCCTGATTTGATGTGACGGGCCACACTTTTTATCTTGAGATAATTTGTTTCTTTAAAAGGCGCTGGGTCGAGGACACACTCAGCAATAAATGTTCTTGGGTTTAAAAAAAAGCGCTTGGGTCATGACCGAACCCGCGTCCTCTGGCCACCACCGAGATGAGCTGGTGAGCTGCGATCACGATCTCGCAGGCGTGTGTATCACGGACACAGTCTGGCTCACGAAACGCCACACTGGGAGGCGAGGGAAACAAAAACCCACTTTCACACTCTGTTGAGTATTCACACTCGCCCCAGGTGCATTTTGTCACTCACTCCTCATCATGCACTCCTGTAAGTGTTAGATTGTAGGTTTTTGGCCGCTCTTGGGCTTTTTTTTTTTTTTTTTTTCTATTTTTTTAAATCTCTGTGTGAAGGAAATGGCTCTAACACATCCGCCGTCTCCGTTTCTCTTTCTGCCTTTCTTCGTCCGCAGTCCAAAGCCAGAACCTGGTGACAGACAACATCTCGGTGGTGGAGGGGGAGACGGCCACTATCAGCTGTCGAGTCAAAAATAATGATGACTCCGTCATCCAGCTCCTGAACCCCAACAGACAGACCATCTTCTTTAGAGATGTCAGACGTAAGTAGAAACACTCTTTCAGCCTCACCAAAACACATACACACACACACACACTACACACGGTACACACTTTCTCTTTTTACTCCGGCATGTCTCTCTAAGAGATGGGTTCCATTTCCACGAGGAGGGCTCTGAGAGCATCAGACTAATTCAGTATGTTTTCGAGGACAGCTGATAGAGCGTCACAGCTGTGTGCCAAGGGCACGTTGTTCTCCGTGGCCTGCCTTGATCCTCCGTGATCTGGCTCAGAACTCTCCGGCACTCGGCGCAGCTGCGCTTGTTTCATCAGAGCCGATGCTGCCGCGCCATCTCCTTCTCCTCTGAGGTGAAATTAGCCCGAGCCTCGGTGATGGTTTTCCTTCAAAGATTTGAAATAAGAAGCATATTAAAGTAGCATGAAATCCAGTCAGGCTCAATCAAGCATTCACTCTGCAGTGTTTTTTTTTTTTTTCCTTCTCTTTTTCTTTTTTTTTTTTTTTCAAGGATAATGCTTACTTTTTTCTCCTCATCCTCACATGGATGAATGCTTCTAGTCTACAGTCTCGTAAGTGCAGCCTGCATTTATTTATTTATTTTATTTTATTTTATTTTTTTTACTTTTTTTATATGAGATCTGCTCATTTCTTTTTTAAACGCACGTCTCTGTAATGATCCCTCCGCTCGTGGAGGTGGTGCCAGACTGAGTCACTGTACCCACGTTCCAGCTCGGTCTGTGAGCGAAGAGAAGAAGGAGAGGCTAATAATCACACCCTCACTCAGTAAATTCTTCATGTGGATCGCACGTCTGTTCGGCTGTCAGTTCGTCTCCGGGCTCCGAATCATTAGAGGAGCTCCGAATCCATGCCGCGCGGCGCCGAGAAGGCCGTCATTATTGCTCGACGCCTTAATAAAAGTTTGATGGGCTCCTCTCCAAATCGCCATGACCGGTAATCAAAATTGATTGCTGCCATTTAGAAGGAACGGCATGTCTCCCCAAGGCCTGGAGGATTAAACCTGCGAAAACAATACAAATTAGATGCGGAAGAAGAGCAGCCTGAGGAAAATGAGAGCAGGGGAGTGGGTGGGGAGTGAGCGAGAGAAGGGGCAAGAAAATAAAATAAGGGGTCGAAGGGAAGAGGAGAGCGAATGAGGCAAGGGGTCGAGGGAGAGTCGGACGAGAGGGCAAGGGAATGTGGGAGAAAGAGGGTATGAGAATGACAGGGAAGTGAAGGAGAAGGGTGAAGAGAGTGAGAGAGACATGGGAGAGTGAGAGGCAAGGGGTCAAGGGAGAGTGGGCCAGCATGCTCTGGGAGTGTGAGAAAGAGAGCGAGAGAAGGGCTGAGAGTATGAGAGAGGGTAAAAGAGTGTGAGAGAGAAAGGATGAGTGTGTAAGAGGTGACTGAGAGAGAGAGAGAGAGAGAGAGAGAGAGAGAAGGGATAAGAGTATAAGCAGACAACCAAAAGTTAGCGAGAGAGAATGGGCAAGAGACACTCAGAGAGAGAAGTAAATCCGAGAGAAAGAGCGAGAAGAGGCGAGAGACAATTAGACGATTCGTCGAACAGGAGACAAGAAAACCCGTAAAAGACAAAAAAAAGGGGGGGGGGGGGCGAGAGGGAAAGGTTGAGATGCAGGAGAGAGGCAGCCGAAAGCGGGACAAGAGACAGCAAGAGAGAACAGGATGAGAAAGAAGAAGCGAGAAACTTTGAAAGAGAATGAAGTGAGAGAAACGGGGTGAGAGACAGTATGAGAGAACGAGGTGAGAGAATAGAGGCGACAGGCACAGAGAAAGAATCGAGCGAGAGAAAAGAGGTGAGATACAGTGAGCAGTTTATTTAGACTGGTATATGTCCTTTATTATCTACAGTGGTAAAGAAAACTCTAGACATTTTCCATTTTTGAAATGATATACAATGCATTTCCTAGTGTATTTACATATTCATGATATAAAATATTTTTTTTTCATTATTATTATTTTTTTAATGGAAACATAAACCTCACCAGGCCCCCCACCCAGTCCACCACTAATAACCCAACATCTTTTTTTAAGTCTTGGTTTGAGAGAGAGAGAGAGAGAGAAAGGGTGAGATACAGTGAGAGAGAACGGAGTGAGTGGGAATTTTCAAATTCAGAGTTCAGTTTAGTTCTACATACAGAGCAGGGGATCACAGTTTAAAAATTGAAAAAGAAAGACAACGAAACCAATAAATCCCTAGAACAGAGATTGTGTAAACACTGTGAGCTACAGGAAGTAGAAATCGAGACACTCTTCAGTGTGATCTGTCCAAAATACCACCAGATTTGACTGGAATATTTCCATAAATTCACAGTCAAAATCACAGGCTTCTCCTCTCTGAGCACTGAGTAGAGACTGAGATGTGTTTTAGGAGAACAAGATGGAAGTGCTGGACCGGCAGCCACGTTTATATCCACTCTGTAGTGCTAATCACTTCCAATCTAAATGAATCTAATCTGATCTAATCCTAACACTATCTATTCTAATATTTTTATTGCTATGCAATTTCAATTCATTAATAAATACGTCTTTCTATAATACACCTGCCAGTGTCTGTTCATGTTAGTGTTTTTTATTAGCAGGGGCGCCTGATGGTATTTCCAAATGCAGGATTGGGCAGCGAATTTTGCGCACACCCCAACAAAACATACGCTATATGAACAGATGTAATCTGCAGTGGCATTGTATCTAAATACATACACTTCAATATGGAGTTGGTCCTCCTTTTCCAGCCACAACAGCTTCCACTCTTCTTGGAAGGCTGTCCACAAGATTTTGTGTTTGTGTTTCTGTGGGCCTGTTCAGTCTGTGGAGCATTTATGAGGTCAGGCACGGATGTTGGAGAGAAGGCCTGGCTCGCAATCTCCATTCCAGTTCATCCCAAAAGTGCAGTCAGGGCTCTATGTTAGGGCCAGTCAAGTTCTTCCACACCAAACTCAGCAAATGTATAGTCTGCACTTTGTTCACTTGGGGTAGTCATGTTGGAATAGAAAAGAGCCTTCCCCAAACTGTTTCCACAAAGTTGGAAGCGTAGCATTGTCCAAGATGTGTTGGTATGCTGAAGCATTAAGATTGCCCTTCACTAGGGATAAGGGGCCTGATTGAAACCCCTGAATTCAATAATCAACAGGTTTCGCCAAATACTTTTATCCGTATAGTGTACATCAAAACTTTCACCAGGTCTCCGTAGCAAAATGGAAAGAAAAAAAACTGAAAAAAAAAAAAAAAACATTTTGTGAGTTATGAGGATCTGTCTGGTGGTACCTGTGCCAAACCACTTTGCTCCACTATTTCCTAGCGCTCTCTCTCTCTCTCTCTCTCTCTCTCTCTCTCTCTTTTTTTTTTTTTTTTTTGGTCCGATCGGAGCATGAAAGGCTCGAAAAATTCTTCTGGATTGGTCAAAATCATGTCGATCCAAAATAATTCACACCTTCGAAAACAGCCCTGAATTCTACAAAAAAAATTACTTCATAGAGTATAATGGGGATTTGTAGAGTGGACAAGCACTGAAAAAAAAAAAAACACTTTGGTTCCACTTTGGGAAAACTGCCATCCTGAGCTCAATTTAAAATAAAAAAAACACACACATGGAGCTTGACATCCCACAAGTTGAAGGCTCTCTAGCACCTATTGGTTCTTCTGTATTAAGTATTACAGAGTGCCAGTGGCTTTGATGTTTATGCTGGATACATTTTCTGTGCCTGTGAGTTTTGTGTGAAGGGGAGGAGCAGCTGCAGCAAGTGGCCCAAGCCACACCCACTCGACTCACTTCCTGATACCACAGACTTTGTAAACATAATGCCTGAAACTAGCCATTTACGCTAATTACATTACACCCCCCCCCCCCACTTCACAATTTCTCCAGGAACTGTATTTAGTTGTTATAATTTTTTATTTCACTCATATTTTGTTCCTTAAAATGTGTTAATGATAGCCTCTGTACATTGCATGTTATTTTAATTCGCTATGGCTTCATTGTTAATAGTCATGACAATAAAGCACTCCTTAAACCTTTGTGAACGGGTGAACGGGACATTGATGGAGAACCGAGTGAGAGAAGGATGGGAAGGAAGAGTGAGAAAATCTGAGTGAGAGATTGAGAGAAGGGGTGAGAGGGAGATTGAGGGAGATGCGCGTATAAGAGATCACCTCAGCAACTATCAGCTATTTCCTCACAAAGAAAGTTGCTCTCATCTCTTGCTCACTCTGGGAATTCCTTTCTTCCCCATTGTGTTTACAGCCAGCATCATTTCAGTTGCAGGCCTCGCCTCAGCTAGATAGATTGCGGGGAAAAATGTGAACTAACAGTGTGTTTTTTTTTTCTTTCTTTTCTAGCTGTTTCATCAGCACACACTCTTCTGCTTTCTGATAACACAAACACGAGCTATGTGTGTGTGTATGTGCGCATGTGTCTTTAGGCTACAGAATGTTATGAATGGAAATGATTGAAGAATAAATACAATCAGATTGACCACAGCAAATTAAGGAGAAAGCATTAGCTCGGAAAGGCCACTATTTTGGAAGAGATTCAAATTGAGGTTGTTTGGAGCTGCTTTGTTTAGAAAACGACTCCGGGCTTTTTTTTTTTTTTTTTTTTTTAAGGAAGGTTAATAGCGGACAATCAGAGGAACGAGCAGAAAAAATATTATAAGCTGATTATGTTTCTCGTCGTTTTAGTCTTGCAGTGAAAAATGTTATGATTAGTATATTAGTTATGAGTTATGAGAATAAAAAAAAAGATTTGGGATTAGTTCACCAGCAGTGATAAAATAATATAATAAAATAATAATGATTAGAATAGGCAGGACGGTGACTTTGTGGTTAGCACTGTCGCCTTGCACCTCCAGGGTCAAAGTTCGATTCTCTCTTCGGGTCTGAGTGCATGGAGTTTGCATGTTCTCCCTGTGCTTGGTGAGTTTTCTCCGAGTACTCCGGTTTCCTCCCACATTCCATAGACATGCTGTGAATGAGCATGTGAGTGAGTGTGTGTGCGTGTGTGTGCAACCATATACACAGGCTAAAGTGGTAGAGATGATGAAAGAGGGAGTGAGCGAGCAATAATAATAATAATAATAATAATAATAATAATGAGTCAAATAGAAAAACTTGTTTCCCAATTTTTTATTTTATTTAAACCATTTCAGCTGCAGGTTTAATATTATGGCCTAAGTGAAACCCAAAATAAATAATTATCTTTTTATTTTATTTTATTAAAACCAGGATTAAATAATGTCCAGCATGAAATTCTAAAAATGTAGGCATTCTTAGTTTAAAAATATACAGATATATAACAAATTAAAGAATTGTGTCTTGTATACTTTAATGGGGCATTACATTTATTGTGCAAGATCTCAGGCTAATCAGTTATGGGGTCAAACCTTGGATTGCGAGCATAATTTGTTCTGGAGGCATGCTTGTATATCAAAACATTCGTAAATCAAAGTGAATTTCCCCCATAAGAAATACTGGCAACTCAGGTGATTCATTCCACAACTCAAAAATATTAATAGAAAAATGATTAAAACAAAAAGTAAAAATAAAACAAATTAACTTTCACTTTACCTTTGAAAAGAATCCCGACAGAGCAGTTCCCTTAGTGGGTGTGTTGTTGCGGGCACACATGTGTGTATGTGTGTGTATGTGTGTGTGTGTGTGTGTGTTTGTGTGCGCACATGCGTGTGTGTGTGTGTGGGAATGCGTGAACATGTGTGTGAAGCTGAAGTAAGATGAGGGGGCTACTGTGTAGGACGACTTTCATATCACACACACACACACACAAACGCACACACACAGTCCTCTGTCGGGAATCTTCTTTAACAAGAAACCTCTCTAATGATGCTCTCGAGATTCTGGATCTTTAATAAGGAACTTGCTTTTGCGCACGAGAGAGAAGAACTATTGATTTAGTTGTGATCATGTGACGTTCGGCAGACGAAGCACATGTCTACTACTCGTATATCAAGACCTCGCTCATTTATCAAGTTAAAACTTATTTAAAAAATTGCTCATCTTGCAAGACATTCGAAGACCCCTTTAAGATGACGCTGTCCTTATTCACAGGGCATGAAAGATTCATGGACGGTTTGATATAAAAGTGAATGTAAAATCTCACGTTAAATTAAACATGTAACAATGATGGAATTTGTACGATTGAAGGCCGGATGCACTAAAACTTTGTGCTGGTTTTCCCTTTAAATTGTCACCTGTTCGGACATGTATTTGGTTAAATAAATAAAAGTAAAAATCTCCATTCTTGGCTTAATCAATTCTGATGTGTCTTTTGCACAGGCTTGCCACTTCATATTTTAGAAAATCAGTGCAGGCGAGTGGGCAGGATTAACAAAAAAGGGGGAAAAAGCGTGAAAATTCTCTGTGGTATTCAGAGATAGCTCAGTGGGAGAAACTAACCATGTTGGATTTTCTAAGACTCTTGGGAACTGTACTCCACACACCAACACCCACCTGACTGAGGAGAGCTCTTGGATCACAGCGGAATTTCTCATTGTCTTTCTTCAGCTCTCGTTCTCTGTTTGCTCCCGCTAGCTGTCTTGCGGTGCCAATTATGGATTTGTCTTGCGTTTAGAATCTTTCATGGAGAATGAGGAGTTAGAAAAGGGTCAGCTTTGTTCTTGTTCACCAGAAAACCACCTCCTAACATGCAAGGAGAAAAACAGCCTAATGCTCGAGTGTCTCCAGCTGAAATCCGCCATGCTGGGTAGGCCGAGCGGCTCTGAGGCCTTATCGCACCGGCTGTTTGTCCTTGCTTTTGTCGTGTCTTTTACCCAGACGCTCTTGTTTGTTTGTGTCGCGCTGCACTGTGCCATCCAGAGTCGCTACCTCAGTCTCTTCAGCTTAATCATAATCAAAACCTCAGCAGACATCCACTTCTGTGGCCTGCCAGCATAGGTCAGGCTGTCTGTTCCAATTCCCTTAGATTGTTGTCAGAATAAGACTCAAAGCATTGTAGAATAAAGCACAAAAAAAAACAAAGCCTGCAAATGTAAAGAGAAAAATAAGGAATTCTGAAGGACTCGGGTTGAGGCAGTGTGCTCTCAGTGGGATATTCAATGCCAAGCTGGGCTTCATTCTCCTGCACCCTGCAGGGAGCAGGACAGCCCCAACACGCACCTCCATCCTCCTATCGCTGGGGGACCGCCACCCCGTGGCATTCTGGGATATCACGCAAGCAGCATCATGTGTCAGGCCAGGACTGTCAAGTCAAAAGCCATCCTCACAGCACGAAATGTACTGTTGTAGTGTAGATATATTTAAATAGACTAATATCGCTAAGCAGATAATAGATAACATATCCAGCTAGATAACTTCTAGTAAAGTAGTTTATGCAGTCAAAGTTATCAAAAGATACCATAAGAATCTTAAAGCATTAAGAAAAATAATGGATGCAGAAAGATGGAGAGCAAACTTTCCCAAACAAATAACAGCATGTAACGATGTGTTTTATTCCTCTCATATCTCAACCATGTACTAATATGTAGAATTTATAATCCGTTATATACATCTAGCACTGTCGTCTTTGTGTCGGTTTGCACCTCCAGGGTCCGGGTTCGATTCCCGTCTCTGTGTGCATGGAGTTTGCATGTTCTCCCCGTGCTTGGTGGGTTTTCTCTGGATACTCCGGTTTCCTCCCACAGTCCAAAGACATGTAGGTTAAGTTAATTGGCATTCGTAGTGCGTGAATGTGTGTGCGCGATGGATTGGCATTCTGTCCAGGGTGAACCCCGTCTGGGATAGGCTCCAGGCCCCCCGTGACCCTGAATACAGGATTAAGCGGTATAGATGATGAGTGAGTATATACATCCACTAAAGAATGACACATTAGACATCTTATCCCTTAACTGTTATGATCAGTGATGTGGAAGTCCATGAAACAAGTTACTTTAAAGGGTGACTCAAAAATTATCCGCATATTTTAATTTAATATTAATATACAGTATATAAAAAAAACTTCTGTTGCTCACACTGTTTTATCAGCGCTTTCTGTTCAAGGCTACTGTCTCCCCAGTCACCGCTGTGCAGGTGTAAACGTGTTACATCAGTTCATTTGTACTGTAACTGCAGTATGCAGAAATTAGCATGCATTAATTCTGTTTGTATTTTTTTTTTGTGGTCTGAGGGCGTACCTGGTGCCTAAAGAACTCACAGACGAGAATATATAGCATAGATATCTTCAAACAAAATTTGGGCAGATAGGCTATGGAAGGTGAAAGCTTCTCAAAGAGAATCATTACTGGTGGCGAGACATGGATTCATCACCATGAGCATGGAAAGCAAACATCCTCAAACGCCGACCAAGAAACGGCTCCAACGTCAATCATCAGCTGGAAAAACCAACGCTTACAGTTTGCTGGGATTCTCAAGGGCCGGTATTGGATCATCAACAACAAAAAAGGTTGAACAATCAACTGCTACAGTGAGATGCTTGTTGCGAGTCCGCACACTTCTGCCCACACTGTCGACACTCTCTAAAAACTTTGTTTTGAGGTGTTAAAGCACCCTCCCTATAGACCCGATTTTGCTCCATCTGACTTTCACCAGTTTGGTCTCCAAGCCCACTTGAAAGCAACCCTATGAGAGCAAAGATTCACTTCTGATGAATTCTCGTGGCTCGCAGCTCAGCCTTAAATATTTTTAATGAGCGAATACGAAAGCTTGTTGTCAGATGGTTGCAGTGTATTGAAAAGCAAGGAGATTATGTCAAAACTTATATACTGTAGGTAAATTAACTTTTTAAAAAGTTAATTCTAAATGAATGCTACAGACAGAGTGCAGATAAATTTTGACTCTCGTAAGTCATACATACTGTAGCAGCTATAAACAGTTGCTCCCTTATCAGGTTTCTCTCTCTCTCTCTCTCTCTCTCGCTCTGAGATAGAGTCCAAATCCAGCTTGTCATATTACAGAGAAAACAGAAAACCTTTCATCCTAAAGACAGCTTGAGCTTTACATCAAAACACTAAGACTGAATAAAATCTTCTTTCAGGAGTGTTAAACATCTTACAGGAAGCTTGACCAGAGCAACATTTCTCTGTGTTAATGTTATATAACCACATTTTTTTTTCAATTAATTTATTATTAAATAATGTGAAAGTCTGTCTGTGCAAGTCCCCGTAAACTAGATATTATTATATGTTACTAAGCATCAGCCAGCATCAGCAGTATTGTTAAAGAAAATGAATCAACCAATAGAGAATTGTATTGGACAGTGCAGTAGTCTAACTACCAGTTAATTACCTCTCATTAGTGACACAAGTTATTCAGAATTTCTATTGAATTATTTCTGTACATTTACATTGAGCCCATTAGTATCCCTTGATGCGAGTCGCTTCTACATTTAGTAGATTTTATTTTTGGCCCAGTAATTCCTTTAACATTTATTGGGGCAATGATAGCTCAGGAGGTGAAGGGTCCACGTTGCTGACCGGATGGTCAGGGGTTTGAGCTTCCTCCCCCCACCGTCACCAACTCCAGGTCTCACCTATTGGAGCAAGGTCCTTAACTACAGTTACTTAAATGGACAGCGACTGCTAAAATGTATCCGAATCCGCCAGAGCCCGGCACTGAATCTAAAACTGAGTGGGTTGCAAAAGAAAGAGCATCATGTGTATAACCTGAACCAGATATTGCAGATCAAATGACGTAGAGTGATGACCCCTGGAATATAGGAACGAAAGGAACATTTCAATCTGCGCAGTCTTCTTCTTCTTCTTTTGCTCATTTATCTATTATTATTGTCATAGAGGCAGAGTGGCTTAGTGGTTGGGGGTTCAAATCCCACCTCCTGTCCTGTATGTGTGTGGATGTTTGCATGTTGTTCCCGTACTTGGTGGGTTTCCTCCCACTGTTTCGTCTAAGTCATGTGGTGTAGGCTAATTGCGCTTGAGCCCTGCTATAGGTTCGCACGCCATCCAGGGTGTACCCCGGCTTGTTCCCTGGGATAGGCTCCTGCCCCATACGACCCTAGACAGGATAAACGGTATAGACAATGGATTGAAGGATGGACAGGTTGGTGGATGTTTTATGAGTTGCCCCTGCCTTTCTGTAGAGCGAGGTCCATTCCCATCATCACCCCGACTCCTAAACCCCACAGCCTGGTGCACGGTCCCGACACAGACCTTTCTGCTCTCCCCAGGCCTCATATCTCGTACCCATTAGAGTTGACATTGCAGTTATTCATGTATCCATAACGCTCTAATTATTGCTGTCTCTCCACCTGACGCTCCGTCACAATAGATTACAAACTGCATTGGCCGCTTGCCCCTTATCAGTTTGCTTTAATCCCCCCCGCACATTCCCAATCAATAAATTAAATTAAATCATTAGCGCCTCCCTGCCCTCCCTCTGACAGCCAGATTCCAGCTTTCAAGCCGGCCACTCTAATTAGTCCCACATTATTCTAATAGCACATAAAAGACATGCCACATGGGGTGGAGGAAAAGGAGCCGGAGCTCAGATAAGTCTGCAGTGCAAAGAAGGCCTTGTCTTTCCTATGCTTTACACTCTGACACTCTGGTTCACCTGAGAGCTCGTGCGCGTGAAGCTACACACCCGGGATGTTTTATTTATTTGTGTATTCGTCTGAAGATCACACCAACCCAAAGACACGATCAAAGGTGAGAAAGACGTTTCCTCCTCCAGCGCTGGCACCACATGTCAAGGCTTCGGGCCATGGGAGTGAAGGAAGACTGACACAGAGAGAAGAAAGAAATACAGACAAAGAGGCTGGTTAATCCAGCTTCATGTGCTCTGGATGGCTGAACAACTGCAGGCAAAGTGTGTGTGTGTGGGGGTCATGCTTGGAAGAAAGGATTGGAAGGAAAAGTACAAAAAAAAAAGTCCAATCATACTTAAGCACCGATAAAGACGTCTTTCTTTATTCCACAGCCCAAATAGCTCTAGAACACTTTGGGATTCTTTTTCTCTTTTGGGCTATAAAATTTAAAGAGCATGGTTAACCAGCTGGAGCCCAGGACAATCAACACGCCGCTCTATTAGCATTCGCTCGCAGGAACCCATCGGCCCAAAAAGCTCTAATGATGACTGATTATTTCTTTATTTATATCCCCTGGATACACATATACATTAAATATATTCCCGTTTCTCTTTTCTCCCGCGTCTTTGATTTTATCCAGTGCTGATGAGAACATCTCTCATTGTCATGAATGTTCTGCAGGAATTTATCCGGCGGTGAGGGGGGGGGCATCCTTTTATCTCTCTATCTCTCTCCGGTTTGTTCTCACTGTTTCTCTCTCGCTCCCTATGCCCTGCGCTTTCCTCCATCATGTTCAGCGTGAAAACAAGCCTAATGGACTCCTCATTATTCTTGGGGGAGCGGACTCGGAAAAAGTTTGTTTCCCCGATGCTACATAATTAGGAGCGAGGCCCTGAACTTGATTTGAAGACCACGAAGTTGTGATCAGCATGTGCCTCTTACTAGAACTTCCTCCTTGAGGGAGAAACGAGGTTGCTTCTGCTAAATTGACTGAGCGAGGAAGTGTCTAGTACGTTTGTTAATCAGTAACACATGGACACCTATAGTCACACAGTGCTCTTGCTCGCTCAGAAGTGCCGGTCACGTTTCCACATTTCATTTAAATATTTCATTTTTTACCAAGGCTAGAAAATTTATTTTATTTTTTATTTTTTATAATCTTTTTGAAACCACAAGATTTTGTGCAGATTGCAGGACCTGGAGATGTTCATATAAGGTGTTTCAAGGACAGTCGGAACCGACTCCATTATCACCCATCAGTCTGAGTGAACCAATTGATGATCGATTAATAATTCGTTTAAGCGCACAATGCGATGGATCTTGAACTCGTTGTTTTCCTGAAAATCAATCCCAATGCCATTTAATATTACTACACCCAGAGAACATTACACATACAGTACGTACATCGACTAGGATTACTCGCATAAGCATCTATTATTAAATATTAACATTACAAACACCAGACAGCTACCAAAGCCAAGTATAAGTGTCCTTGTAGGTCAACCAGTATATACCATTGTACACATACTGCTTGTGACTGAATTTGCATATCACCTTTCCACTGCACAGCAGTTTCCTGGGTACACACTAAAAAATGCAACATGGCATGTTTCAAGAATTTTTAACAATATCATCTGATTGATGTTTTTTTAATAATCGATTGCTTGAAATGAACAGGAAATCCACGATCATCATTCATAATAGACGATTGTCCCATCAGTGTCGTGTGCTAGGTCATGCGATCCTTGTTCCAACATGTCCTAAACAGAGATTGAGTTAATTTGACTCTAACTGCCATTGCCTATGTTTTGGTCACTCCTCCGGAAACTTAACCTTGTTACCGTGTAGACAAACCTGAAACTGGCCTGCTCAGTGCCCATCATTATTGCCAAGAACATTAGGCTTCGCATCTGCAGGGTTGAGGGTTCAATTCCCGTCTCGGATCTCTGTTTGTGGAGTTTGCATGTTCTCCCCGTGCTTGGTGGGATCCCTCCATTTTTCCTCCTAATGTCCAAAGACATTTATATTGAGCTAATTGGCGTTTCCAAGTTGCCCGTAGTGTGTGTGTGTGTGTGTGTGTGTGTGTGTGTGTGTGTGTGTGTGTGTGTGTGTGTTTGTGTGTGTGTGTGTGCATGCTTGTGCCGCGTGATGGATTATCACCTCGTCCAGGGTTTCTCCCGCCTTGTATAAAGTATGAGTGTGAGCATGAGGACTGTAATATTACTTTACACCTTCAAATGAAATAATAATAAAAGGAAAAAATAATATTCAGCAACAGAAAAAAACATGAACTGTGTAAGTTCTATAAACTTCCAGTTTTTATTGCATATTAGTTTAAACCAAACTGGTAAATAATATGATGTGAGAATTTACCTATAAACAGCATAAAAATGGTAAACAGTACATCTTATTTTAATGTCACAACCAGTAGGCCTGTTTTTATTATTATTATTATTATTATTATTATTATTATTATTATGCTGGCTATTTCAGTGATTTCTAATGTTGTTATAGTTGTTATTAAATTATTACAGTATTAATTATAATTGGTCACAATTATCCAACTAAATGGTTCTAATCTTACACCTAGGAGTCATTATAAAAAAGGCTAAATAACTGTTTCTCAAGTCTACCTGCAGTGTTGATTAAAAACGAAACAGATGAAACGAAACAGCGTTCATGTGATGCAAAAGGTTTTGCATTTACATTTTAATGCAGTATGACCGTGGGCGGAAAGTTCAGAAACAAAAAGCTGTCGTGACTCCAGTAAATAAATCTGCTAGTACATATTTGCCTAATATGCATAATTAATCTGAACTGTGATCATAAAGGTGTCTGCTGAGGTGTTTTTTTATTTTTTTGTAATTCTTAAAAGGAGTCCCATGGGTGCGAAGGGTTTTAAGAACCAAAGGTTTTATTGCTTTTGTTGCTCGTAGTCGTTGGTGCCGAGTGTGTAGCACAGGATTTGCCATGTAGATCTGCTATAATAATTCTGCAACAGGATTTTTTTTTTAAAAACCAGCACACTGTCCATATCATATATCAAGCCAGTTTCGGTTCCATACCAGCATCATCATACAAACATCTAGGAACGCACGTCGCGTTTAATTACTAGAGCGCTACTACTACCACTCAGTCGGGGGGGCCGTAACGCACTCGATGGACAGCTCCACCGCTCCCCCCGCTTGCGTGAGCTCACAGACGCCCCTGATTGGCTATAGAGACCTAATTAATGTAAGAGCATCAAGTACCTCTCATCCCTCCCTTTTATGAGAGAGCTCGGCCAATCAACTCTCCCTAGGCCTCTAGGCTGCGAGAGGTTACAACATCACCCGGGACTCGTGATCTCCGGATGATGGGGCAAGCACTTTACCACTGCGCCAGTCGGAGGCCCGGGAAGAGTTACTGTTAACAGACTTATTAACCAGAGTACCGCTTTTTTTCCTTTAAGGAAACACATTTCGCAGCCACATTTGTTTATGGTGACGGAGTTGAATAATTGCATCACTTCCTCTTTTGAGAACGACTGCTAACTGCTCAGAAAAGAATCGTTCACCAAAATGCACCTCTGCAAGCGGTCCCGGGATCGGTTTCCGAGCACAGAACGATTGCATTCTCACTGACTAAAATCACCTGTTCTCGGAGCCAAGTGTTCTCGGAAAAGATTCCCAGACCTCAGACACTTACACCAAGCATTACACTAAGCTTAACCTCAGCAATCAAAATGAAAAAAAAAAAAAAAAAGTTATGTCTAGGTTATTACATTGCAAGTGGACATTTGGTCTGAAGGTCTAAAGTAATTTCTACACACAGAAAGATCAAGGTATATATTAACATTTACTTCCTTAAGATGTTAAGTTTGCTTATGCTTTTTCACCCATAGTCTCTCTCTCTCTCTCCTCAGCCTTGAAGGACTCTCGCTTTCAGCTGGTCAACTTCTCAGACAACGAGCTGCGCGTGGCCCTGTCCAACGTGTCTCTCTCGGATGAGGGCAGATACGTGTGTCAGCTCTACACGGACCCTCCGCAGGAGGCCTACGCCGACATCACTGTGCTGAGTACGAGCCAAACACGCATACACAAACTCTGCCATCCATCCTGCTGGAAACAAACAGGCTGCAACACACCTCTGTCCCTGAACATGTCCTTGTCTCATTCGTTTTAACAGCCTGAGGTTCGGGGCACAGCAGTAATGAAGCAGCATCGCAAGCTGTGGGGCTTCATCATGTTTTATCAGAGCAGTGTTTATGAGCTGTCATAGCTGAGAAAGTTCAACACATATTTGCTATCCATTAAGAATACCGAAGAATCATGGGACTGGGCCTGCGTCTGCCGCGTTTGGGAAGCATTTCTCTTATAAGATACTTACAGTATACACATTAGAACTAGGTGGTAGAGTTTTGGAAAGATAAAGCTGAGCATAAGCACTTGACTGATCACACCTGAAAAGTCTGACAGAAGCTCATGCATGCAGTTTTGAAAGTGTCGCAAGTAGTTATTTGAGTGAATACGGTAAAGATCAGCTTGTGAATCAGCATGTTCCTGATCAATCAGTATTCATGGAGTAAACCTTAAAGCAAAATGCTGCTTTAGTGAAAGTTCTAAAGTGTCCAAAGTGTATAACACTGTTGGATTTTTGATTCTCGTGCCGTACTGTGTGGAAAAGTCTTGAGCCACCCCTTATTTCATCATATTTTGTTTCCAAGGAGTCAGACCTTCTTGTATTTTAATGAAGTCTTCAGGAATAGTTCTCCAGGCTTCCTGAAGGACTTTTTGGCTCTCATTTTCAGTCCAGTCCCTGCACCTGAATAGTTTCAGAGGAAAGTTTTTGGTTTGTTAAGCCACACAGTGACCTATAAATAATTCAAGCCTAAAAAAAGCATCTGACTTAAGGCATGAACCAGTGAGAAACAGGTGCAGATGATGACAGATGATCAGGCCGGTGATTAGTACACTAGTGATGCTGAATGCTGAGAGCTTGGAACAGACGAGAGGGGCAATAGGGTTGCTGCTGAGGTTGTTACATAAACAGTACATTTTTTAATTGTATCTTTAGGCACTTTGCAGCCTGTCGCAGTTAAACATTTGATCCTATTTCTTAAATTTAATTTACATAATCTAATTCAATTTATTTTCATTTAATATGAAGAAATTGGGATGGCTGAAAAATTTTTGCACAGTGCTGTACATCAAAAGATGTTATTTAAATGGTATTAACTGTTATGTATGTTCCATGTAACATAGGTAAAAATATGTTTATATTAATGTGCCTGTTCAAATAATTAATTTTCCTAGTAATATAATTATTAATACAATTGTGTATGGATATGTATAGTAGACAATATGTTGTGTAATTCTAAACTGATTGTTTAAAAAAAAAGTGTTAAAAAATAGTGCTGTTAGAGTA
Source organism: Clarias macrocephalus (assembly GCA_011419295.1). Taxonomy (NCBI): domain Eukaryota; kingdom Metazoa; phylum Chordata; class Actinopteri; order Siluriformes; family Clariidae; genus Clarias; species Clarias macrocephalus. The sequence continues at coordinate 125,493 of JAAGKR010000243.1, read as the reverse complement.
AATTGAACAAAAAGAATAGGGTTGTTGCTGCAGTGATTTTTTTTTTCTGCAACAGCAAAGGTAATTTAATATTTATAAAATAAGTCCATTTTAGCACTTTTATTTAAAAATCTCTCTTCTGTTTTGCCATTGTGGGGAGTCTCAAGGACAGAGGACGGCATTTTAATTTCGCAGGCTGCATTGATGTTTTATTGAATTCAGGACAATAACGAAAAAATGCTCGAGAGATAACTTTTTGTGTTAATGTGTTGAGGTTTTTTGGTGGATGATCACTGTTGTGATTCTTCCGAACAACTCCACCAACTTTCAACTGATCATGCAAGCGACTATTACAAAGAGTCACAAAGAGTCAAATGCACTTCATTTATACTACATAGGTCAAAGAACCTTCTAGAGGGCAATCTTGAGATTTGGTTAATATAGACTTCTTGACTGTGTCTTGCATAGATGTCATGTATGTTATTGACAGATCGACGCTGTAATTTCCTGATGTTTGTGTTTGCTCCTTCCAGTCCCACCAGGCAACCCAATCATCGAGTCACGTGAGGAAATTGTAAGCGAGGGCAATGAGACAGAGATGACCTGCACAGCTATGGGCAGCAAACCAGCCGCCACCATCAGATGGATGAAGGGAGACAAAGAGCTGCAAGGTGGGTTATTACATATGTGTCCTGCACATAAAACACAGCTCAATAGCTCTTTTAACGCTTTAGAACAGAATTGGCAGTCAAGTCATGTTTTTCCTTCTGACTGATTTGGCAGTTTCGTGCTCTTTGGATAAAGGTGCTGTTCTAACACTTTTTCCCCACCTGTTGCCTATTACAGTGCAGAGAAGAGAAAGAGCTGATAAAACTACAAAATTTACAGTGACTTTACATCAGACCTGACTTTACATTTAACTTCCTTTAAGCTCAGTCCTGTTTATACATCAGTCCGCTCTTTACCTCAGTCCTGACTTTACCTCAGTCCTCTGTCCTGTGATCCTGCTTACCTCACATACATCTTTACCTCAACCTGAATTTACCTTAGTTCTGACTTTACCACAGTTTTGAGTTTACCTCTGAGTTGGCATTACACATTGTCATGTGTTTCTGCAAGGTAGCTCGCACCTGATTTTACCCTGGCTCTGACTTTAACTGAGGCCTAAGCTTACCTCACAGCCAACTTTACCTCAGCCCAGACTTTACCTTATTCCTGACTTTACCACAGGTTTAAGTTTACAACAGGCTGGACATTACCTCAGTCCTGTAGCTCTGTAATGTAACACAGATTTGAATTTAACCCATTTCTGACGTTACCTCAGACCTAACTTTACCTCACACCTAACTTTACCTCAGACCTAACATTACCTTAGTCCTGACTTTCCCTCAGTCCTGACTTTATAACAGGTTTGAGTTTACCTTAGACTTGACATAACCTTAGCCCTGTGTTCCTGTGGGGTAACACAAACCTGACTTTACCTCAGTTCTGATTTAAACTTGGACCTAATCTTACCTCACACCCAGCTTTACCTTAGACTTGGCTTTATAGCTAGTGTGACTACCAGAAGGACAAATTCCTAACTTCCTGACATCTTTAAAAGTAATAACGTTAACAAAGCTAACTATCATGAACAAAAATGTGATATCTTCCTTCCTTCATTCATTCATTCCTTCCGTCCACCCATTTATCCATCCATCAATCTAACAATTCCGCAAGAGATTTTTATTTAGAATCTTGTCACTGTCAAGGAGAGCAACATTGTACTTTACAAATAAGCCTTGGAAATCCATTCTTAGCGTCCCCTAGTGCTTCACAGTATATTTTTATTTAAAATAGCATAATGTTTTAAAATTGGATTTGTGATGGCTCATTCAGGAAAGACAATATCAATGCTTTATCCATGGAATAATAATAATAAATATAGTCAGCCGGGCTCTACACCATCCATGCTCATCTTCCTTTTAGCATGCATGCGATCAGAGAGATGAATGTCAGAGATATACATGTTATTAGAAATGGACAGATGTATGTGACTGTTCTGCACTCTTTTAAAGACAAGAATAAACAGCAAGATGGGAAATGAGCAAGAAAAATAATGGAGTAAGGAAGCAACACGAGCAGCCTAGCGCCAGCGCTCACCGTCTGGAAATTGCTTTTGGCCTCAGCGCCTTGCGGATTTATTTTTAATTAAATGTTCTCATCATTCAGCCTAATTACCTTCAGGATAATCAGGCTTTTTTAAATATCATTTAAAGGTTACACCCATCCAGCCCTGGAATGTAAACTCAGCTGCCCTGCCATGCAAAGCTCTGGACTCACATACACACACGCACACACACATGCATACCCACCTCTCAGTCGTGTTTTGTGCTGCTTTTCAAATTTCTAATTTGCACCTGGCACATGCAACGATATGCCCAGTGCTAGTAAGATGAGCGAAATGAAAGATAAAGGATTTTTTTTTTTTAATTCAGAGTTATTAATCTTCTGCTGCCAGATGAGAGACAGAGGCAGGATGGGTGATGGCCAGCGGGAGGCTAGACAGTCATTAGCCTGCTGTCTAAACCTAAAAATATAACCTACCATTTCAGTTAACCTGCCAACAAGCTAAAATGCGCTAAATGGATAAGAAATATATTTTAAGAAAGGTGTGTAGCATTAAATAAATAAATAAATAAATAAATAAAGAGATTCTTCAGTTCCACAAGTTCACCCCTAAATCCCCAGCTCATTCTCGCTAATGAGGTAAAATTACAATGGAGCATCAGAACGAACTGAGGATGAAGGCAGCATGAGCTAGGCCAGGATCTGAGCAGGCTAAGTGCTGAAATCAGTCAGCAGCCTGCCTCCTTTGATGTTCAGCCTACTGTAGCATCGTGTTATCAGACCTAATCAGAGCACATGCTTGCATTTCAAAAAAAGAGGGGAAAAAGAGGGGGTAAGGGGGGGAGCTGAACTGATATTGAGATGAAGAAAAGTTGTGAATGACAGTGATTGACCTGTGATTATATCTCTAGCAGGTGTGATTGCGGCATTGTGGGAGGTTGACATTAGAATGAGGAAAACACAGGCTCTATTAAAGCACTCATGAAGCACGGTGCGTAATCACAGGCTGGAAATGTTCCTCCCTCTGATTATCCCTCAGGTTGTAAGAATGCTACAGGTAGTCAGCTCGAGCCCAGAAACAAGCAAAGCTGTTCGTATTACTGTAGGCTTTCACAGCGCTGTCTGCAGTAATTTGTTAATATGGTGTGAAAAGTCGCTCATTAAAAGTGTATGGATATGGATTATTGGTGAGTGTGTTAGAGATGATTTGCAGGTGCAGCTATGCAGCGTGGCTCGTCTCTGCATGCCAGCTGTCAGACTCAGATATGGATCACAGGCTCACTACTTAAAAATGAGTGAAATCTGCACTCTCTCTCTCTCTTTCTTTCTTACTTTCTTTCTTTCTTCCATTTTTTTTCTTGCTCGCTCGCTAACATGTCTGGAAATGTATTAGAAACATTTTTTTGTTACTTTTTTTGACTGCTTGATTTGTTCAAGAACTTCTTTTCATATATTTTTATGCATTTTGCAAATTTGTTTGTGTATAATAATTATTATATATTTGTATTATTTATTCATTTGCTTTTTTTTCTTTATCAGTTTGTTTTTCTAATTGTTTAATTTTCCGACCGTTAACTAAGCGAAGGAGTAAATGAATATAGTATGTGTATGAATTCATTATTGTAGGCAGCAGATAAACTGATTCGATTTTGGAAGTGAGGTAAACAGGGTCGGGGTCAGAAAAGGTCAGTGGTTTGAAATAGTTTTTATTCAGCAGCTTCCTTCTTGTTTGAAGTACAGTGCTGTGCGAAAGTCTCTGTTCACCCGCTATTTCTTCATATTTTGCTTCCACAGAGCCAGACCTTCCCGTATTTTTCAATGTACTGTAGTCATGAGGAATAGTTCTCCAGGCTTCCGAAAGCACTTTTCTTGGCTCTCATTTGCAGTCCAGTCCCTGTACCTGAGCAGAGGATTTTTTTTAAGCCACACAGTGACATATGAATCATTAAAGCATAAAAAACTAGTACAGTATACTGGTGATGCTGAATGCTGAGTGGTGGGAACAGACGAGTGGGGAAACGAGGTTGCTGACTGAGGTTGTTTTATAAACAACTGAATCTTTCAATTGTATCCTTATGCAGTTTGTTACTGAGGTAAAGTCACTATATATATATATATATTTTTTTTTGCTTTTTTTTATTTTTTATTTGATATAATATGAAGAGGAACTTTTGCACAGTACTGTATGTTCAGGCAAACAAATAGGTTTACCATAAGGTATAGTCTTTTTGTAAGGTGAAGTATTATAATACTTACAGTATATATTTATTTCTTTTTTGGGTTTTTGCATCTTTCTTTCCTTCCTAATCTCTAGTGTTTCCGTTTTTTTTTTTTTTTTCCTGCCCTATTCTTTCTTTTTCCCCCCTTGGCAAGTTTAATACTTCACCAATTATAATGATTTATCATGGCAACTCTTCCTCTCCAGTTCAGGATTTGTGGTGAACAAAGTCACAGCACAGCACAATAGCTTCTTTGCGTTTTCTCCTCTCTTTGCCCACCTGGCTTTCATCTCTCTCTCTCTCTCTCTCTCTCTCTCGCTCTCTCTGTGGTTGCAGTTTGTACCGTGGCTCTGAGCCCTTAATGTGCTCCTGGTCTAGTTCTGCTGTCTGCTGAGTATCCTGCAGAGCCGCTACACTCGTGTTCCATGATAAACGCGGAAACCCTATAGGTTTTGTGCAGCAGTCCCAGCCCTTGATGGGGCATAGCTTGCGTTTGTTCAGTCCTTATTTCAGCCCACTCCCCCTACACTGGGTTATTAACTCTACACAATACCGAAGTGCTGAGTTGTGTTATGTATCCTTGAGAGGCACATTTAGTCTCCTTGTGCATTGTTTATGTTGTTGTTAACTCGGCTGAATAAATTCAGGGAGGCATAGCAACTAGCACTGCAAGACTGCTGCTGTTTTTCCTCTTTAACAGATGAATGAATACACGGTTGATATACTGAAATGAGAGCAAGGGAAATGAGGATGGAAGATTCCGCATTGGGCTTAAATACATTGTTTTGTTTTGTTTTGTTTTTTTTTTCTTTTCCCTGTTGCTCTCACAGGAAGGTCCAAAGTGGAGGCCACATATGACAGGATGTACACCGTAACCAGCTCGGTAAGGCTCACTGTTACAAAGGAGGACGATGGTGTTCCTGTTGTCTGCATTGTGGACCACCCGGCAGTCAAGGACTTTCAAGCTCAGAAATACCTGGAGGTGCAGTGTAAGTAGTGTGCAGTGCTTTAAATGAAAATAAAAATCTGCTTTAAATAGGGAAAACACTACTTGTTGGAGCACATGGTCAATAGCTTTTTAGATTGATTCAGTCTTGACCTTTCATTCAACATGACATTAAAATTTGATATTTTCCTCCAAATTCTTTCAATCAGAAAAGACATGTTTTTATTTTCATGTCTTATACTTTTTTGCCATATGACCATCACACCCAAATGCAGTTCTTATTGCCACGTGGCCAGTGTAAGTAGTGTGCATACGGTCAGAACATGGTATTAGTGCTACTGTAGATGTATAAAAGTGAATTTTTAGATAGGATTATATAACACCATTTTTCATAATACTTAATGCTTCTTATCTCCCGATCCATGCGTTGTTGTTGTTGTTGTTGTTGTTGTTGTTGTTGTTGTTGTTGTTGTTGTTTTGTTAATCTGCATACACATTTATATTTTTATCAGATAAAATGAAACACATTTGCTAAATACAATTTCATTCCCTTTAATGTCATAACTTTTTTTTATTTATTCAAATCTTTCAAATGATCTTAATTGTCATTCAGATGAAACTAGGCCAATTTAGATTTCACATGAAACCTGAAAAACGTGTATTATTCTAAAAATGCTAAATTCTTAAGAAATTGTACCATAAATTTGACATGGTTACGGACACTACAGATTTTTTTTAGCTTGACTTTTTTTTTTAAGCTTTTCACACAAAACCTCTCTTTTTAATTTAAGCAGCATTTTAACAGGTCATATGCTCCTAGAAGCTTACACCAATTTTAGCATAAATACTCATGAAGCAATATGAAAATTTGCTTTTTAAATGATTGTTGTTTGAATCAAGAGCGTATAATGCTATAAAGGCACGTATCAAATCATCTCTCCAAAATGGCTGAAGTTAGCGACTTGTAAAAAAGATTGGTGACTTCCATGTTGCATGAACTTCAGAAGTAGCTTCTTTGGCCACACGTATTCTGTTTTATATGTATAACATAAAAATAAAAAATAAAAAAACAGCACCAGTGGTGTGTTTTGGGCCGATGGCATTACAATTTCCCTTGGTCCAGCATGACAGTGTTTCTGTGCACAAAGCGAACTCTATGAAGACATGCTTTGCCAAGATTAGAGTGGAAAAACTCTAGTGATCTGCCCTGAGCCCTGACCTCAACCCCTTTGAAGACTTTTGGGATTAATTGGAATGCCAACTGAGCCCCAGGCCCCCTCAACTGACATCGGGGCCTGACCTGATTAATGCTCTTGTGGCTGAATGAGCAAATCCTCACAGTCATGCTGGAAAGCCCTTCAAGAAGAATGGAGGTTATTATAACAAACCTTTTATGAGATGTTCAGAAAGCACGTACAGTATGAGTGTTGGCACATACGTACACTATGGTGTCCACCAACTTTTTTGACCAAGTGCTTCATCAAATGTTATGTCTGTGTCATAGAAAAGCTTTTCCTTAAGTATTAAGTATTCACTAAATGGAATGATTTACTCTGTAGGCAGTGCTGCTCTTCTCTATTTACAATTTTGTTGTTTCCCTGCTACGGCGACACAGGAGACACTTGAAAACTACGCTTTTGGGTTTTTTTTTTTCTGGGGAAAGGATGCTTTATGTGAAAGACATGCACATTTAGTTCTGGTAGCGATTACTTTGACTTTTGTGCGAACTCTATTTGAACTTTATCTCGTGAATTCGCAAACCTGAATACAAATAAGAAGGCAGGACCCTGGTCTATTTGGTTGGCGTAAACAGTGAAGGAGCTGCTTATTATTAAGTGTTTATAAGTGGGACACTATTTGCCTTGCTGTTCTCTTCTTCTTGCTTGGTGCACATAGAAATGCACATCTCTCTCTCTCTCTCTCTCTCTCTCTCTCTCTCTCTCTCTCTCTCTGTGTCTCTGGTAGGATTTGCTTGTTAACAATTTTGGCCCTTCTAGGTATTTACAGATTTAAGTGAAACTATGTAAATATCAGCAGAATTTTCTGTTTTCGTAAGGCTGGAACAATTCCAAAATCCACTACAGCAAAGTGATTCTGCTCGTCCGAGATTGCTGCTCCATAACATCCCAGTTCGCACCATGCAGCTTTCAGTCATTTTTTATAGACTACAAAAAGTGATGCAGTCTCATCAATCACATTTCAACAGCCATTATCATTGTAGTTTCAGTGCAAACCTGAAAAAGCGAAACCCATCACGAGACACTAAACATATCTTGTCTGTTTAGCTAAATTTGCGGTTAGTGGTGTGTAATCGTGCTAATTTGGGTTTTTTTTTCTGGAACTCAGAAATAAATGCCTTGTCAGGGAAGGGAAAGATCAGCTTGCTTGCTTGCTTGCTTGCTTGTTCTTTTTTTCTCCCACTAATTTTAATAATGGTGTTGTCTGCATTTTTCTCTGCACATACATATTAGATCAGACCAAGCGCTGAGCGAGTGCCAAAGAATTAAGCAGGCCTCCACGCTTCAGTAATAAAGCACTGACACTATCTCATGCTGCTTGCCTCCAGTGGCCTCATTTTTTTATGCTACTGCTGGGAGATACACTGGTGGAAATGTGTCAACTGGTGAAAATACTTTATTTCTTCTCATTTTCCTTAGGACAAGAAGATGTGCCTGCAATTTAATACTCCAGTTTGCATTCCAGTTTGTTTGGTCTATGACCGAGTGTCTTCACGTAGTCTTGAGCGGATGATCTTGTTCTTTTTTTTTTCTCCCACTAATTTTAATAATGGTGTTGTCTGCATTTTTCTCTGCACATACATATTAGATCAGACCTAAAAAAAAAATCCAAAATCATTTGATCAGCAGTGAGACGGTGCTCAGGTGTTCAAGCTCATTTCAATCATATTTTAATATATTTTCTAGCGTATAGCGTTTCTCTTAGGGGTCATTTACATACTAAACTTCTTTTCTCTCCTTGAACGAGAGGAACTCTGTTTAAAGTTTGACAAATCCTGTATACTATCAGTCCAAAATATGATGTAATCTGTTTACGGGTTCCTTGAGTTATCTGTTCTTTTCCCTTATACATACTGTAGACCCATTAAAAACATTAACATTAAAAGCACCTATATTTTGGCTTCCCCTTGTGCCACCAGGATGGCTATGACCCCTCTGGGTGCTCCACAGGGCCTCTAGAGGTGTGCTGTGGTGTCTGGCACCAGGATGTTGGCGTCAGATTCTTTGGGTGTTATGGGTTGCAGGGTGGATCCCACATGAACCGGATTTGTCCAGTGGATTCCACTGGTGCTTAATTGGATTGTTATCTGGGGAGTTTGGAGGCCAGGTCGATGGTCTTGGGTTCTTTGCCCGCCTGCCTGTGCGAGGGGGGATGTGGTGCACTGAGTGTTCTGGTACCTTTCTATCATTTCCAGCATTAAAAAAATTTGGGTGATCTGAGCTTCATTGGCTTTTCTGTGGGATCCGATCCATGGGACTGGACCTGGACGGACTGGTCTTTGATCTCCGTGGGAATCCTAGTACCAGTTTAATGGTATATAAAAAAATAATTAATGTAAAAAGGTTAATGACATGTGGTTTAAATTTTATTGCTGATTGTCGTAGGCTACTCTTAGGAACCTTACAATACGCTCAATTTTGAATTCCCTAAAAAAAAAATAGGGTTCTTATTAAGGGGTTTAAAGGTTATTCTTGCTCTCTTTGCAAGGAAAGCACTCGTTTAGTATTAGCATTTAGAGACTTTTTTTTTTTTTTTGCATTGCATCCTTGTCTAAGGGTTCATTGAGTCATCTGTTCCTTTGCCTCTAACATAGAAATAGTATAGCGTTTATATTTAAAAAATATATTTGTAAAGATGTTCTCTTTACTCGTTATATCCCATCTGTTCTCTATACAAATAGGTTTCCCCATAGGGGAACTTTGGTTCCTAAAAAGGTTCTTGTTACTGCATCTAAAAGGGAAGCACTCTTTCTAAGGGATCACTATACCTTTCCTACTGAATTCCCTAAAGAATGTGGTTCCTCTTAGGGGGTCTTCATTTTTTTAAGATGGTTTTCTTACTGTTAATGCAAGGAAAGCAGTCTGTTTTATGGTTTATACTTAGAACCTTTAAGGGTTTCTCTAGAGACAATGGTAGGTAGATTTTTCTTAGATTGCATTTTCACAAAAATACCATTACTGTCCAAAAGTTTGGTAAACACAGGGTTTTTTTTTCTTCTTCTCCCATATCACCCAACTGTGTTTCTCGCTGTTGCTGATTTTTTCTCCAGAGATTTGTTTGTTTTCATCGCATGCCAAGACAGGGCTAGCACTTCCTACTACACTGTCCATAGAGCATTGACTGCAAATCAGTGCTTGTGCCTGACCTTTCTCTGGCACAGACAAGCCCAGATCATCATACTGGCAACTGCCCTTTGGCTCGACTCAGCTTAAAGCAGGAAAAATGAACCCATTCCCTCTATGGAGTTTAAACACTACTTTTTTCTCTCTGGCTCCTGCAGCAGTAAAATAATCAGCTAGGAAAAAAATCTATGCGAGTGGGCAGCATCAGTGGAGAGTTTATTTACAGAATTGTAAAATGCATGGCTCTGGATATTAAATAAGTCCAGAAATATTGATAGCTGTGCCTTGCAACAGTTTCACTCTGTTGCTCGTCAGCACCTTTGTACCACCCTTGGCTTGAGGGAAATGAAGTTTGGCAACTTGAGGGAAATGCCAGTGGTGTTGAAGAGAGCGCCGGCAAATGGTTGTGTTATTGAAATGAGGCTGACCTTTTCGTTTGGTACCCTCCAGTCATGGTTTGCGAGCTGATCCAAAAGCGAGCGCTCTTAGCCGGTCTCTGCACCTGAACACCTAGGAGAGGGAGCTTCTCAGAGGAATTGATACAGGGGCGCCTTCAAAGCTAGAAGCGTTCGCTCTGTGCCTTTCATGCAAAGAGCTTAAAGATAAGAGAGAGAGGAAGGAGAAGCATCTCCACTGCACTGCTGGAGACAAACAGGTGAATTTCCGCTTTAACTAGAGCTTCAGAGCAGACCACCAGCATGTAATTTGGACAGATGGACAGCGAGCAACAGATGACTCTTTTTTTTTTTTGTTGGCCACAAAGGTCATAATGAAAAAAAAATTGTTAGTTTGACCAAAAGACCTGACACATTTCATGATGGAAGAGAGCTTTGGGCTGTTATATGAAAATAATCAGTGCCTCAGAGTGTTGACTATTTTCCAAAAACAGCAGATCCTATACTAAACTATTCCCCTTATACCACAGCAATCTGCAAGAAGCTACAATTAATTCATTCATTCATTCATTTATTTATCATTTAAACTATAGGCACAAGTCCAAATATTTTGCAGGGCACACCACACACTCACTTCACTCAACACCAATTAGCCTAATCTTCATGTCTTTGGACTATGGGAGAAAACCAGAGGACCCAGAGGAACCCCAACAATCATTGAACATTGAACACAAAACCAATTTGGGAATTGAACCATCTACCTTGGAGGTACGAGGACACATTGCAAACCACTAAGCTACCGTTCTGCCGAAGTTCCAGTTTTATGTTAATAATGATTGGCACATCAAGCTTTTTTCCATTTATAATTCTATTTAATGTCAGTCAACTTTGTTAGTGTTTGTCTAACAATGTTATAGGATATAGCAGCCAAACAATTGTTCCCTCAGCAGCATCTCTTTCTTCCTCTGGACACTGTTACTGTTATAAAGCAATGGCATTAGAAACTCCACCCATAAATGTTACAGAAACATCTCCTTATAGAAATCTTTACCGTATAAAGAATTCTATATATTTTCATTTCTTAAAGAAGAGCATATGAAAGTGGAGTAGCTGTATTGTGTTCCTTCATATGAGCGAATACTATAGAAATTATAACCTACTAGAACAAATGCATTAGTATAAAACTGTGATTTGAATTACTGATGATGCTACTGCCAGACTTGCTGTTTTAGAAAATGAATCAACACTTTAACCAATCATATTTAAAAGGTCAACTACTCAATCTTTTAAGTCTCCTTACTGTATATTGCTGCGTGTGTGGGACAGTGTGACCGAACCATGCAACCTAACTGACAGTCCTGTCCACAGTGCTGTTAAACGTAATGAAACATGCAGTCTTTCCAACAAGTCTTTGTTGACTTTGGCAGAGATGTAACTCTCAAAGTCATACACTACTGATCTGTTCTATCATACACCATTTGATCTGTTAAGACCTCCAGATTTCCCAGCTTGTGTCAACACAAGCTGGAGCTAAATTCTTTCTATTTGGGTGTTGCTCAACAAAAACACTCTGTGTCTCCATGCTAATTCACAGTGCATGCTGTGAAATCTGGCCAATTTACATTATTAACCTGCTGTTACAAATACGAGAATTCTTTCCAAGGAACGCATTGCTTCGCGCACATGAAATGCCCCATAATTGTATCAATGTCATTACAGTTTTCACATTGTAATCTACCACTGTGTCGGCTGTGCATACAGCTGGGCACACAATGCATCACAGCACAGGCATGGCACTTAAAGCTCCATTATGGAGCGAATATTAGATCTGAAGCCCTTGGAGAAACTGCAGGTCTGGAAGCAGGCCAGCCTGTGGAATGCATTACAGGCCAGCCTATGGAATGCAGGAGAGGTCAGCCATTACAAGAGGCCAAGAGCCAAGTGCTATGCCACCCAATCTGTATGGCTGTATCCATTATCTCCCAATATCTTCACTGTAAATGTGGTGGACAGGTCTTTTTATAATATGATATACAGATTTGTTATATTTACACTGATCAGCCATAACACTAACACCACTACCAACGCTGATTATCAATTATATGCAAGTAAACTGGCGACAGGATCTTGGGCACCCAGGACCCATGTATGCCTGCAGGGACCAAAGGCTGGACCAAAAAATCAATGTTGGCCACATCAGAAAGGTATTGGAACCACATTGGGCAAAGAGTTCAGGTTGTTGACCAGGCCTTCAAATTCCCTAGATCCCAGGCCTTCAAATTCCCTAGATCCCAGTTTGAAGGCCTGGTTGTTGACCAGGCCTTCAAATTCCCTAGATCCCATGAGATGCTCTGGTTAAACAAGCCTGATCCACGGAGGCTCCACCCCGCAACCCACAGCACCCAAAGGATGCTTATGTCCCCGTTCTAGGCACCACATCGCACCCTCCAGAACTCCCATGGAGACACACCCCAATGGACCAGATGCCCTGGCGGCAAAAGATCAACACTGTCCATGTCAAGAGATTTGGTATATTTTTGCACTTTATAATCCATCATGGTACGAACCACCAACAAACCACTATAATTCATCTACAATTCAAAGGTGTACACAAATCCTGCACTGGTGCAAAAGTAGAGATTCCCTAGAGCAAATATTACTCAAGGAATAGTAGAAGCGCTCCATTTACTTGTGCAGCCGAATAAAAGTACAGAAGTACTCACCTTCAGATTTACTTAAGTATCAGATGTACGGAGAACTTGTATAAGCACGTCAGTGTAAAAATAGTGAAAAAAAATTCGCCCTCTCGCTTTCTATGCTTCCAGACTATGACCGTGTTGTTTTCGTTGCTGTCTGCAACTAGCCCCTCTTCTGATTTCAAACACCTGTTGCGTTATTAGGCACGTCTCGAAGGAAAGACAAGTCACGCAATTATGCTTAATAGTCAGCAGGTGGTAAAATTCCCGCTTCTGATACTACCCACCAGTGGCATTAGGTAACTTGTAAAGGTTTAGTTAAGTAAAGGTACAGGTATATTTGCGGTACTTTTGATCAGAAGAATCATAAAAAGTATCCTCTAATAAATCTACTCAAGTGAAGTACAGATATGTATGTCCTTAAGTACAGTAACGGAGTACGTGTGCTCAGTTACCTCCCACCATTTAAAAATGTCAGACTTTCTTAAGTCTCCCTTACTTCTTCTTACTTGTCTTCTTACTTGTCTCCCAAAGCACAATGCGCTGTACCGAAGCTCCTGATGGAGACCCTATGACTTTCTGTGATCTCCAAATCAAACCGAATTGCCAAATATTGCTTAAATGTATATGTACTCACAATGTACAAATGTACTATATATGTACTATATATGAACACAATGTTTTGAGTCTGCTAGACTCAAAAAAAAAAAAGGCTAGCACTGAATTATTTGGGAATCTTTTCTTCATCATCCAATACAGCCAGTGTCGCCATGTGAGTCTAAGAGTCTAAGAGAGCCAAATTGGATGTGATATCTGGTTGGGGGAAATGGAATACTTTCTCTCCTCCATTAATCACAGAGACACTTGTCCATCTTGGAGCTCTGAGACCTAATATAAGTGAAAGAGGGCAGATAGTGCTTGACTCTGGGTGTGTTACCTTGCCCTCTGATGCAAGATATAGAGCAGTATGAGCAACTCTTCATAAATATGCTGCCATCATGTGTCTTGAAGGAAATCTGAGTTATTCTCAGTGTCCCTAGTTTGTAGCTGTCATCCTATAGAGGTGAGCTGTTCTGTGGGAGGGAATTGGCCAAAACCAAATTAGGGAAATAATCATGTACTTAAAAAAAAAAAAAAGTATCCAAAATATAATTTGAACAATTAGATGAACTACATTGTGAAATAGTGCATAAAATATAACAATGTGAAGAAGGATATTATTTTTCAGTTAAAGTTTTACCTGGCTTCAAAAAACTCCGTAAGGACCACTGACCTGTTATATATTGCAGTTATTCTAATATTATCTCATTAAATAGGCTTACGAATGGAACTTTATTCTAAGGCAAACTTAGACAGAAATGCATCATTAGGTACGCCCACCTTGCGTCCCTTTTTTCAGATCCACCCATGATTAGTTCACTTGGTGTGTACAAGGTCATGTTCAAGTTCAAGTTTATTCTTCATATGCTTTAAAAAAATAAAAAATAAAAAAAACTTCTCCATTGGCTTTTCACTGGCTTCAGCCTTTCTGTCGAGGTGGTGGTAGTGAGTATATCCCTGCGGTTGCATGGCCGACTCATGGATTTAACGGCTTAGTCAGGTTTCAGTGAAGCGCAGCACATTGCGGTATCTGACCTCTCATTGTGAGTATACTGTATGTGATGAAGCAGCTCGTCCATCTTATTGTCCATCTCATTGTCCATTAACTGAATGTTAGACAGCAGAGTTCTAGGGAGTGGGGAGACGGTCTTAATCTTAATCTTGCCAGCACTCCACTGCACTCCTCCCTGTTTTCTGTAACATTGCCATTGGCAGCATGGTGTCAGGAATATGATTTTTTTTTTTTTTGGGGAGGGATTGATGTTGAAATGATAGACCTTAAGTATGAGATGTTGCCATGCTTCAGCACCATTACACAGCCAGAAGGTATCTAATATTAAAATATCACAATTGGGGCAGTTATTAATTGTTGGGATTTAGGGCATTGGTGGCACAGTGGAAGGTTTCTCGCTTACCCTGAAGTAGGCCCGGTTTCAATTCCCAGCCAATGCCCAAACTTCAGCCACTGGATGCAGTGCTGGTCCCAAGCCTGGATGAATTGGGAGGGTTTTCGGAGTAAAGCCTCTGCCAAGTTGTGTGCAGATTGGCTTGTCTGCTGTGGCAACCCCTTTACAGGAACAGCTAAAAGTTGTTGAGATAGTTAATTGTTTTTAACAAAAAACATCTTTGAAATAAATCCAAACCTACTCTATTGTAAAAGAAATACTTCTTTGATGGGTATTCGACTTCTTCTTCTTCTTCTTCTTCTTCTTATTAGTAGTAGTATTATTATTATTAATGCATTATTAAGGATTCTGACTGCATACATCCAAGCAAGCACCAAAACATTCTAGACTTTTAAACTTTAAAGTCATACAGCTAAAGACCCAATCTCCCAAATTGTAATTTTGCCTTCCGTCTCCAATTCCAGACCAGGCAGCATTCACACGCTAGTTTTGTTGTTCTGTAATCAAGTACACTTTCCTATGTACACACTCCGATACAGTAGGTGGCAGTATGCACTTAGTTGTTTTGTTATTCACCACTAAACACAAAGTAACGTTTCTTTCCGCTGCCACTCCACTGTAGGAAAGAGCTAGTGATGGGGAGTTTGGATCATTTTAGTGACTCTTTTTCTTTTAATCTCGTTCATCAAAATGAACAAATCTTTTTTTTTTTTTTGAGTCATTTAGTTGAGTAATTTTGTTCTTTTGATCAGAAATGAAATAAAATTTGACATCTTCAATAAACGGACCCCCAACATGTCTACATACACAAATTTTGGCTAAAGTTCCAGTAATAAAAATATTACAGTGCAGCTAAGCACATATTGTGATGAAGAGAATGAGCGGCTCACCTCTTATATCTTCTGGTCTGAATCATCTGATTTGTCACGTGTCTTCCATAGACGCTATGTAGTGCATTACACAGGAAACAGAATTGAGCAGTTCTTCTCATGAGAATTGTTTGTTCTTTTGTCATTGACTCTCATAGACACTATGAGAGTCATGTGACAAAAGAATGAATGATTTGGACCAGAAGACTCGAGAGGTAACTACTCATTTCTGTTTCCTGTACATAAGAGTCACATTAAAGACTCGCTCAAAAAGAACTCATCATTCATGAACGACCCTTCACTAGAAAAAGCCCTAATCTCACCATCCCAAGCCCAAACAATGGCATCAACCTTGCATCAACTATGCCTAGTGTTATTGATATTTTCAAGACAGTGTCTCCTATGTTTTGGTAAAGTTAGCTTTCACCCCTGAGAACGCATGATCCGTACTTGAGGGCAGCTTTTCAAGTGTAGTATGAAACAGTGTCCACACTAATCAAACGAACTAGGCTTAGAGGTCAGGTGTTCTCAGAAATAGGTTCCTGATGTGAAAGCACCCTTAGGCATCCTGTTTAGTGTGCAGATTGCCTTGAATTCTGATGATTTGTTCAGTGTGTAGCTCTCAGGTTAATATGCATGGAGAAGTAAGCAGCATAACCAATCTCGCCAAATGTTCTTTTTCAAGTGGCTCCCAACAACAATTTTCAGCCAAGAGCAAAATTCAAGAAGGAGCAAAATTCCATGCTCTTGCATTATAGACCGTCAAGAAATGTAGCTGGAAGTGGTTGGAGAAGGTGAGAAAACCATTCCAGAAGTGAGAAAGCAAGAACAATTGAAAGCAAAGATCAAAAATATAGCATATTTATATTATAATATATTTGTTCTGTTTATTGGGCAGCACAGGGGGGCATAGTGGTTGGCACTGTCGCCTTGCACCCGGGTTCGAGTCCCGCTTCAGGTTTGTGTGCATGGTTTGGTGGGTTTCTCCCGGGTACTCCGGTTTACAGTCCAAAGACATGCAGATTAGGCTAATTGATGTTACCAAATTGCCTGTGAATGAGCGGGTGAGTGTGTGTACTGTACTGGCACCCCATCCAGAGTGCACCCTTCCTCATGCCCTAAGTCTCCTGGGATAGGCTCCAGGCCCCCACAACCTTGTATACAGGATGAAGTGGTATAGACGATGACAATGTTTCAGACACACCTAATGTTGTTGTGGTTGTTATTATTATTTTTTTTAATGTATATTATTCTTTTTATTATGCTAGACCCCAGTTCTCAGCTGGGTAGCTTTTACTTGGACCCTGGCTAACTACTGTTTACTGGGTCTTTTGCTGCTTAATGAAAGGCCTAGAACACTTTCTTCTTTTACTCTATTCCTTATGTCCTCTCTCCATGCTCTCGTTAGCACTCTGTGTAAACACAGAGGTTGCTTTTTCCTTTTACCTCCCCAGGTCCTCTGCATGTAAGCACCACCTGCTGAAACGGATCGGTAGGGTGGTCTTATTAGCGTTTATCTTCAATGAAACACATTTAAAGGTAGCAGCGCCGTAGTAGGCGAACTAAGTCAAATAGTGCCTTTATTAGCATTGTATGTAAGCCGGCTAATTTGAGTTGCGCCCGAGAAGTTTGGCAGAAGGATACCTGTGTATTCCACACTGGTCGATGGATTAAGCAGACTGAAACAGTCTTTGATGGCTGAATGAAATGTTATTCATCGCTCATGCGGTGAATGACCATTCTGCATGACTGTCCCCCGGTCGTATTCATGGCCTCATATCCATAATGTCATTGTGCGAGAGTGTATCAGTGCATGTCAAACGTCATTGTGAATGTCAGTGCTTCTGTAGCCTGGTACAGAAGCAGCAGGAGGCCTAATCCCAGCAGAATTGTTGGGGAAAAGCAAGCCAGGCGAGGGAAGGATGCGCGTTTCATGCTGAAAGCACTGACCATGACAGAAGCCTGGCTGATGCAAGGCCTGCATTGGCCACAGACTCTAATGGATCAGGAAGAGGACAGTAGTGAGGGAGCATAAAGGTCAACATCGTGTGTAGAAGGTCATGCTATGTTATTGCAACCTAGGTGGGCATCCTGTCAGTGGCCAAAATTGCATTCGTCACTTCTCTTGTTGTTATATCCACCATGGCAGCCGAAGAAGGTATCGAAATCAGGTGTTAAGCTGTAAATAAAACCCAGCCGAGGAATTCTCGGCTGCAAAATGGAAATGAAATAAGTACATCGAACGTATGGCGGTTTCAAGATTTACGTTTTTCTTCTCGGCAGATAAACCAGAAGTGAAGATTGTCGTGGGGTTTCCTCAAGGACTGACCAGAGAGGGGGAAAATCTGGAGCTGGTGTGCAAGACCAAAGGCAAACCAGAGTGAGAGGGTTTTCATTCTTTTCCAATATCCATAAATCCCTTTGACGTACTATAAATGTCAAAGTAGAGTTGTAGGTTTCCCATACTGTATATTGGAATGATATTGAGTGAATGATAGAAAAGCGAGAAGTAAAACATGCTCTAATATGAAAATAAAGAATCATGGGGTGGTTTGATGCAATTTAAATTGAAGCATAATTGTGAATAAAAGTGAATTATTTTTCTATACAAGTGGTTTATTACACTCATACCACAGCAATTTGATTTGAAGTTATAAAGACTAAGCGTACATTTTAGCTACAAGATATATAAGTATATATTCCGGTTTAGATTTGAGAATTCCACAGTGCCTAATGTCGTTCTTGGCCCAGTGTTAAAAAGCAGCATCTCCACCATCTTTAGCAGGATGGAATTAATACATCTTTTCCATCAGACATCGTATCATGTGCTGTGTGAATGCTAAAGCAGAAACGGAGGCCGGAGCAGACTGCACATGTTGCGTCTGGTAATTGTATGGTAATCAGTCCTCAGGAGCCCAGGCTCTGAGCCTAAGTGTGATTTGCATGTGCATACTGAAGAGGCGAGCACGAGCCAAATGATGTCATCAATCACACACTGCGTTTCTTGCTTTCGTGCCATCAAACCCTGCGCCATCAAACATTACCTCACACATAGAAGCATCTATAGTGTCTAATTGAATAACCTGTGGATGACAAGACAATTGGGCAAATGTGTGCAAACACAATGAGAGGTAATTCATATGCGACTCCCAGCCCAAACCCCCCCCCCCCCACCCCCCAGCATCTCCTTTCCCTCCGAACTCTTCATTGTGCAGGAAGCTAGAGTTCCTCACGCATTCATTTAATAAGCATGAGAATACAATCAATACAGTGAGCCCGAAAATTAGAAGTCATTTTCATTAGATGCAGGAGAAGGGGCTGCAATCATTACTGTCATATAATGTTGGGCTTGGTGCTCAGGGGCCATTTGTATTCTGCCTCTAACCCCAGGTTCTCTTCAGCCCCTCTACTGTGCCTCTCTCTCTCTCTCTCTCTCTCTCTTCTTTTCCTTTCAGTAAAATAAAGAACTTTTTTTTCTAGGTCATTTCTCTTCTACCATCGCAAGATCCATGCCTGCATCTTTATTCCACGCGTGTATATACTGTATATTTATATTTAATCTCAGATTCAGAGTCTCTACACTAGGTTTTCTTTATGTTATTGCTGTTTTACAAAAGTTTCAGCTTTGATTAAGGAAAAAAAAAAAAGATGACACATTGCTATAACAAAAAAAATAAAAATCACACAAAGCATGCACACATTCATACTTATTTATTCATTTTCGTTATTTCCTCTCAAAAAATGAAAATCACAGAAACACGACAACAAGAGGAGCCCCCTTCCTCAAAAAAAAAAAAAAAAAAACCTCTAGGGAAATAACTAGGCTAGAGCAGCACCACTGAGCCTTGAGAGAGCTAAAGAGAGGCTTTTAGTGGCTTTAGCTCAGTCTGCCCATCATTGTGAAAATGGGGAAAGGCCGTTTCATGGCCTGTTTACAATAGCTGTTAGGACAGAGAAACAAGACCGTTAGTGGCACTTAATGGCAATAGACAAGAGAAAAATATCAACCTTTGCTCTTTTTGGCCCTGCTTACAGCGATCCAGCTGACTTAAGTAGAGCATATTTTCCACCCAATTTCTTTTTAAAGCAACTTAGCTGTGGACTCTTTCTCACCGCTAGGCCTCAGCAGGTGAACTGGGTGAAGGTGGACGACGACGTGCCCTCTCACGCCGTCATCACCGGCTCGGACCTCTACATCGAGAACCTTAACAAGTCCTACAACGGTACTTACCGATGCGTGGCCTCGAACTCAGTGGGAGAATCCTACGACGATTACATCCTCTACGTGTACGGTGAGTTCACCAAGTGAAAGCAATCTCCAAGCTCCTTTCGCTCACCCTCGCTCGCCCTGAATACGAGATCAATAAGCTCGATCTCAATAACGCTTCCTTCTTCCTTAAGATATCACACCCCGATCTGAGCATTCTCCTGAAAAAAATCAGAACTCATTCCTGATATCGTTTACAGCGCTAAGCCTGCGGAGAAATGACTCGCGTCTGGTCTCAGATTGCAATAATCGACCTCTGTTTAAAAGGATTTGTGTTGTGCGGAGAGTCTTTAAGTGGTGAGCTATAGTAGTATTTACAATGCACAGCTGCGCGAGGAAAAAAGGGACGAGGCGCACCCGTCGGAAACCATCTGCACCTCCTCATCGTTGACTGTGTTTATTCGGTTTTGCTGTATTTTTGTAATAAAGCGTTATGAGGAATCATTAAAGTAAGTGATGTAATAGATAAGTACTTACGGCAACTGTCTGGAGACTTCTTTTTACTTTTTTTTTTATTTTTTAACTGCATAATTAGAAACAAGGACCGGACCGAAATGGAAATGAAATCCAAAATATGACAGTAAAAGTGTCTGGCTGTATCGTTGTCATTGTGCAGCTGCGCCAGTTCAACATGGAAGATGTGCCTGGGTGAACATTGTTTCTTTTTCTGTTCCATTCATATTTGCTGCACTAAAATTACTGGCAAAAAAAAAAAAAAAGGTGCTTAGATGAGGAGTAAAATAACTGCCACATATTTCACAGCAATTTGCCAACGATTACAATGTTTTTCATTAATAATTGGCACTTTGTTCAGTCAGTCATTTGCCACGTTAAATATTGTAGAATTTTCACAGGAAGTACACTGACATATACTGTATATTTCAACGCTTTGACACTGGAGACTCCTTTTTATATTCTACTTAAAAGAAAAAAATATCAGTTATTACAGTATATGCATTTAAAGTATTCACTGTTACTGTCTAAGTCCCTGTAAATATAGTAACAAATGCTAGCATAAATAAGGGCATTTATATAAACCTGCGATTTTTTTATTTTTTTATTTTTGCAGCCAGCACTATTGCTGTTATAGAAAACGAACAAGTCAGTGGTAAGTTTAAAAATAATGCGACCAGATTGAAACCCCATATCGTTAGGTTTAAAATGGGGGGAGAATTATTTGAAGGCTCCGCTGCGCCTCGATGCGCTTAGCGGCCAGCTCCGACATTCTTGCCGGCCGGGAGAGACATCAGAAACACTTAAATACACATACACACAGTAGGCTCGGTGGTAGTATCTGATGTTCTCTGTTTATTAACAGCAAAGAAAGCATATTAGTCGGATGCCTTGTGTCACGTATACTGCATGTGGTACATCAAAGAACAATAAGTTCTTATCATGTTCATAGAAGAAGAAAGACAGAGGAAGATGCAGGATTATTCATCCGGATGAGGCCTATAGGAAGTATTGCCATAAAAAGATATGGCGGAAGAACAACAAGGGAACTTTACCAACGTCTGCAGGAAATTAACTGAAAGAAGGCGAAAACCTATCAGCTAGTTTGTGATGGTGCAAATTGGAGCATTATTTTATGAGCTTTCAGTGTTTTAATTATAATGATTCGTTATAATTCATGCTAAATTAATCCTCATCAACCAGTCCTGGAAACCCCGCCCTCAAGTATGGTCAGTTTCTCTCAATGCGAAACCCAACCATGCAACTGCATCCTCCGGTATGGGACAGCGCCACCAGTGATCCACAATCCAGTTACCAGAAGTTTCAATGATTCATGCGCCAAAATGGCCTTGCTTTAGTTCCCGAATGCTGCGCTGCCTGCGTGGTAAACTCAGATATCCAGCTCCAGTAGGTGTGTTCCAAATCCTCTCCCTAGAACGCTGTGCGAAGCTGCCAGGCTTTTCGCACTTCTCCCCCACGAGAAGCTTGGCAGACATTGCAGGTGGAGAATTCACAAGCACCCAGCCTGTAGAAGAGGACAGGGGGAGTTGCACACACCACGCGCACCTCTCACCCAGACTGAGGTGAGATCAACAGCCTTATTAAAAGCAGCGTGGGCCTACGGAGTCCCGTCTGGCCGGGCTCCTGATGGCTTTGATGTCTGCCGCCACTTTTTAAAATGTCTACTGTAATTCACGAGCATATCTTGTCCTAGTATTAGAATTGCAAATGGAGTGTGGAGCCTGGAAGCTGGGACCGGGCTGTCAGCGCTTAATCTTGCGTCATGTTGCTCTGACAACCCCGCACAGCCTCCCACCTGAACACAGTGTGTTAACAGAGCGCTCTGACACCCTCCAGTATTTTACAAGCGCCACACTTGCGCTCATAAAGACAGCCACCGATGACATCTGCACGCTTCATAGTCTTATAATTATTCTCCTTCGCTTTTTTTAACGCAATGACATCTGCTTATTACAAACAGCCGTCCTGTCACTTTCCTGAGCTCCGCTGGCGCGGTCTAAAAAGTCACCTCGAGTGTCTGAAATAGTCCGAAATTCCGTTAAAGAATGGTGCAATTAGAGGCTTTTGAAACGCGAAGAGAGAGAAAAGACTGTGACAGAATGGCTGTTTAGCAAGTTGTCAAGCTCATGGCACATTTTCACACATCCCGCACATGCATTAAATAGCATACCAGAACAGTAATTGTTGAACCATTGATGCCTGATCTTATAGAAACCATCTCCATAGTGTTTAAATACACTTTTCAAGGTTTTGTCATGGAAAAGTTAATGCGTTAAATATTCCATTAGAACCGCGCGTGTCAGTTGAAAACGAGAGCGCGAGAATGTGTCTTTTCTCCCTCTCTCTTTTTTTTCCCCCCCACCTCTCTCTGCCGCTGCGTTTAACAACACCAAGAATAACTTCGCACGTTTATAATTGAAGAGTCTCTGTAACCGTAGAACTCATCTCTGAATGACTGCTTGGTCGAACGGGGCGAATCAGATGGACCATCGGCTCTGTGCGGGACCTGCCGCCTTTCCTTGCGCTCCACCAGAACATATGTATTGCAGCAGCCATGTCTTTCTAATGCAGCTATTGGAAGCTAAGTGATGAAGAACGCTCAGAAGCGGGCTGGCACTAAAGAGGTTACGGGCAGAAAAACTACATTCCCTGAGACACATTTCCAGAGCTCCAGTGCTAGAAGAGCCTTGCAGGGGAATGAGAGGCAGCATACAGGGCTGTAACCAGTTTACGGCACACCGTTAACCTAATAGAGACTAGCTTTCGCCTCCACAGCCCCAGCCCCTTTTTATTGCACCCTCCTCCTCCGCTTGTCACCCTCGCTCTCGTTCCCGCTCCGTAACACTTCCGCTAGTGCTTAGAGTGCTTTCCTCTGTCATCGTGCTGCCGCCTGCGAAAAATCGATCACTGCACACGCATGAGATGCAGCCTAACTCCAGAAAGAATGGGTTTTGCAGTGTTGTTGTGGATTACAGCTTATAATACAGTCCTGGCTCAGGCTCCTTCCACCGAAGAGCTCCATACGTCTCCGTAAATGCCAGGGCGCATAAAAAGATATTCGTCACAGCACAAGCTTCGTTTCCCCAGCCACAAAGCCAGCGCTGATCGACTCTCGCAACAGAGACAAAAGCTGTGATTGATAACCCGCCTCGTTTCGCAACAAGCTACAGACTACTTGAGAGAGCTAATTGTTCCACATACTCAACATCTAATTTGAAGCCGGCAAGAACACTTCTCCCAGAAGTACACATAACTCCCAAGCATCCAGGCTCAATCGAGCAATCTTTAAAATCTGTTCTGGGGAAAAAAAAAAAAAAAAAAAAACACAAGATCTGCAGTCCTGCCATTGCGGGCCAAATCCCATCACTGTGTCATTATAATGAAGCTGTAAATTCGCCCCACTCGACACTCTCCCTTCATTCTTACAGCCGCGCTCACTTTCATTACATTTGAGCCGCCGATATTTCCCTCGCAATTTGTTGCAGTCGTGACACTCGCATTTAAAAGTCAGATTTCGACGATACATCTCGGCTGCTGTCAAACATGGCTGCGGTAGTTTGCCTCTCAAGAAATCACCCAGCTGGAAATGCAAATGCACAAGTATCAGACTCGGTAATGTAAAAAACGCTTCCGGAAGTGTCAGAAATGGCAATGCATGGCAAATTACATGCATGTCAATGGAGCTGAACTTTCGTAACAATGAACCGGTGGATTGGTAGCTGCTAACCAAGGCTGCTTGACATTATCAGGAGTTCAAGTGATTTCCTGTGCTTTTGATTTGGATTCATTATGATGGATGGCACGTGCAAGCGCGTCTTTCAGTTCTGCGCGCGATTGAGGATCCTTACAATAAAATAAAACTCGGAACGTCCGCACCGGGTGCGATAAGTCGGTAAAGGGGGAAGCAGGCACCTGCGCGATGCTGGATTCTCGTGTCAATTGTTATCCTCCAGTAAACACGCCACCCCGTTAGCAGAAGCCCAAACTGGATATCCGTTTGCAAAAAACATGAGCAGAATGATGACTACACGGCCAGACTCTCACTCGACTGCCTCCAGCTGACCCACTGATGCAACCTACCTGTAAATACTCTCATTAACGTGTACACCCGCTCTTGATTGTCACGAAATTGGCCAGGATGCTGCATGCACTTCTTTTTCATCATTAGCCTTGTCATAGAGTCATCACTTAATAGGCCAGAGGGGACTCATCAGTCTCCTGTCATGATATGCAGCCAGCGGATTGGGCGGGTGCCTTTTTTTTTTTTTTCTTTTTCTTTTTGTGAGGCACCTATTGGCTCGGTCCCACCCTCCCTCACCTTTCTCTATCTCTGCATCTCCCAGCTGGAGGAGTCTCTCCACAGCAGCACATTCATCTCACTCTATTTGCCGGGATCATTAATGGGGGCGGACTCCCCACCCCAGCCCTTCCTTCATTAGGCGTTAATTGGAGTCAATCACTCCAGGATTCTTGTCAATGCTGGATTTGACTGTACTCATTGTTATTTCACGCCATTCACTCAACGTCTGTCTCACCCATTGACCTCCCCCCCCCCCTACCACACACAAAAAAAAGAGAGAAAAAAAGGCAAGAAGAATGCACAGAGCTAATTGAATTTACTCCCTATACTGAGGAAGTGTGCTATGTCTGGCACTTATTGATGGAACGTTTCTCTGTTTTGCCAAAAACAGATGGGATGAATTTGTCTGCATATGCCTCTATCTGTCTCTGCCACTGGAAAGCACACGGATCCAAATAGGTTGTATTTTATTTCTTTTCTTTTTTCCCTTTCACAGGCACATGACAGACAGAGGACGAGATGCTGGGTATCTCCGTGTTTATACCCCCAGAGCATCAGAACCCTTGCAATATTTGTCAGGATTAGGTTCTGCCCTTTACACGCAAACAAAAGCCTTTCTTGGACAAACAAACAAAAGCCCAGGATAGAAGCTGGTTCTTGGGTAAATCAACAGCCCAGAGATGTTGATCACTCTTTTCCTTGCATGTGTACTTCCTGTTTTTACATAACGATCCTAAATGACCATTCAGCATCCGCTACGCGCCAGAAAACGACGGTGCCCCGTGCTCCTCCGCTTCCCCACTGTTTATGCATGCCCGATCGCAGGTAGAAGATGCACCCTTTTAGCAAGTGGTCCGCTGGGAAAGCAGAGAGAGCTGGGATCGAGGGAGGGACTCTAAAATGCCGTATGATGAGCTCTCCTTCCTGCGTGTGCACGTCTGGGGAATTGGCTTAACTGGCAGTGTTTTGCCATGGCCCAGGTTTAATGAGCCTGCTTCACACACCTCACATCTCAGCCTGCTGAGATGATTCATAATGTGCTATGATAAACCCACACAAGCGTGACACGGCAGGAGCGCGCCTGCTGTTTAAAAGGTAAAAAGCCCTAAACTTATTGATTCACTTCAGGGTTAGTGCGTTCTCTTAAAAGAGACATGGCTAAATATTTACCTAGTAGACCTCGATAAGGAGCATAGACTAGAGCTCCTTTTTTTTTTTTCTTTCTTTTTTCGGACTGTCACATTTTTAATGAGCCGCTGACACTATTAATCCCAAACATCTGCTAGGCATTCACAGTTCGTAACAGGATAGAGCCAATTAAGTTGGCCCACCACTGAGGATGGGATTGGTCTTAAGCTCATAGCACAACATATTCTTCGCAGTCAGTTAGCTCCCCATGTGTGTGTCAGTCAGGATTTTGGTTTTTTTTTTCTTTCTTGCCCAAACCTTTCCCTGTGACAGTAGTGTCTGTAATTGGTTAAGCATGGCGGCCAATAAACGATAAAGGTGGCAGGCCTCGCTGCTTATTTGCAAAATTTAATAATGTGCATAAAATCTAGCTTTGCTCTGGAGTTATTACGTTTTTTTTTCTTTTTTCTTAATATTTGCTGTACAGATCTACCTTGAGTTAAACTGTTAAATATATGTTTATTTATGCCAAAAGCTAGTCTGTTTGGTATGATCCAACAGAAAATCTAATGTAGCACAAAATTTCTGATTAATGTTGGCTATGATAGAAAGGTATCAGAACACCCAGGCCATCACAGCCTGCCAAGAGTTCAAGGTTGCATGGAGGCCTCGCCCCCCCACTCCCCACCACCCACAGCACCCAAAGGATCTGCTGCCAATGTCCCGGTGTCAGACACCACAGCACATCCCTAGAGGTCTCGTGGCATCATACCACATGGGGTCATAGCAGTTTAAGTGGCACAAGGTGTGCCTACACCATATTGAGCATAATGTTTGAATGTTATGCCTGATCATTTTAATGTTATGCCTGATCACATTGCACATGGTCAAAATAGTTGTCATTTAAAACGACTCAGGAGCATTTCATTGGAAAATTACTGCAGTGATTAATCAGTTTTTGCTATCAACATTTTTTTTTTTTTTAACCCTACCTGATGCCTTGAGTAGCATCTTATTCACAGTATTAAACACCCCTGCCAAAACACATATCCTGTGGTCGTGGAAAAGATGTTGCTTTATTTCAGAAGAGTCAAATTATTGTTATTAATTATTAATATCGTAGATAATTAAAATAAGAGCATACCATTTGTCAAAACTTAGCAATTATGGGTGATAAGAAATGTATTTAGTAACAGTAGACCGAACTAACGAAGCATTAATGTTTATGAAAGGTAAACATTTAGCGTTTCATAACGTTATGTAATGCTTTTCTTTTATGCATTATAATTAAGAAAGGCCAAAAAATATATATTTCTGGCACGGTGCCAGCATAGCAGTCGGTCATAACCGGTCCAGTCTTGAGAATCTTAAATAATTCATTTCTAAGAGCAAGAACTGAAATAGAGACACTATTTGTTAAACTAAAGGCACAGTAATCAATCTCTAATTGTAATTTACCTGCTGCTCATATGATAGCTCATTAGTGTCAAAATCCAACTGGTTTTGTGGCCGTGCCGATCAGGGCTTGTTTACCTCTGTTGATTGACGTGAACAGTGTGGTGAGGATGTTGTTTTTTTTTCCTTTTACGGTGGCAAATATGAATCTCAAAAGTTCATCCTGTAAACAGTGAAACAGTTATAGTAATAGATGGATAGAATTTATTTATTTATTTTTTTTTTTAAATAAAAGAATGCCTTTTGTTTTTGCACATAAAAGCATGTGGACAGGTAATCCATACGAGTCTGTATTATTTGTTGTCAAGTGGGTTTTATTGACATTTCTTCTTCTAACTTATACACACTTAGATACACCAGGTGAAGTGAATAACATTGATTATCAATTATAGACCAGTAAACTGGTGACAGGGTGATGGGCATCGAAAGCTTGTTTATGCCCACGGGGACCAACAGCCGTCCCCTTCTGGTCCGATCACAAAGAAAAGCCAATGCAGCATTTCTGAAAATTTCTGAAAATTCAATATTGCTGAATACAATAGAAGGGTATCAGAAGACCCGCTTCATTACAGCCTGTCACATACAGTGTGGGGCTCAACAGGCAAAGAGTTCAAAGCTGTTGATCTGGCCTTCAAATTCCCCGGATCACAATCCAAACGAACGTCCATGGAAATCTCCGGACAAACAAGCGCGTCCATGGTGTCCCCACCCCACACAGCACCCAAGGGATCTACCACTTACTGTACGTCCAGGCATTACGGCACACCCCGAGAGGTCATGCATAATGACAAAACAAAAATGTGGATCGATACTTTAGATAATAAATAAATAGGACGGTACTTTACATTTATTTAGAAAGCTGGACGTGCTTTCTAAATAAATGTAAAGTAAGAATTCGAGTATATTATTTCTTTTAAAAGTAATAACAGTAAAGATTAATTACTTTAGAGGCAGGTGTCGAGTGTCAATCACTCACCTACTTCAGACGCCGCGCTCTCTTTGTAAAACCAAATTAAAGTAGCCCTACAGGTGGTTGATTGAATCATTGTAGTTTGAGACAGAAATTAATTTGACATCTAATAACCTGTGATTCAGAGAAACTTTTCATTGGCACGTAAAAGAACCAGATACGACCAGACGTACTGTAAAGCCATCACACAACCCTTCATTTATTTATAACTGCCCTTCGCGGTGCTGGTGAATAAATGATCAAACCTTCGATAGAATGTGGATCTAAAATAATAATCATTAAAAACAGTGTCTTTATGTATCATCTTTTTTTTTTTTCTTTTTTTTTTTTTCTGGAATTGAATGTTAGCTTTCTCATTTGGGACCAGACCGAGCTCTGTGTGAGGCGTGCACTGAAAGACAGGTAGCGGCTGCCATTTTCCGAGTTGTTGCAGCGTGCCATGTGTGTGATGGAGGCAGCTCTGAAACTTACTCTCTCTCTCTCTGCATGTTTCTCGCTATCCCTGGCTGTGTTCCCTCCTCCTGGATATTTTATCATTAGCGAAGGGAAGTGTTCCCGGGCTCCCGCCGCGCTCTTTTGATGGAGCGCGGACAACAAAGCTGGGAGGGGAGACAGCCGGCCAATTTCCTCAGCACAGATGTTAACACAGTGGTATCTGTCTGGATGCGCCGGGCAAACAGTGGCGCCGCCTGCGTCACTTTTCACGCCTGTTATCTCAGCGGCAAGCACGCTATCCACAAACAGCCTCCCTTAACCAGAACCAGCCTCGTACGCTTTCATTTTGTTCGTTTCATTAACTATCACCTGTTTGTCTGTCCTGATTACTCCACACGCAAAGGAACATTTCCAAGAACAGACAAAGCAGCCTTAAATTTTTTCTTTTTTTTGGGGTGGGGGGGTGCAATTATGCACCAGTTGAATTGAGAATAACATTCAAGAATGCGATCACCAAGCTCTCTAAATGGTAAACGACAAATTAACACTCATCTCGTCACCTAACTCTAATTGATTTAACGAATTATTTCATTAGTACACATGGCGTGATTAGTTTTCGCACTGCTGGTGCTAATAAACTTGCATCTGGTCATACCAAATCATAACAACGTACCAGTCCAACCCCCTGCAGAGAGCATGTCAGTGATACCTCAACATCATGGTTTGGTGGTATGGGCTCCCTTTTTTTTTTTTTTTTTTTTTTCTGTTCCAAACATTTACTCTCATCCTTTTGTGTTATTGTTTCCTTTCATTGTGCCTTCATTCCTTGGCTTCTCATCTTCAATGTGCTTTCATGCTTTTTTTCTTTAGTGGCTGCTGACAGTTGATCTTTGATTTTTTTTTTTATTCGATTTTTTTTTCCTTAAAGTAAAAAAAAAAAAAAAAAGTTCAACTTTGGGTCCTGAATGGCGCAACAGAGAAACATTCGGGAGATAACAAGTATGAATCGTGATGGCGCCACAGATATCCATGGCCGGGAATCCTCAAGAGCAAAAGTAGCTGTGATGATGGTGATGATGGTGTTAATCTCTCCCATGTCAATCACAGCATCACTTAGCCGCTCACCAGCATATAGGAAAAAGGGTAGAGTGTTTTTCTTTATCAAAGGAAGCACGTTTTAGTTTTCACCCTCCCCTGTTGGGTGCTGCGATACAGTATGATGAGGAGAGCTAATGAATGGGTGGGAATTGGCAAATGACAAAACAGAAAAAAATAAAAATAAAAGTGACTTCACATAATCGGGTGTTTTAGTTTCTGGATCAATCGGGTCACAGCTCAGACGAGAAAAATAACCACGGAGGATAAAAGGCAGGGAAGGAAACATTAGTCTTATTTGTAAGTGAATCTAATGAGGTTTATGGACAATATTCCAGTGTTGTACTGTAGCTTGTAGTCTTTAGGATACTCGTATCCGGTGTGAAGTCCCACTGTAACTGTGGCTGCACACAGTCAAGAGTCAGAGATAAAACAAATTGCTAATAATAATAATAATAATAATAATAATAATAATAAATCGTATTGAAAAAAATATATAGGGAACTTAAATACAGCGAGTGGTGGATCACGTGAGCCGCTTTTTATTATTATTACCATCTTTATTCTTTCACATATCACTGCAAATGCGCTAGTAATTATCTACACTTGCTTCTTTGTTGCTATGTTGAAATGCAGACTTTGATTTTGTTGCATTCTTTGCTAAGTGATGGTGTATACCATAATTGTGTTGAGTTTGATTTTATTTGTTTCATTTTTGTTATTTCCCCGTTTTCATTTTTGCCTGTGTGTGTGTGTGTGTGTGTGTGTATGTGTGTGTGCGTTTGTGTGTGTGTATGTTGTGTTTTCCCATCCAGATGCCCCCACCACCACCCCTATACCCACTACAGCCACCACCACCATGTATACCACCACCTCTCTCCCTGGTATCACCCAAGGTACAGTATGACCTCCAACCGCCCGCCCGCCTACCAACCTTTGTGTGTGTGTGTGTGTGCGCGCGTGTGTGTGAGAGAGAGAGAGAGAGAGAGTAAGAGAGGCAGCGAGCGAATAAGAGAAAGAAAGAAAGGGGGGCGAAAGAGAAGACTGCTGGTAGCTAGTCAGTCCTGATAAGATTCTCTTGCTGATAATGAGTGGCTGCTGCTTCCATCTGTGGTCAGACCAGTCCTGGCCTTGCTGCAGCGCCAGGTCCAAGAGCCATCATGTTTCTCTCAAATTTTAGCACAGTTTGCTCCTTTCGCAGGCTAATCTTATCAGGATCTGGAGCTGTATCCAGGCCTGTCTGCTGCCAGGATTACAGAACCCCTTTGTGTTTCCGGAGGGGTGACAACGATGGCCCTGTCTGGCAAGGGTTGCACAAAAGCATTCATGTTCCTCCTTTCTTTTAGACATGATCCCATCCGGTTATAGTGTTCCTTTTATAGATAAGCAGAATGGCAATAATATTTGCGCTCAGTTTCCTTTTTTTTTTTTTTTCCCCCTTCGAAGAATGTTTCTTAAATGACCACAGAAATGATGATCACGCCCAAAATCTCGACCACCGGCTAAGACTCATCAAACTCATTACATTTGCACTGGAGCTATGTGACTAATGTAAGTCAATCTATCTCATCCAAAATCTTTTTCATAAATACAGGCATAAATCTTTCCGATGACATTGTTGCGCTAATAATAATAATGAAAAGAAAAAGAAAAAAAAAAAATTTTATCACGGCTCCAAATTCTCGATTCTGATTTGTTAGGAGGCTTTGATAATTTTATAAGCAGCTATGATAATAGTGCCAGCTGCCAGCTGCAAGGCAAATCATGGGTTTATATTAATGCACCTGCTCTAATATGATCTTTTTTTTTAGTAACAACTCACTCACTGTGACTTGTATGGCAGATGAGCCACGTAGTCTAAACCTAAATCTATACTTATCTATTAATGGGTAAAAAGTGAAGTGGTGTTTAATAATAGATTAAATGTCTGTGCTATAAAAGGAATAACACATTTTGGGACACATGTTATTGGGAAAAAAAATCAACTTTGTGGTGGTGATAGTAATAGTGTATCATGTCACATTACCGTGTCTCTGATTATTTATCTATAACTGCACTCCTCAGATGACACAAGATCATGATAACAGATACAGTTTATATGAGTAGTGATGTACTGTAAGAAGTCACTTAGTTGAACTGCATCATAAATCACATCACAGTGTTTGTGAGACATCAGCGGAGAACTGGATGCAGTCAGGGGATGTGTTTCTGACTTCCACTCTAGCTCCAGTGCAAAAACTGTGCAAAAAAAAAAAAAAAAAACTAAAGTAAACATTAAATGTCTTAGTTGATTAAGTACATTTGCCAACTCGGGCATTCCTGTAATCATGTACATAAAGCTGCATTGCTTAATCCACTTGTAGCGCATCACTTACTTTTAATAGGATCTCTTCCCCCCCCCCCCCCTTCAAATATATGGTTATTGCTGTTCGTCTTAATGCCCAAATTTCCTACGTTCATTAAAAAAAATTAGGCCGTATTGTCCTCATAAAAAAGACAAACGCCCGGTCTTACTGCACGTACGCTGCACAAAATCTAATAGAATAAGGCCTCCGACTAAAAATAGGATGCAGTGCAGTTCTAGCTTACACAATTAACCAAGCTCTGTCGATCACTCACGGTCTAACTCCACCGACTGGCTTTCTGTTTTGTGGAGTCGCTGAGTAATACAAATGGTCCTGTGATCTCTCCGCCGCCATCATTACCCTTTGCCGGTCCTTGGCTTTGCTGCGTTCTCAAAGAATATGGTGAGCTAATACCACTTTTGATAATAGAAAGCAAATTCAATGTTGCTGCTGGCTCCAAACTCTAAAATAGCCATTGATGTGATTTGCTGCCTATAACAATTATGGTTTTGAAGCGAGCAAGTTAGATCATTTTGCTCTCCATTTTCAGTGTTCCTCAGGGCAGTTCTTTATATTACGCAGTATGGCAGAGATGAGATGCGCTCTTTTTTCTTTTTCTTTTTTTTTTTTGTATGTGTGTGTGTGTGTGTGTGTGTGTGTGTGTGTGTGTGTGCACGCTTTTGAGTCGAAGCAGAACAGCCCTCAGCTACAAGTGCAATCAAACATTCAGGGCTGACTTGTGCGGATGATTTGAGTGAATCTGTAAAAAAGCATAAAAATGAATCAGGCTTGATTAGGCTGCATGATTGCACTTAATGAAAGCACCAGTGATGCATGCTGATTAGACACACCCTGTTCTCGGCATTAAAAAAAAAAAAAAAAAACACCTTCAACCAGAACCAAACAATCTACCTGCTTTAGGCTCATCTAATTCAGAGATACGGCAAGCAGACGTCACCTTGATACATTTTTACACCGGTTTTAATTACATAAACCGATCAGCCATAATATTACTGCATTATGATTGATTATCAGTTATATACCAGTTAACTGATGACAGGATCATGGGCACCCAAGGCTCATTTATTCCCGTGGGACGCGAAGGCTCCAATCCCACAGAAAATCAGATGCAGCACAAATCACAGAAAAAGTCGATGCAGAAAAAGTTGAGGCCGCACCCGGCAACCCACAGCACCCAAAGGGTCCGCTAACGACGTCATGTTGCCAGGCATCCCAGCACTCCCCCAGAGGTTTGTGCAGTCATGCCACTAGTGGACAAAGCTGCCCAGGTGGGGCACAATATTAGGGAAAAATTTTTGCTGAGCGCTGTATGTAAAACTGGTGTTTTATTACTTGTTTAACAATTCACAGCAATTCACAAAAAAAAATCTAATTGTGCTTTTTAACTGCATCAATTAATATTGTAGAACATTTGCGAGACAAGTTAGTCTGTGTAATTATTTAATATCCACTATGAACAGTCAATTCACTCACCAGCATGTCATTTTCTCTTTTTATTAAGAAAAAAAAACCCTCCATGACTGTTGCAACATGCTGACACTAGTGACACCAACCATAAAGGTTATACAGCATACAGTAAATGTCTCCCTACAGAAAACTTCACCATATCATGTCTTTATGATTTTAAGATTTTTTTTCTTAAATCTGTTCATAATTAGTCTTATGGCAAATAATCTAATAAAAAATAAAAGTTACTGTGTGCGTTGTTACGACATACATGATAACGTATTAGAATGAGAACTTGAAAAAAATGCATTACAGATGGCACTCCAGTCAAACCTGAGCTGTAAAAGAAAAATGAACCAAACCCTTTTCACCAATCAGGTTCAGAAATGCGTCAATGCTGCGGACGATACATTACGATTACAAATTTTATTCTGTAAGGTCGAGTTACCGCAGTTCTAACAGCGCATACCTGTAAGTCTTCTACACGAGGCCCGATTTATGCTTTTACCTCTGAATGTATAGAAATTATTCCTGCGTATTTCACTACCAGGAGCTGGCTGCTACCCTGCTGTAAAGCTCTGATTTCTTTTATCCATTCAGGGGATGCGTATAGATCAGGAACACCAAATGAATTTATCAGTCCACCGAGGTAGAGGCCACTTCGAGATTTAATACATTTTTGATAAACTGGCTATGAGAGGAATGGAATAGGCTATACTGCACTTTTAAAAAATCTATTAAAGCCCTAACAGAAGGCTAAAGTGCTCTGCAGCTTCAGGAGGTGACATTTAGAGATGACTAAATTGCCATTTAGACCGAAAAATAAATGGCTACATGGAGAGGCTTTGCTGGGCGCCATACGTAACGGGGGCCAGTGTCATTCATTGCTATTTGTGTTGCCAATTTTTTTCCCCTGCTAAACACAGCTCAGAAATGGATGTTTATTGATTTTCCGTGAGTTCTTTCTTTCTTTCTTTCTTTTTTTTTTTTTTTGTTTGAAAAAGCCTTTGCAAATTTGATCCCAGAATACACATTTAGTTTATTATAGCCCTTTTGTGTTTTTTCCCCTTCAATTTTTTTTATCACCCCTAATTTTTAGTCCAGCGCCACTATTTAAAAAAAAAAAAAAAAAAAGGGCGACGCCCAGACACAGAGGTGCTTATTCATCCCCGTTCATCTCGTAGACACAAGTACAGTGGCTGACTGATGACCTTGGCAATTGTGCTGTCAGGAAAAATGACAAGTGTATTCCTAAACCTACTCGTAGAAAAAGCAATTTGCCGGATGACTAGAGTTTGTTGAAGAAAACAATAGCGACCGAAACAACGGTTACACCAAAATGCACAACAGAAATGTCATTAAATAATTGTTCTCCCTCATTAATAAAATGCAGCTGAATTAAATGCCATTTTTTAAATTGATGCAAAGCCATAAGCCGAGTTGGCAAACAATTCATTTCAGCAATCAACAAAAAAGTAAAAGTATGCTGGGTAGGAAATGTGCATAAACACCATCTGGTAAACTGATTTTGAAGTTGAAATTATGAATTGCCCTGTACAAGCACTTGCAAGATAGAAGTCCATTTCTGTCGCTGTTTGATTTCTGCTGTGGAGTACAGCACGGACAGAGAAGGATGGCTCGTTGGCAAAGAAAAGGCTAATTCACTAAAGGTCAATTGCATTACCAGCGGGAAAACAACGACTGCAGTGCCGTGATACACGGCACACAGAGAAGACCATCCTTTGGAATTTATTGCACTTAGCATTTATTGCACTCATGCAAACACAGAAATGCTTCCAATAAGTCTTTTTTATATAGAGCTGTATTGTTATGGGAGCCATGATTGCAAGCTATGATGGCCAAGCTGAGATGGGGATCATAAAGGCGGCCTGCTGGTAATCAGCACCCCAAGTGTGAATCTGCCAGGCATTACGGGCTGAGTAAACACACATAGAAACACAAACACGCTTAACCAAGAGGCTCAGCTCAGCCTGATTTTCCCATCTGCGCATCAGCATTCGACCAAACTGCCATTTAGCCATATTTGCTAGCAGCGATTACTATACACAGTTACAAATTTTCCGGAGAATGTCATACGTGAAGTTGTCCGCACAGAAAACAAACAGTTTTATTGTGTAAGCTACAATATACCATTTGTACCAGAGATGCTCATTGCTGATTGACCAACAGGTGTGCATTAATCTTTAATACAACAGTTAATTGCAACCGAATAATCTGATTGGACGAGAGGCATTCCACGAGTGCTGATAATACAGCATAAGAGCACTGGGATGTTTAAGTATATGTAGCTGGTGTTCTAACAAATACTAATTGCAATGATAATCGTAAATCGGTCGCCAGTATGGGTGAAATATAGTCTGCGGTACTGAAAGGAGAGCAGCTGCCTGCCAAAACCCATATTCAAACCCAGTCACAGAACCAGGTCCAGCAAGAAAACACATCTGATAACGCTATGTCATCACCGTAAACAACACTTTGTCTCCTTATTGCTACAAAGTCGTTCCAAATTGCATCTGAACCGGCATGTATTTCTGTTTAAGGCTAATACGAGCTATAAAGCTAACAGTCTTCTACCACAAGGCTGAATCCCAAACCCCTCTCTAACCCCTGATCAAAGGCATAATCTGATGTGTAGAACAAGGGATTGACACCCGACATACGGAACCAGTTTCCATTTAAGACTATTTGGGATTCAACCTCAGAACCACGGAAGTAAGATGATATTCTAAAGTGAAATAAATGAAAATATAAAGTAAATCTCATTAGCTTTTTAGAAATGTTAACCACCTCCATGGTTTATTCTCCTCATCTTTTCGCTACATAGAACCAGTAAGAATTTAAAACTTCTTTCACCTCTGTTAATTACACTAGATTTTTTACACTAGAATTACACAGATTTTCCACCAACTGCGGAAGGATATGTGATGGAGAGCAAAATAATAACTGGTTAACAAAAATAAAAAAATGAATAAGTTTATAAAAAATGCTGTTTGTGGAACTGCTGTATAATATTAGTATCATATTACACTGGAGGTTGTGCTGTTGTACTGAGCATCAGCATGGCTGTAATATCTTCAGCACTCTGGCACTCGCTCCTGCCTCTCGTGTCATATCGCTTAAATATTTCATGGTCTGTCCATATGAGGTTGCGTGTCCACAACATTTACGCAAATAGTCCACTTTTGTAATATTCATCATGTCAGAAATTTGGATGTTGGTTAGGGTCAAACAATTAAAGTATTAATGGTCTAATTTCAGTCGCTATTTATTTTTATTTTTGATATTTTAGCGTCTAAGCTTCACCTATCAATCTTAGGCCGAATCAGACATTTCTAATTCGAACAGGCTTTCTCTAAGGTGTACTGTACTTCAGTTCGGAGAGTTTTTTTTTATCCTTTTGACTAAGTTCTCTTACTCTACCACTTCAAAGCCTGATCTCTCAAACCTGGTATGAAGCTTGAGGGTATTGACTCACACTTTTGTTGGAGTCTTTTTTTATCTCTCCTTACAGTCTCAATTTTGACCACATAGGTGGCTTTTTGTTGTTTGAACTCCTTTCACTTCTGCACATTTTCAGCTCCCACAAACTTGGTATAAAGTTGAAGACTGTAATAACTAAAGTGCTCCTTGCTCATTTCAGTTTGTTTTCTTCTCGTTCATTTCCATAGTCTCATTTGGCGACTGCTACAATTTTCAAGAGAGCTGTAAAATTATAGCCTTGGTTCATATTTTCCGTACATATTTTCTGGTGTCCATACGCATTTGCATTTTCCCCCAGAAAAATTAGCTCGCTCTGCTGAGGCAACTTAAGAATTCAGTTGGAATGCAAATTTTTTAAAAGGTTCCTTAGACCTGTAATCATATAATTGTAAAGATAGTTTGGAAAAAAAAAAAATTTGGTGTTCAATTGAAATCCAGAAGTTGGTCCAGAAGTTAGTCCAACATGTGACAAAGTTTCTGTTGCCCATTTCTTTTAATTGGCACCTTATAATAATAATTTAAAAAAAGAGAGTTAGAGGTGGCTGGAGGAAGGTACGGTTTGTCAAATTAAATACATAAATACAACAACAACAACAATAATAATAATAATAAAAATAATAATAATAATAATAATGCAGTTTCAATCTGCAGACAGACCAAACAAAAAGGAAAAAAGTTTTTACGGCTAAGATTTACCAAATTTACTCTCAGGCACATAATCTTTTGTTCTGATTCAGTCATCACTTGATTCGATTTTTGTTTACATCTTTATGGCTGTATATAAAAATAATATAATATTATGCCCACAGTGCCAAAATTTTGCTGAGTTTTCGCACGTGCCCTTCCCCGGTGCTGCAGGTGCATGTTCTGTTATAGTCTCTGGTGAAAATACGTTGTTGCAATTAGCCACGGCACTATGTGTCTGCTGTCATGTCTGCTGATATCAGCTGCTGATGTCAGCAAGGACAGCGCCTCAGGTGATCCGAGCTGAGACAAAGGGCTGTGCCGAGGCAGGATAGCCACTGCTGTTCGGCTGACGCATTGATATGCTCCTGCCCCGCAGCCTTTAACTGTAACAGAGTTAGCAGGCTCCCAGGGAACCCTCCTATGATTGAGGGGGTGGAGGACAAGCAGTGGATTGCAATACTTATTTTGGACAAGCTTCTGTATTCCTCCTATCCCATAGGAGAGGTGAATAATCACACCCTCCCTCTGGCTTCTCCGGTGTAACTATCTGTTCTGGGTCTGTCTTCTCAAAACCATCTTTTTGATGGAAATCTCAGCATACATAAGAGGGTGGGAATCTTTCTCATTCCTCTCAATGTCAAATAATAACCTAAAGATGTTATTTGTTACTTTGATCACCACCCCCATTCAGTTACTCATGTTTTATCTCAAGACATTGAGCTCAAACTGCTCGCCTGGAGTGAACCAAGCATGCGTTCAAAGGCTCCAGCTGTTTGTCTTTGATAACCACTCTGCTTTTGGACATGGCAGAGGTGCTCTCAATCCAGTGGCTCTCAGCTTGTGAAGACTTTACATAGAGTTCATGTGGAGACTGACAGAATTGAAACTTAAGATTGCAGTAAAGTGTACACAGATTTCCAGTTAGCCTGTGCAAACAAGCAGTGACAATTATTATAATTATGCACATTTATGAATAAACTTTTAAAATCCTTTCAGAAATCATCAGAAATTGTCATGTAATCCAGCGAGCTGTATTTAAAATTGAATATTGTGAACATTAATAAACATGACACAGAATGTTCCTCTTGGAATCCCTGGAAAATTAGCCAGCTAGCTGTAGAAGTGAAATTTAGAAGTAAATATTATGAATATTATTGAATATGATGGAAAAAACATTCCCCTCAGAAATCCTGTAAGAAGGAAAACTACCTCATGTTAGCCTGCTAGCTGTACTTAGAAGTGAATAAAATGAATATTAATGAAAAGTGATGAAAACATTCCTCTTAGAAATGCTGTCAGGTTAGTTAGCTTTGGTCGTTCACACTACCAGTAGCATTAAAAACATTTATAAATATAACTTTAAAATCCTCTCAGGACGAGGCAGCTAGCGCTAACCTTAGGGTTAATGTGAATATTCATTATTGTGATTCGGAAAAGGTGGATCTCCTCTGAAGTGATGCTATATATATATATAAACGTAGTGTACAGGATTAGCCAGTTAGCAGGCATTAACAGTGCCAGTTATGAAAATCTTTAAAAGTCTCAGAGAAACATGTTTTTAGCTTAAGGTACTGTAGCAAGCTATAGTTAGGAGGAGCATTACAATTATGGAGATTTATGAATATTACATAAATCGGATGGTCCGCTGTGGCGACCCCTCGGCGGGAGCAAGCAAAAGACTAACAACAGCATAAATGCTTTGAGAAATCTTGTTAGGTTAGCTCCTGTTAACCACCTAACTAGATTATTAAGATATATTGCAGCAGCAACCACGAAGATTATTGAATGTGACTAAATAACTCTCAAAGCGTACAAAAGTTGTTTATAGTTCTTATAGTAGGTCTTATGCCCTACTAATACTCTTTGAGCCCTAAAATGGCTGCCAAACACGACTATAATGTATTTTTAAGAATATCCATCAACTCAGTGTCATGTTCCAGGCACAACATCATTGTCGAGTTTTTCACTCTTGCTGACACAAGCCGTGTAGTGTTGCATGCTGCTTTGATTGAAGAGCAGTTGACTTGAAACCTGAAAACCACACCTGCCACAGGTTTGCTTCATCTCATCTCAGCATGCAGAGAGTGCACCACTCTCATCTCCCCCAGTGTGCTGTGCTCCAGATGCTAAGCATCCACCACATCTCCGTACTTCGGCCAGCTCCAGTAAACACAGAGGAAAGAGGTAAACCGACCCCGCATCCATCAACACATTCAACTTAATCTTAATAGAGAGTGAGCAGGGAGCGTTAGGTTATGCTTCAAGGCCAAAGTGTCTGATGTTCATACAATGACTGACATCCCTAATGTTTTTTTCCACCCCATAACAAGCACCTCTGCATTGCAGAGAAGCTTTCCTGGTGTGTTTGACGTGTTCTGTGCCCTAAGGTAATGCACTGCAATGAGGGCTCTAGCTCTTCGCACATACCTCTACATTTCAGAGTAGATCATTAATACATGGCAAGGGGAAAGCACGGCTCAGATGTAAGCTAAAGGGGAGAGTTGTACCGTTAATGAATAAAACTGATAAAAAATGGGCTTAAAAGAACTCAAATGTAAAGAAAAAATCTCTGGACTTAGATAACATTTTAGTATTGCTCATTAATGACTCATTCAAGGATAACGGCTTTGTTCAAGACTTTGCATGTTAGCAAGAAGTGCGCAAGAGCATCTAATTGTCCATAAGTATTTGGACAGTGACGCTTTAAAAAAAATTTTTTTTTTTTTTTTTTGCTTTTGCTTTTGCACGCCAACAATGGAATTGACAGTGAAGCAGTCAAGATGTGAGACGTTTTTACCAAGTCCCTTCATTTTTCACAGGCTCTATGGTATTTGGGCAACTGGCTGATAAGCAGCTTGATGAACATTCATGGCCTGTTTGCTAGTTCTTTCAGGACAAATTAACGAGATAAAAAGTCTGGCATTGATTCCAGTGTTAAATATGCATTTTGGAGCTGTTCATGGGGACTCTCAATGTGCAGTCCAAAGAGGTGTTGATGCAAGTGAAGGAGGTAAAAAAAAAAGAGAGAGAGAGAGATTTGTCAGAGAGATAGCAGAAACTCTGGGAGTTCTAATCAGCAGTGTTGTAGAAGTAATGCACTGGTGAGCTCTGAAACACCAGAAGGCCTAGAAGATCACAAAATACAGCTAGTGGATGACAGCAGAATTTATGGTAAAGAAAAAACCCATTCACAACCTCTAGCAAAGTCAAAAATAGGCATGAAAATAAGCATATTATTGTCAAAGTCTTCAATCAAGAAACGCCTCCATGACTGCAAAAACAGACGGTTTACCTCAAGATGCAAACCACTGACAATCAAGAACAGAACCGCCAGATTAGATGTCTGCCGAGTTCTGAAACAAGATTCCTTGGACAGGTGAAACCAAGATTTACTTGTAATAAAATGATGGGAAAAGGAGTACGGAAGAGGGAAAAAAGGGCTGTCTGTCTGAAGAATCCCACATCATCTGAAAAACTTGGTGGACGCAGTGTTATGGCCTGCGCATGTACTGTATGGCTGCCAATGGACCTGGGTCACCTGGGTTTATTGATGCTGTGGTTGCCGATTCAAATTCAGTCAAATGCTGCAAAACTGATGGCTAAAACTAAGGCTGGCGCTTCCCAGCACAAATGGATTACAATACAAAATATACAGCAAAGGCGAAGAAATGTGATTTTCTTAAAGGGCCAAGAAGTCACCCGACCTTAACCCAAATGAGATGCTGTTCACTTACTACTGAAGACAAAACAATCAGCAGCTGAATGCAGCTGCAGTAAAGGTCTGGTAAAGCAAGTCAAGGACGCAAACTCAGCAGCTGTGGATATCCATGGGTTGCATATTTCAAATTTCATGCAGACTCCGCAGGATTTACACCCAAGTACAGTAGATACAGTAATATTCATAATTATTTTTAAGCATGTGGAAATGGAATGAAATTTCTTGACCATTTATGCTGTATTGTTAATTGCCTTGAACTGAATGTTTACATATTAATCATATCATGACCCCTTGTGGTGATGTACAGAAGCAAGTTTACAAAAGCTGTTACTGTGCAAATATATACAGACAGTAGTGAAAGGGGGAACCCTAAACCCCATCTTAGTCGTACAGCAGGGGAAAATGACCTCAAAAAACATTAGATGCATTTGTTAACAGTTTGCGTAACATTAGTATGAACCAAAGATCATAGATCGTACAGTCGAGTGCTCTATAATCT
Source organism: Clarias macrocephalus (assembly GCA_011419295.1). Taxonomy (NCBI): domain Eukaryota; kingdom Metazoa; phylum Chordata; class Actinopteri; order Siluriformes; family Clariidae; genus Clarias; species Clarias macrocephalus. The sequence goes on along the minus strand of JAAGKR010000243.1, from coordinate 83,572 downwards.
TTGGTATGAACCGCCAGTTTATTTATTTATTTATTAAATGTGCCTGAACGCCATTGGGGATTGTTCTGTCCCACTTTAGCCAATGCTTACGGACACAACTCTGTGTGACATTATGATGACCATTTTATTTTTCATGATCATTTTCATCCTATAATCATATGCATTACTTTTACTGACTGTAATATCCCTTTATGGCTGTGAATTAACCACATATTTGCACCGTAGACTGTTAATACCACATAGGACAGTGTTTATGCGTTGATATGAGTGTATCCGCTAAAGCAGGGTTGCTGTAGTTCTTAGTAAATTCTTCATAACAACAGGTAGATATATTCAATGATTCATACTTACAGTACAAGGTATGCTGTAAAGTAGATTGAATGAACAACAAATCTTGTCTAATTGAAATTATCTGGAAAACTTGGAAACATTCACTGATGTAAAATGTCCTCTAAGGTGTATTAGATTAATTCCATCCTCTGTAGAGTAAAGAATCCCCTAAAGATTATTGAGTATTTTTTTTTTTTATAAAAGCATTTCCTGCAGTGTTTTATTCCTCGTACACCACTGTAATGTACCAACGATTACAATTTTTAATAAGGAGAGAATGGCGTTATAATTTAAATCTGTTTACAGTAACTTTTAAGGTTGTGGAAAGTTCATAAAAAGAGTTCCTGTTATTACTTACATAAAGTTCTCACTCCTTATGCGTTATCATGGTGAAAAACCTAAAGTCACAATTTTACCGCTTCCTGATACAAAAAAAAACAAAACAAAAAAAGACACCGGATACTCCTTTCAAAAGTGGTATGTCTCCTGAGAGAAAGCTCACCATATCACCAAAAAAACAAATTTATTTATTTATTTATTTTTTTTTTTTAGAAAACAAAAAATCATTTTGTATGCGTTTAAAACTCGTGTGGTTTTTGAAACATCCATTATACACGTCCATGTGAATTAGCTGTTACGGTACCCTTCAAAAACCTATTAAAACGAGTACATTATTACAAACCTGTGATTTGATTGAACTAACAGCGCCGCTATGACCTTCTGTCCAGAATCAATCGTTTAATAATATTGTGGTATAATGTTGCTTCATGCTTTGATAGTTTTGCAGGTGTGCTGTAATCATGCTGCACTGAAAATGATCAACAGTTCATATACCAGCTATCAGGCTTTCGTTTGCAAGTCTATAAAAAAAAAAAAAATGCTGCCCCATTTTCCTAGAAAACAAACAAGTGTGTTCTGACTGTGCTGCCTGTTGTATGGTGATGCTCTATTTACTTTGATGTACGATGTTATATTTGTATTCCTCTTGGATAACCTGTGTGCTTTCTTTGATTTTTTTTTTCCTTTCTCCTGGGCTTGTTGCAAGGTCTTAGTTGTGTGTAAATGTCTTTTGCTTATTGTTTTACGTTTGTTTTCTGTCCCTCCCTTCTCCCATTTCTCCTTTTTTTGCATGCCGTTCTCCTGTTCCCCTCCTCCCACCACCGCCTGTCACACCTCTCTTCGTGCGCTCAGACGCTGCGCCCAGCACTGAACCCGCTGCTCACGGTTGGTACCTCTCCCTCCTTCTTCTGCTAGCCCAGCATGCCTGGCACTGCATGCCAGCTGATCTCCGAGCACCGCTTAGTGCCCCCTGCCTCTCCAGGCAGCTGGAGACAAGCGCGGCACTGAAATGACGAAAATGCCATGTTGTGTGACTGTCCACCTCGCCCATCTGTCTGTATCCATCTGCCCCATCTGTTTGTCCTGCCTGTATTGTGATTGTCATCATCTTTCGTCTTTGTCCTGGTCTTTTTGCGCTTGACTTTCACTCACCTACAGGTTTGGTCGTCTAACAAGAACACTAACCAGGTATTTCCGTCTTAGGCTGCATGAGTTTCTAAGCCTTGCGAGTCCTCATGCTGCTCCTGTCGCACTCCCCTAATCTGCCTGCATCATATCCCATGAAGTTTGGTGCTCTCCAAATGGCCAATTATCTTTATTTTATTGATTTCTTTATTTATTTCTCCAAGGAAGTAAAGCAGGACCACACTGCAGAAGCCGTACCTCATGATCCCAAACGATACACAGAGTTTCATTTGCATAACTAGCAGGCTTTATAATGTTTCAGTAATAATACCAAAATCATCTCATCAAGACTTTTAACGTATGTATAATTGCATTCTTATGCAAAGATATTCCACTAAAGTGTCATCTTTCTGTTTAATGACTCGGGTTATTGAATTTGTTTTAATTTATGTGTTTCACCTTTCTTTACACCTCACACGCACAGATGTTATTTTAGTCGTGAAATTTTTTTTTAATACGCTGAGCTGCATTTCTTCATTCATGTGCACCTTTTAATATTTAAATAGGGGGCGAAAAAAAGGCTTGAATTTCATACAAGAGGTAGATGTGAAGTGTTCGTTTTTTTTTTTTTAAACATCTATAATGCAGAAGCAAAGTATTTGAGAAGTAAACATGCCCAGACCTGGATGGATGTATGGATGCTGAATGGAGCAGAGTGCATGGCATTAATTGAGACACGGTACAGTTCAATGTCACATACCATGTCAGGACGAGAGCTTCCTTTGTGTCATTACATGTTTCTCAGGATTACTGGAAAGTACAGAACGAACCACGCACACCTTCCAGTGCCTCAAAAGGAAAGAAGGTGAAATAAAATGTGATTTTTATCTACAGGGTTTGAAATTTTCTGCTTTATATCTCTGTAAGCGAGCTATTGCCTTATCGAGCACTGGTCTGTATTGGTATGTGAAAAGGGGACCTTTTTAGTCATTGCTGTTGTCTAAATTCATTCGAAAGAGCTAATACTGTATGTAAAATGTACACTATGCTTTTTAACGTAGTTGCAAAGGAAGTCAGAAATACAATTTTCTATTTATGATTTTAGATTAAGTAGTAAATAGCTAGCAGTAAAGCTTTTTTTTAGTCTTACGATGGCCTAGTCTGTGATGTAATAACCAAGTATCAGGATCTTTTCATAATCATTAATAGACTTCAAAACGCGTCTGCCAAATGCCATAAATTTACTTGTAAATGAAAAATATGTTAAAAACATCGCTAGTACTGACGTATTGTGAATACGATAAGCATATGACAGCCTCTATGATTACTGCAGCAGTTCATTGATACAAATCAGCACTATTCAAGTGAGATCACTGTATGAACGCTGAAGCAAGGACGAGACTCGAGCAACTAACTGTTGTAGGGAAGTGCAAATCTTGAGGCTATCCATGTGTGGCTAAACACAACAGCAGAAAGAGAAACACAAGTGCAGAAAGCTCTAAGCAGAAATAGAGTATCAGTGTGGATCAGGCAAGTCCGGAGGGCGAAAGGAGGCAAAGAAGTAGGAGCATGTTGGGATTTGAGACTGGCATCACATCAGGCAGCAGGGAAAAATTGATGAGTAGGTTTACTTATATATAAAAGTAACATACAAAAAGAGAGCTAGTTTAAAGATGGGCACATGCTGTGTAAAGTCTTAGGCTCCATTCTCTACAGAGGTTTAGCACTTTATAGATATTATAACACATAATCGCACAGTTTGTGCATGTAATATCAGCAAACTAGCACCACGTAATATAATTGAATTATTTTATAGAATGTATAAAATATAAGACACTAATTCAGTGTTTAATAATAAGTTTGATTATCATTGTTTAAATGAATATGTACTGATGTTATTTATTCTACCGTGATGCAAACAAGCTTATAAGTAGATTCACTCATAATATATATATATATATATATATAAAATAATAAAAAATCCAGGAGCTTACCAGCATGTTGGCTTTCCTCCAATTAATTAAGTCTACGTTTTAAATAGAAAGAAAACTAATTGTGATGGACAACATCCAAAAATTCAAACTAGTGGCTTCTCTGCATGTCTGCATGGTGGAGCAAAAATAAATAAATAAATAACATAACTTCATTAAAGGATCACAGGCTGATACACAGATTTACTTTCCTACACTTGTATGCTGTCATGATTTAGAATTCCACATTACAGTCCAGAGCTTTGGAGATTTGTTCGTCCGAAGGTTTCTTCATGTCATGTCATATCGTTTTTTTTTTCTCTCCTTTCAATGCACTTCTGAAGGTATTTGTTAAATGAATAGATCAGTAAATAATTTCAAAAACATTTTCAAGTAGTAATAAACTCAACTACATGATCAATTCTATTGAATATTGTTTAATGGTTAATATATTCCTTGTTAGTCTTTTTAACCGTATAATTAAATATAATAAATTGTTTGGCTTTAATGTACAGTGTTCTTAGCCTCTGTTTGTTTGTGTGTTTGTGTATATGTTTGTTTGTTTGTTTGTTTGTTTGTGTGTTTTATTGTTCGGGAATGTGTGCAGAGTAATACATACCTGTGCTATCTTTCTATCACATCTTGTCCATTCACACTCTCTTTTGCATCAGTGTCCATTTTCACACCCCCTTCTCTTTTGTAGCCCAAGCACAAACCCTGTTTACCATCTTATTTTCTCGACTGTGCTACTTTCACTGTTGGGGAGAGTTCTCTCTTCTCTGATAACAGTCTTTTTTAGTCTCTCTGGTGTAGCCTAGCAACAAGCTGTTCAAGGAATAAGGGAGGTTTTCAACTGATGTGTGCGTGTGTGTGAGCGAGAGTGTGTATTGAGGGAGGGGTGATTGGGGGAGGATTCCTCAGCAAAAGAAAGCTAGCACATTACCACAGAAAGTAGTCCCATTTGAGTATTTTGGCTGTTTTGCTACTCCTTTCTTCCTTTGTCAGGAGAGAGATATATAAAAGGGTTTGTATTATTTGAGAGCTTGGCCTTGTTGGGATAAAAAAAAAAAATGCCCATCTTGTTAGATGAGCGTGTCATTCAGTGGAGCTGCAGCTGGAATATGAATCACGCAGCAGGTGAGAAGAAACATGGCTCTGTGGGTCAGATAGATCAAATCCTTATCAGCGTGTCAGTCCTTGTCTCCCACTGGCTCTATACCCTGACACTCGTGCCCGCTATTAATCGCTCCTTTTTCACCCGAACCAGCATGTACAGTATTTACTGCCACACACACACACACACACACACACACCTAGCCTTGTCGCTCATAGCCTGATTTATCACAATCCTGTCACTGGATTCAGAGCAGTAAATGGACAGGACCTTTTCTCCAATCTATCTCCTTCTATTAGAACGAAGGGATCTCATACGGGTGCTGATTGCGAGAGCTTGCTCATACACTCGTGTGCCTCTCTCTCTGTCTTCCCAATATTATTCCAACCCCATCCAAGCATGCCTTTTATTCTCCTCCTCATTTTCAGACCAGATGATTGAACACCATCCACTTCTTCTTTATTGCATCATCCTTTTGTTTAGTACCTCAATGCATTCAGACCCAGCGAACACAGGGCTGGCATGTCTCAGCTAGTTGCTCAGTGACACTGAGAGCATCGGTAAGAAGCCAGGTGTAAAAGAACCTCTGTGTGGTACTTCTGATGCTCCCAGATATGAAATTACTGCACTCTAGCCAAGTGCAAAGTAAGAGTGCACAAAAATAACTGAGCGAAAGAAAAAGAAAAAAAAATCCCTTTCTTACTTCCCAATTCAACAGTTCTCCGTACATATTGGATGAGAAAAGGATTTAAATTTTTCTCCCTGTACTTTAACCAAATTTCTGCTTCGACTTTGATAATACCAATTCATGAATAATGTCTTAAATTTTCATTTGAATGCTGAAGTCACTTTAAATGAAACAAAGCCTGTAAAATGAATAGCGGGCTTTAGAAACGTATGAATAGAAAGCTGCTAGTACTACATGCAAAACCAAAATCAAGCAAGGGTTTAGTAAGTATTTTTTTCTCCATATCTCCATGAACAACCACCCAAACAATTCACATAAAAAGTTAAGGCCAATTCTAATATGAATTTCTTTTAAACATGGGGCACATTCTGACTATGTATCAACAGAGGCATAAAAATTTTAAGTAAATGCTTTTTTTCCCCCTGACTATAGTCATCAACAACAATTATAAGTTATTAAATCAAAATGTTTTATTTTGCTTGGGTTCGCCAACTTTTCCATCCCTGCTGGATAAAGGTGAGAAAAACATAATAGAGAGAATCAATAGAGCGCTGATTAATATTGGCCAGTTTCTTGTCAGTATTATCTTCACAGTGAACATGCAAAGATGAGGAAAATGCGTTTAGCTGCTTTATTGGTTACACGAAACTACAAGAAGCTGCCCTTTTGGCATGCTGTATTTCCTCATCAAATATTGACCAGCTGTCATGCTTTGCTGCCACCCTCGTTTTTCCAGCTGGTCTGCTTTAAAAAAGTGAGATGAAAATCATGTCACATAATGATTCTTATGTAGATTAATGTAGTATTTTGCTGGTTAAATACCGTATGACCATACACATTGACACCAATTGTCATTTTCATCATTTCCACTGGCAAACATTTTGATGAACTAACTAACAATTGTACAAAAATGAATGGATAGAAAGCTGCCATCTGATATCAGGATATATAAGTCAGTTTTCTTAAAAGAAAAAGTCAAAGGGACAGTTATAATGTATATAATTCAGGTTGTAAGGTGAGTAGAAAATGATTACTATCAAGTACCTCTATCAGATGTCATTCTAATGCACTTAAAAAAATAATAAAAGTAGGTACAATTTATATATTATCATAGACCAAGAACATCTTCCAAGACTAGCACTTGCTCGTATGTTCTTCTCTGTCCACTGGCCGAAAGCGAGCAGGATGTTAATGTTACCAGAGCGGTGTTGCATGTCGATGCCCGGTTGGCACTCTAATCCTCTATCTGAGAGGCGAACATGATGGAAAGGACACACCTGCCAACGTGCCTGTCAGGCTCGCCGTGTGTGGAGAAGATAATTGACCAGTCTATGAACCACAGGGAGCACCATAGCAGAATGCAGTGGGATAATGACCACTTTGCTCTCAGCTGGACGGCATCAGGTGAAGCAGAAGAGTTTGCGCCTTTAATATCCCCGAATTATCACATGCAGATGCCTTTACAGACAGATTTCATCGATTTAATGGGAGGCTTCCTCCATAGGTTCGAAACTTCTATGCTTTTTCAAGCTGGCCAAACATTGGCGCACAACAATGATCACCAAATTATACACAAGCAATCTGATGTCAGGATCGTGGACACCTAAGGCTCCTCCATGCCTGTGGGGACCAAAGACCAGCCTATACATTCCAAACTCATGAAAAAAACAATATGGCACAAATCCAAAAAAAATAAAAATCATTACAGCCCACAATTTAAGAGCCCAAAGCCGTTGACCTGGCATCCAAACACCCCCGATACAAATCCGATCAAGCACCCATGAAACTGTCTGATCCACGGAGGCCTCACCCAGCAACCCACAGCAGCCATAGGATCCCTTGCCAATGTTCTGGTGCCAGACATTACAGCACACCCACAGAGGCTCTGCGGGGCTCTGCCCCAAAGGGCCAGAGCCACCTCGGTGGCACAAGGGAAACCTAAAACCTAGTGGTTTGAATGTAATGTTATGGCTGATCGGTGTGTGTGGCTGTCAGAAGAGCTTTTGGTTGATGTGTTGTCATATATGAGTGTCATTTAGGTGGGATAGGTAGGACTGCCTGAAGGCCGCTCAAAGGTGTTGCACGCATGTTGCACTAATTAGTCTGGGAGGGTGGACTGGGACGACCTCACACAAACATTCCTATCTGCTTTTTGCTTCACCAGTACTAGCTGGTCAGCAGAATTTTAAGGCCCAGTGTGGATGGAGTGTTGCATTTGGAGAGGCAGAGCAAACCTAGGTCTGAGACTAAGCTGATTTCCCAGTAGCCACTGCTCTATCCATATGTTCAGGAATTCAATCTACAGTAATCTCCATCTCATGATCTTTAGTCTATTGGCTTTAGCAGGCTCTCATGTGCTGGGGCAGGAGCTGCTGGCAGCCAGCCTCATTACTGCTTCCCTGTCTCCCACGCTTCCTCATACTATATATGCCTTTTTTGCAACTTGTAAGCTATAAGGCTCACAGTAAATACAGCTTCCACCTGTGCTATTACATCTGGAAATTAGATGTTCTTTATCATCAGTTAAGTATCTCACAATAGATCAAAGTCACAAAGCACCTATGGACTATTACCTGCTGTCAGAGTACTTACTGTATACCAAAAAAGCTAGTAACTGGCCAAAAAGCTTATGCTGGAAGGGAAAAACTTTTTTGCTCTAAAGGCTATGCTCAATTTTGGTGAGCCAAACCACTTTTGATGTGAAGAGTATATCAGAGACACCTGTTCAGGCTTCCACCCACTCAGGAAGTCAAAGGTTTTTATTTGCAGGAACTGGTTTGTCTACTGTGAGCTAGACCTGCTACAGGGACTAGACCAATCAAGGCTTAAAAGCAGACCAAATTTTAGTAAAAACTCTACTTTTAGGACACATGCTAGCAGTGACTTCTTATAAAGCATCTACTGACATTTTTATTCATCTGTAATGGTGTGAGGCTTCTCATGGAATTCCGAGCCATGTACTCTGCAGTGCTGGTAAAAAGGCAGCAAGAGACTGAGGGCAACTCTTTAACATGCACTGAATCCCAGCTTGTCAAGATGGTAGCTCTCTGTGGCAATTGGCCATGCCGAAGAGGACGAATGGTTTCTTGTCAATCAGGGAGAAGAAATTACAACTGATACCACTACTCTGGGGAAATGAAGAAAGCATCTAAGGAATAGCTTCAGTATGTACCTAGGTTTGTATCATCCTGGAAACTACATCTTATCCTGGATTAGCACTGACAAACGTCACTTCCTTCCATCTTAAATATCAGGGCAACCACAGTTCCTTGTGTTAAATATGTTGTTCTAAGGACTACATAATGTTGGACTGAAACAAATGCAAATTAATCTACAAAGCCAGATCAGCCATCATTTGAGAGACAGTCAAAGGCTAGGTTCAAATTACCAGCCTGAAGTGACTTAATTCAGATTTTTACCGCAACGTGACAGCTAAAAAGTAGCAGCTAAAATGAGGCATCTGACTTTCTTCCTTCTTCTGGACCTCAGCAAATATAGCAGATTAACGGCTTGCCATTATCCAGAGCTACAGTAAATTACAAGCCAAATCCTAAGATTTTGCTAAGATTCCTTACATTTTAACCCAGATAACGTAAGCATATAAATGTAGGCATGCTTGCCCTTTGAGAGGACAGATGTGTCCACATCAGAGATAAAAGTCATGTGTAATTATGAATGTGAACCATTATGACATGCAAATCCGGTCTGACCAAAAATAAATCTGAATTGAGCGATGTAGCTTGTAATGTGAGCAAAAGGAAGAAACCCACAGTATGTTTAAATTCCATATGTCAAGAAATACAGTACTGTACAAACTCACTTACCAAACAAAAAAATCATGTCTGTTGAAGTAGTATAGATTGTACTCTTCTGCTGTCCTGGCTCTTGTCACCCACCCTGGCCCAGTTCTGTCCACCCCTGCATACTGTAAATATGGCTCTGCGGGGGTTACCATAGCTGGCAGTAATGATAGAGTTCCAGGCAGAAAGGGTTGGCTGGCATAAAGGAGAAGATGAACAGACATTGAACAGAGAAAAGGGCAACTAGGAAGCTAAGTCAGTTATGGCTCCATTGTTTTTCTCTTCGTCTCTGCAGGATTGCATTACTGAGACATGAAAGATAGGTTCTGACCCTTTGAAAGTGTAAGATGCAGCACAGCTCAGTAATGGGTTCCTTCCCATAATGCTGGTGTGACCGTTAGACTGCTGTCGCTGTGCCTAAATTGCCAGCTAAAAAGGTTGTGGTTTTGAAAAAATCAGATAAGGAAGCATTCTGGCTTGGATTTGTGCTTGTATTTAAAAAAAAAAAAATCCTCATCAAGTTTCTTTATTTCTGATGTAATTACATTTTTAATATGTTTAACCAGCAACCTTTCAGAACTACCCCAGAGATTTTATAGAAGGAAATTGAGTAGAAATTGAATTGAATCTGGACAAGGTTTGTCACCGACAATGGGCGATGCTGTAGTGTAATCACTAATTATCACAATTTGTCTGAACAACAAAGAAAAAGTGAGATGGGGACCCTTGTTCTTACAACACAGTCCTGTCGGGAGCCTGTTGTTGTTTTCATTTGCATTCAGATCACGTGGCATATTTGGACAGATGTTGTGCTATGAGGACTACTCAAAAGGTTCTCCAGATTTAATGTTGCTTGCCTTTTACAATGATTGCCTTATGTTATAGCCTTTGTTGAATAATGGTAAATCACTAAATGGGAGCTACAGATTGCTGCAGACTGCAATAACTATAAACTAGGCTACTTAGAGAGTGGCATACTGCTTTATACTTAAACCCATTTCCCTCAACTACACATGACGTCCCATTTCGGTGAAATATATCGATGTAAAATCCATTCAAATCCAAATTTACAATGAGAACCCAGTGCATACCTTTGGGTGGGTAGAGTGGGATAAAACCTTATACACAAACCTCTCTTTTAAGTGACAGGAAAAGATTGGGTCAATGAGATTTTTAATTACATTTTCACAAAGGCGCAGGACTGCTTCTGGGCTGAAGGGACACAGGTAAATGCAGACAGGCTTTGTAATAACACATCTGTCATCCATCTGCCCATAGGCCCAAGAGCAGAGCTCTTTCATTACAGTCTGCTCACACGCTCACAACGGCAATCGCTATTGCTTAATTAGAAGATTAGAGGATCCAATTAGAAGATCTCCTGTCTCAGAGATCAACACATCCTTTGAAATGAGACACTTTTGTTGCCCTGAGGGTCGCCATTTCCTTCTTGTCAATTTGATTGTGCCTGAGCGAGTGCAATGGGTTTCTGCCAGCCTGTAGGCACACTGGTCAGGCCATCCTTTAACAGAGATTTGGGTTTCTTAGGAGAAATGGAAAGCACATTTGCATAGCTGATACTGGAAAGCCATTTACCACAAATAAAGGTATCAGCCATGTTTACGGGCTTTTCTTAACATTTCTTCTACAAGCCTCTTTTGTGTTACTCATTTACTTAGTGTAATAAGCTTACACTTTAACCCAAGGTAATATGCAAGTGTGGCAGACTGCAACGTTGCCTTGCCTTCTCTATACTGAGAATTGCCATTTCTGTCTGTCATAGCAAAGGCATGCAGCAACAAAGCCATTCATAAAAATGTCATAACAATTCAGGTCCTTTTCTGAAAGTCAAAAGATGATGGCTATGGGAAAGCTTTCTTTTAGATATGTATTAATTTTTGCATCTTTTCAAGTAACAAAGTTTATCAACTACTGAATACTACATGCGTTTCTGGTGGCGTTCCTTCCGGTGTCCATCAAATGGGTTTTGATGTGTGATGCGTGGTCGTAACACAGCTCAAAGTCATTTTAACTTGCATTTTGACATATCCTGGAAAATCATTGCCTATAAACTTCCAAGTGATAAGAGTAAGTGCACTTCTCATGAAATAACAGCTTTATGTTGCAGTTTAGCGCCCCTAGTGGACATAGCGATATATAGAAAAAGATATATAGATCAATATTTGTGCATCTAATTGGGTCACTGCTGATTTTCTAAATAAGGGGATCAAGATCCATGTAAAAAATGAACAAATTTTGAATCCTACTTTTCTGTATGAATGTAACCACCATTTTAAAACATGATGGACATTATGTCTGCTAAGAAAGGGCGCTGAATTGGAAAGTCCATTCCCTAACTGCTCAACTCTATAACTCATGACCACATCAACAGCCATTTTGGATTTAGTTTTCCAGGAGGGGCTCTACACCAGAAAGTGATCCATTCAGCTGTATGGTCAGAACCAAATTTGAGGAATGGTGTTTTAAATGAAAATTTTGTCTTAAAAACACTTTGTCTTATGTCTTAAAACACCATCTTTTAAAGAAAACAGATTTTTTTAAACACAAGGCTTAAGGCTGGTTGTTTTAAATACCAATTAGATCCCCACCCCCACCCCCACCCCCAGGTATACTGTACATTCTAGACATAACTTTCAACCCCTTCAAAGTGTCCAAAAGATTTCCGGCTTACACTGGAGAATACTTTGATATACAAAATGTGTTCACAAATATTATTTTTAATTGCCTGCCTTGGCCCTGACTGGTGCATTTATAACCAAACTGCATAAAATGGATCCAATATGTATTACATTTAAACACAAGTTGTAAACTAGTATAAAAGGTTTAGCAAAGGCCATTCTAATTGTTCACTAGAGGATAATCTCTTTTGTTTCTTGAATTTCATTTGAGAATGTTATTAGAGCTGGCCAATGATTGCCTGAATCCATGCTGATAAAACAACAGCTGTCTTACCCACAGGATGTTAAGTAATTACCTACAAGAGCAGGAACAAATGTAGCTACAGGCTTGGAGGAAGACACATCGGTACCTTTCCTCCCTGCATTTTGCATCGAATGACCTGGAAAGATTATGTACAGTATATCTGCAAATGTATTCGAAATATTTGAAAACACTGCGACATATGGTTATGGTCACAGATCTTTCTGTCGACTTGCAATGCAATTTTTTTCTTTTATTCAATTATCAATTTATATTGCATGAATCGTCCCTTTCATCTTATGTCAAAGACATTCACAAGTGCTAGTGAAGTGATAAAGACATGTCGGGGTTATGCTGTAGGATTGTGATAAAGCAAGACAATACCTGGATCAATACATGATAGTTTGACTTGCTTTATCTCTCTTTCCACCGTGCACCATGTTTTAAAGGCCATAATAGTGTGAGCATGATGACAGACAAGGTCATCCCTTTTGTTTCCTCTGCAAGTCTGAAGATGTGCTTCAGGGAGACAGTGCTACATTTATTCGATGACCTTCTCTGGTCAATTCTCCAACTACAAATCAACTTTATTGTCTCAGGTGTCTCTTGATGAACTCCATCATGAGAAGCCAGTTCCAATGTGAACCAGCCTGGATGCCCCCCCGAGACCTTTTCTGAGACCCTCGGAGCGAAGTGTGTGCTCTTCTGATTCAGGCCAGATTGCTTTTGCTCTGGTACTTCACTGGTCCTGGCATTAAACCCAGCTTTGTTTGTTTACTCAGTAGCTTTCCATCTGCTGGTTGTCTTCATTTGGACTTTGAACACCGGAATTAAATGTCAGCCTCAGGTTTCCTCTTCCCTTTGTGCCGCTGCGAGATGGGACTTGCGGAGAGTTTGTGCGGCTGTTAGTTCTGTCCATTACATCATTCCTCTTTCATATCATCCTCCCAAAGGGTTTGAGTTTGAAGCTTTGCAAACAGATGTGATGCCCCAGCTTTTATTTTGATATTCTTTTTGAATTCCCCATTTATGTGAGCTAAAAGTGAGTCCTCTTGCAAAGCTGCCCAAATTGATACTAATCATATTTTCCACTCAATCTAAAAGCTAATGCAGTGAATTGGTGCAGGCACATTTAGAAAACCATATGGCAGAGAGCATTCAGGTTCAGAGATGTTACATAAACACCTGAGCCAGTGCATTTTAAATGAGTGGTTTGATTGCTACAAACTGGTTTTATGCACAGATATTTGGGTTTGTTAAAGGGCTTGTGTCTAGTGTTATGCAGTGTTAATTGGTATTCCATACTTCTTTTATCCAGCTCTTGCCTATAAGTCAGTCCAGCCCAGAAGCATGCCTGAAGGTTTTCCTTTGGTCAAGCCTGCAGAGTTCTACAGTATATACAGGATGTCTCTACAGTCCATCCAGTCTCCAGGCTAGTCTTTGGAGTGGATGCAAGGAGACCATGACAATCCTACATCATCACAGGATACACATTTTTGAAGGTGTTCCCTGTTCCAAACCTGGATAGAGCTATGCTTATGCTATGCCTTTATATCTCTTCCACACTACAACTGGAAAGCAAGCATTTATATGGAATTATTTATTAGTTTGCAGGGTTTTTTTTTTTTAATAATTGAATGCTTTTATTTAAAAAAATAAATAAATAAAGAATGTGAGAATTGAGATGATTGAGTGTTGATATGGACTACTAATCTTCCGTTAATAGCTACTTTTAGTGTAAATTTATGTAACGTCAAATGTGGCAATGTAAGAGTGATACAAGTGATATCCTTCCCAAGGATCTAACAGCACATAAAATGAAAGGATTTGACAACCTTCCCTCGCACTCTCTTTTAACTCCACAGGTTTTCCAGTCCCTTTTATTACAGTTTTAATTGTTAAACACAAGTACTGTTTGTGGTAATCATTCACCAGTAAGCAGCATGCAATACATTTAATTATCTTATCTATTGCACTCAACTGAGATGAGAGCGAATTTCAGGGCTTTCATTAAGATGCCAATTTCTCAGAATTATTGAATATTCTGGAGGCAAACGGTCTAGATGAGATTAGATGTGGTTGTTTGAGAATTACTCACTTCTAAACCATCTGCCTCTCAAATTACACATTACCCAAACTGGTTGGCTCACAGTGGACCTTTATTGAATTAGAAATCCTTCATTGTGTTAAGAGTGGCTCTGGATACCTGTGTACTGCTACATGCAGCAAGAGAACAAGCTTCAATCTTCCCCTTCATTGTTGTGGCTGCTCTCTGCACACCCATTCATTCATCTTCTGACAGTAGAGAGAATTTGGGTGGAGGGGACACGGGTGACTGGAGAGAGAGACAGAGAGAGAGACAGAGAGAGAGACAGAGAGAGAGAGAGAGAGGTTGAATGGAATAGGACAGGCCTTTCCACACCTTTAACTCCATTTGTTATGTTAATTATTATCAAGTTCACTCAATCTCCAGCGTAGCAGAGCTTATGGTTAGACTGGCAATATATCAAATGACTGATAACACACTTAGCATTTTTATCTGTCCCATATACCAAGGCAGAATGAATGACAGCACTAAGCTCATCTGAACAGTGACAGCTCTGTCTTGATCAGATCGTACATAGCTGTTACCAAACCTTATCACTGAAAACTCCTTCCAAAAAGCTGAAGCAACATCTCTTCACAGAAAATGTCACTACATCTTATGATTATATGTTTCCGAATCTGCTTATGTACGGTCCATACAAGTACCTGTCCAAGCTGTTACCATAGAAACGTATTATAATGAGTAGATTTATATGAATCTTGCAGCTAGATCAGGTCTGAGCTGCTGTTTTTGAAAATGAATCATCTTCCAATCAGACCAATCAGAGTTTAATAGTCGACACCATTGTAGTGAGAATGGCACTATGAGAATAAGTTAAAAAGTGAAAGATGAAGTGAAGATTAGATGTCCCTGATTCAAAATGCTCTGAAAACCTGCTTAGTTTCCAAAGTTATGCAGACGTCATTGTTATAAATGACATTTATTTGACTTCAGGCGTCTATATAAGGTCAAGGAATGTCTCCTGTCTAGGTGTAGGTAAACTGGAAATCAATAATCCTGTGGAAATCCTGGATCCTGGTTTAACATCTTAATAAGAAGGGGTGTTAACGCATTGTCCTTATTCATCGGTAAGTGCCAGTTTGGTGTTAGGCAGATTGCTGCTGACGTTGATTGAATCTGCTGTGTGCACAGGGAAAAATGTCTCTTTAAAAAATATAAAAAAAAAAAACGCTATCAGGTTTATCAAGTAATATTTGGTCGTTTTTGGCAGCTACCGCTGTGGTATTATTCCCCCTGCTCCCAGTCTCACACACAAGTTGTTTATAAGGGGAGATTGGGTGGGATGTTGTACAAGCACACCGATGTGTGTTTTCACGGTTTTTGTTATCCTCTAATAAGTTGTGGCCTGTCGGTTTTTGTTTTTGAACTCCCTCAGGAAATCCAGCAGCCCTCAGATTTAGACCAGAGATGAGTGTGGGAGATTGCCGTGAGTAAACACATAGGGCTGATCAACTCCTCGTGACTGGATTACCAAGCGCTGGATTGCTCGGCCGCTCCAGCAATCCTCGCTTCTCTTCCTTCTCCTCGCTGTCCTTTTCAATCAACTCGGAGGGTGAATTTTTGGCCAGGCTTTACGGAACAGTAAATATAGACTTTTGAAATGCACTAGTGGATGTGTCTGTTGTAAGATTCATGATTTTCAGTCCTTTGCTTTTACCAGTGACGGGTTCGGTTCTACTAGTGAGCTTGAACTGTCTTAGATGTGGGGTGAAGATGATGTCGGCTCCTGACAAGAGTGCAGGCTCCAAGCCATTTTCCTTTCCCATCTCCCACCAAACTCTTTAATTTCCGAGCCGAGTGTAAAATATTGATGAAAAATTTTGAGCCTCCTTCTCACCGTGAAAGAACCAATCAAGTCCACAAACCGGCGTTAACTTTGGGTTGTCATGGATCCCTACACTTGATCAATAAGCTTCACATATCATTACAGTGGGCTGCATCTGAGGTGCCTGCCTTGTTCTCGGCCTGAAGTGGTAGAAATCTTTCTTAAAAATTGCCTGTGATTCACATTTTAGTCTCGAGGGCAAAATGTATTTCAGTGCCACATTCGTTTAAGGTGTAGTACTCGGCTTTTATGCCACTGATACGAGGACGTGGGCATTTCAAGTCAAACCCTATCTGTTTCATGAGAATCGGTGCTCTATTAACTGCTTTTCTGATCCTCTCACTATTTTCTTTTTTTTTTTTTTCTTTTTTTTTTCCCAGCAGCCCCGGTGGTTTGTTTGCTTACTTAAGTAAAGGGTTCAGCTAATTGGTCCACGAAACACATGAGCCATGGAGAATAAAACTACTAATATATATATATATATATATATATATATATATATATATATGCTATTTCGGTAAAACACTAATTGACTACTTTGTGAGAAAATGGTCATTGTACTGTATGTGATTGTATGTATAACGTTCTAACTGTTCCACTTTCCTAACTATCCGTGTGATAAGGTGCTTGAAGACTCAGAGGTGCATTAAAAAAAATCGTTTTAATGGAAGTGGCCACTACAAAAGAAACTTTTTTTTTTTTTTATCTGTCAATGAAAAAACATGAATAATTAAACGCAATGAAAAAGTAACGATCAATTCCATTATAAAGAAGACTTTTTCTGTCCTGGAATAGATACTGCCTAATTCCCGGACTTTAGAGAGACATGTGTTCTGGTTTGTAGTACTGTAAATTGTTTATGACACTTGTAAATTGCTTTTTAAGACAGACTCTAAGGAATGAAGCCCTTTGAGAATCTTCAAACCCCTACTGTTTGGCTTTTTTTCTTTTTTCTTTTTTTTAAGACTGCTGCAATAACATTTTATCGGCCCATTTTAAAACATCCACTTTCTTTTGGCTTTCGTTGTCCCAGTAGACTCCAGAGCAGGAGCAGGAGCTCAAAGAGCGGTGGATCACGCCGTCATCGGCGGAGTGGTGGCCGTCGTGGTCTTCGCCATGCTTTGTCTTCTTATCATTTTGGGCCGATACTTCGCAAGACACAAAGGTACGTACTGTAGGCAGCTCATTTCCACACAAATTGCACATTCTCTCCATGATGAGGTCAAGAGACCTAGTAATTATTTAGGCTAAGATTTTCAGTCGGAAGGATTCCGCGGAGGTGCTTGTGACTTGCTGTGGAAAAGCTACGATTCTTTGTGGCTGGTGCGCGGCTAAGATTGGCATCCCTTGTGGGGGAGGGGGGGGGGCTCAGCGTAGTTCTGTGTTTTTATTATGATGAGAGAGTCCGGTTTTCATCGAGGCTACTGCTTTCATTATCAAGCGCTAGACTGTAGGGACAGGAATAATACCACTCGGAAATGAAGTTTGAAGTGGCGTTGTTATTCCCACCACCTTGTTACATTTTGAAGGTTAATCTTGAAGCGCAAGTCGCGGCGAATGGAAAACACCAGCGTCTCTGATTTGGAGAGGTCTTTCATGGAAATTGAAGAATATATTTTCATAAATTAATGGTGACTTTGAACAAAACGATCAACAGGCTTGTTCTTCAAAAACATGTGCCATGGCCGTTTTGCAGTGATTTGCAGGTTTTAATGGTGCTCATTTGCCATTGCAAATGAGAGCCGCGGAAATGTATTCTGTAATCAAACTGTCTCCCGTGTTTTACCATTTGAAATTGGTTTGAGGCGCCCGCTACGTTTGCATATAAAAAGCAGCGTAGTGATACAGCCTGCAGCGCTGCACACACCTTACTTACAGGCATCGCACTCGCATTTTAAAGTCTGTGTGATCGACACTCGCTGTAAATTAAAAGAAGCCACTCCAGACAGTCTTTTAAGATCTACCGGTTGCATCAATCAGATGCCGCTGGGTATGCGGAGAGTATTGCTTTTATCATCATGCCTTTTTTTTTTTTTTTTTTTTTAACTTCCTACAGGTACCTACTTCACACATGAAGCGAAAGGGGCAGACGACGCAGCTGATGCCGACACGGCCATCATCAACGCTGAAGGCGGACACAACAACTCGGATGAAAAGAAGGAATACTATATCTGATTGTACAAATCTCTGGTGGTGTTATTAATATTAATATTATTATTATTATTATTATTATTTTGTTTTGTTTTGTTTTGTTTTTGGATGGTTGGGACGGGTGGGGCATGGAGGGGTTAAGAACTGGGAATGCTTTGCTGTATTTTTGTTCTTCTTCCTGGGGATTGAATTGATCTAGACTACATGGACACCTGAGATAATTTAGCCATTGTCTTTGAGGGGGTTGGTGGTGGGGTGGGAGGGATGGGAAGGGACGGGCTGTGGTTGCTAGATGTTACCATGTATCACTATAGAAAGCTTCACCATTGAACACCTCCCAAACTGCTGGTACTATATTTTTTTTCTTCCTCCTTTGGTTCTGACCATTTGCAGAAACTTCTGTGCCTTGTTCTGAATTTCTTTTCTCTGTCAAGCTTTTGGTTTCGAACTCCCGAGTGTCATGCTTCCCCACACATAACCGCAACCGGTTCCTTTATCTGTGTTCCTTTTAACCAGTGTCGCAGTCTGCTTTCCTATGAGGGTAAATATACACAGCGCCTCAAGACACTCCTGCACTGTGTAGGCATCAAGTTCTTCTACTGCAAACCAAAATCCCATCATATCCGATCTTCTATACTGTGAGAAGGCCAGGTTATATGGCATCATTTCTGCATCCTTTTAATAAATTTCAGAACATGTGCATCACTTTATAAATATCCAAGAATTTAAATGAGCAAAAGTAAAAGTACGATGCATTAAAGTCCCACTCGGTTATATGTTAGTACTGTAAGACTGCACCTGTTTCTGTCCTGGCAGGCCTCAAGCAAAATTTCTTTTTTTTTTTTTTTTTTTTTTAATAAAAAAAAAAAGAAACATTGCCTCGTTTTCATCAGTTTCTTTTCAAATTACATGTGCCAGTACTCTTGAGGCATTGCTACTCGTCTGGAATGTGCAGACGTGCAGGCGAATTATTTTCATCTTGACATGCTGCACTTACAGAGACACGTTGTTTGGTTGCACTCAGCTAGATGGTGTTGAAAGCCTTTTGTGGATATTTATTGCTTTGGTATAATGTTGTCTTTTTTTTTCTTTTTTTTTTTTTTTTTCCTCATCCAGAAATGTAAAAAAAAAAAAAAATCCATAACAGTGAAATAATTGTCACGGCATAAAAAAGGTCAAATGCTTTTAGAATTATTTTGTCTATTAAATTAGATGCTCTAGCTTTCTTGAGCTGGTGGTGATGGTCCTGTAGCACATGTTTATCTGACTACCTAAAATATCGTCAACACAAACTGTGGGTCTGTTAGTTAGGTTTTAGATTTTGGTTTCAGTATATATGACTTGACAGTGTAGGATGCAACCATGATGTTTCTTTTGGACTGTGGGATGTTGTTTAATATAATTATACTACCTAATGACAAATCATAAACAGCCAAAATATGTTTCCTCATGTAGACATTGTAGTTATATGTTAACGATGACGAGCCCCTGCTGTGATACGGTACATATCGATCTGCTACAATACACATGACTTCGGTGATTACCTCTAGCTTTATTAGCAGTGCAGATAATCCGAGTGCAGACTCTAATGTTTTAGGACAAAAAAAATCAGTCAAAGGTAACTGATTATATTATTAAATAAACAGAACAACTATCGCTTTTGACTTTGCTCATAATTCAGTTGCAGTGCTCCACACTCTGTGCATAATCAGCCTACCTGATTGCTGTGCTGGATTAGGATTAGAAATGAATTCTTCAGGAAATGGTTGGTGATTAGTGATCTAGAGTAGACAAATACAATTTATTTTATTGCGTGTTCAATTAATGTTCAATCAATCAATCAATCAATCAATCAATCAATGTTCCTTCTACAAGGTATAAATATAGATTTCCACTATGGACTTTGTTTAGCTTTAGCCAAACAAGTCAGTTATTATTATTATTATTATTATTATTATTATTATTATTATTATTATTATGTTTCACAGGATCTTTACGAATATCGATTCAACATTAGCATAAGGAACATACCATTTTTTGATTTCAACCTCGTTTACACTTATATTAGTTGTATATGCGTGAATTACCAAATTGACTTTTTTGGAGCAAGTCTTTTTTTTTTTTTTTTTTTTTTTTACAATCAAAATCGATAAACAAGTCAAAGCTTTATAAATTGGCCCTGGCCCTCAATTTCACTTCACCAGCATGACGATGAAGACGGCCACAAGTGTTTGATAGCTGACAGCATGCTAATCAAACATGAAAGGGTGAGACAGGACGTTGGACTAGTGAACCTATACCGAACTACAAACAGGATTAATGTACTGTATTTAACCTTGCGTGCAGCTCCACAACCTCTGAAAGCTGAACTAACTTTAGGAAATCCCAGATGGTTTAGTAGAATCGATCAGCCCCGCAATGTATATATGCTCATCATTAATGTAACTCTCACTGTCTTTCAACTTCTGTGTATTACACTTTATCGCTGAAGCTAACAGAAAACATACACACGTCAAACACATCCTGGTTTAAAAATAAATAAATAATAATAATAAAAAAAAACATGAAGAAAGCTGGGCCTTCTTCCTAGCGCATCCTGTAACCTCTGGATGAATAGAAAAGCTTCATTTCACATATGTGAAATTTATATATATATAGGCATCTGTAGCTCAGCCGACAAAAGTGTATGTGAATGTCGTTTTCCAGAACTCAGATTCTTCCTCTCATGTCAAGTGCAAACCAATCAGCGTAAAGCTGAAGGTACTTTTAATAAAGTTATGGTTTTTGCT
Source organism: Clarias macrocephalus (assembly GCA_011419295.1). NCBI lineage: Eukaryota > Metazoa > Chordata > Actinopteri > Siluriformes > Clariidae > Clarias > Clarias macrocephalus. Next base: position 62,397 of record JAAGKR010000243.1, on the reverse strand, counting down.
CGTCACATTGTGCTGTTGAGTAGACACCATGCCCTGCTGACCTCTTGTGTGTAAATAGGACAAATGAGGTTAAGGAGATATTACTGTCACGCTTCGCTTTCTTTTGTTATTTTCAAACAATACACCTTCACTAAACCTTGAGTATGTATTTGACCATTAGAAAGCTTCTTTATTCTTAATATTTTATAGCACAGTACAGAAAGAATGTCTTACAGCTCCAAGGTGTAAGTAGACATGTGCGATTGTATGACTTTTCCATAGTGGACTTTGTTTAGCTTTGGTTAAAAAAAAGTCTGGTGGCTTCAGTTCACGCAAGATCTCAGAGTCCATACTCGACATTCGCATATGTGGAAAAAAAAATAAAAACAAAACAAAAAAAAAAAACATACCGTTCTACTGATTCAGTGGTCGTTTAGACTGGGCCGGTGTACATTTTGTTAAACTTGATATGTTAGACCTATTTTAAATGTGTCGGTTGTGGTCTTTTGAGGACTTGAATGTCCAAAATAGGACTCTATGGAAATGCAGCGTTGTGCAAAATTGTTGTTTTTAAACACCTCCATTTTTGTCTGTTATTTGTACAGTGGAGAAAAAAAAAAACGGTCCAAAACATGCGAACTGCCTGTGGTGAAGTGTGAATTTGGGGATTTGGATTTTTTGCGCATTTTGTCTTTTATATTGGTACATTCGTCGTTTCAGCTAATTTCAATGTCCCCTTGTTTGAAAAAAAAAAAAAGAGTGCAACAGTGTTAATGATGTATTTTGAATTTCAATACAGAATTTCTTACTTGATTTTTCTTAAGTTGTTTCTGCCCTGCCTCAGGTTCATGTACAACAAATGAATGCTATGTTTGCATCTCAGGTAGATTGCAACATCGAGCCCCCTTTCATTAAAGAAGTAGATGAGATTTAATCAGAAGTCGAGAGAAAAGAAATGGTCAAATTTTTTGCATTACAGTTGTACATTTTTCTGTAGTTCTTTAATATCTGGTGCACTGTACACAAAATGCTGAGTATTAATTTTAGACCTAGTTCACGGAGAAACAACTGCTGAAATGATGTTAAAAGACTGAAAGACAAGCATCGGTTACAATCTCATAGCAAACTCGAGCATAATTATCAGTCTGGCTCCAGATGCGTTGGATCACTCGAAAGTTTTGGATGTTTATCACCCATAGTTTAGGTTGATTTTTTTTTGTCTTTCTGCTGTACTTGGGCAATGTTACTGTGTATTAATGAAAACAAAAAATATCCACATTCCCATACACATTTTGTATTGGTTCATTTTAGACATTTTTACAAAAATGGAGAGTTCTTGTCTTAATAAAAAGAAAAGATATTAATGTTCAAAGTATTTACTGTTTTTGGTGTTTTCTTTTTTTTTTGTCCTTTTCCTACATAAACCGGCTTCATGTTTCTAAAATCAAATGGTATTAAAATCAAAGTAGCGCATGAAAATGTGACCATTTGTGCCATCAGCTATTTATAATTAAGTACCATAAAGCTCTTTTTTCCCCCTATGATCAATATAACGTCTGACATATGTGAGTAAAATCTGAAATGGAAATAATACTCTTGCATAATTGTGAGTGCTGTCTTTGTTTTAAATAATAATAACAAAAAATAATAATAATAATAATAATAACAAGTTGAAGAAAAATAATCATTGACAATTTCCTCTTATGGCATGGAAAGTTTTGTTTATTAACGCTAACTGTGTATGTTTAATTACAGTACATTTAATGTCGTCTATCACAGTTACTGAAAACTTTCTCTCTGTCCAGAACAATAGATAATCACAGAACCCCTCACAATATCAAAAATGACCCATCATGTACTAGATCACACCAATATCTCAACCTGTGAAACTACCATCAAAGCTGCTGCTACACAAAATTGATCAACATTTCTGACTAACCAGTTGCAGGAACTCAACAGCACTCTGTTATAATACGTAATAATCCATGAGGTATTATTAAATTTCTGAGAAGTCTCAAGGTTGTCCTTTCCTTGTGTGATGTTACAGCTCTCTTGGAGCCAGTTAAATTTGAGAGCTCCCTCAGACATAATTCAGCGGCATCAGTTAACGCTAACATTAACGCTTGTTAGAACACCCTGTGACTATTTAAAGCATCGTAAATTCTTTCCCTTTGCATTAATGAGAAGATTGTTCGCGGCAGTGCCACTCTCTGATACCCGGCGTTTATTATACGGAGCTCCGTCGTACACTCTGCACCGAACATCACTCTGTTTTCAGCACAATGTCAAAGATGACAGAAAGTCTAGCACTCAAAGTGAGAAAATTCCCCAGTGCTCCATCCTCAAGCTGCCTCATGCTCCCGTTTTAACCTTGCGCTTCCCTGCCAGACTCGGCAAATCACTCTGTGGATGCTGACCATGAGTTTTGGCCTTTTTATTATTATTTTTATTTTTATTTATTTCTCTGGTTCGTATGATGCTTGGTTTTGATTGCCTGTGCATGAGCACAGCACCAGGGTTGTCACACTGCCAAATTTCAATGTCACCTTCTACCTGGATGCAAGGACTCTTAAGGTGTTTCTGCTTGAGCATATGTCGGGTGGTAACATCTCCAGTCGGGAGAGAAATAAGGAGAAAAAATGGCAGGGTGGCAAAAAAAAAAAAAAACTGAAATGGGGTAGGGTAGCATTGGCATGTGTGCTTATTAATTTGTTTCATAGTGAAATGAAAGTGGCAAAACAAGAAAATATTTTTGCACTTTTTGATGGGAAATTAATTAATTTTGCCATAATATTTGCCTTAATATATTTTAATATTAAATCTTATTCTATACTTTCACTACTAACACTTCTAACGGTCAAAGATTTGAATAATTATGAATTCAAATGGGAAGCGTGGTGCCACAGCAGTTGTCTCACACCTGTCTCATACTCTGGTTTCCCTCCTACAGCCCAAAGACATACGTGTTAATCTGATTGTTGTTTTCAATTGTATGGCTGGGTGTGTGAATCAGAGTGCACTTGTACCCTGTGGGTGAGTTGGCACCCCATCCGTGATGCCTTGATCTCCCTGAGATAAGCTCCAGGCTCCTCCACACCTTAAACAGGATCAGCAGTATGGAAAATGAATGAAGAAACATAGTAAAAATGTCATGCCAATGTTGGGCTTTTAATGGTTTCTTTGAACAGGGAGTATTTCTGGGGGGAAATTATTGTACCACATATGTGTTTTATTTGACGACAATAATCAAAACGATTTTGAAGCTTAAGGATTCATTTATTTAGGGTTTACTGATATCAACATATGGTCACAATTATACATACCAGATCAAAAAAAAAAAAATATATATATATATATACCTACTTAGTCTTAGGTGATGCTGAAAGCCCTGGAATGTCTTTAAATTTGCCAAGCCCAACGTCTATAGGCTTCCTGTTAGTGATCATAATTAACTACATCCTGCCAAAATTCCAAAAGTTTGACAGCACTGGTTGGGTTTGCCAACTCACAGTACAATGGAAAAGTCCATGGAGGTAATCAAGTCTGTAATGTCTCTTGGAGTTGTTTTTAAACAACAGCAGATTCAGATATTTATAAAAGAATAAATAAAAGTTACTGGAAGGTAAAGCTATGCAAGGAAAAGAGCCCAAACTGTCAGCCCCCAGCCAGGACCTATCAAGGCACAGGTGGCACTATCTATACAATCAAGCATCACCATGGACTGAAAGGCTATATTCCAAAATATGTAAGCTTTTAACCTTGACTAATTCCCTGTCACACTCCGATGAAGACCATGAAGTTCCCATTGCATCCTAAAAATACTGAAGAACACAGGGTGAATGGGGTCAAAATTGAAAAATGTGCATTAATCAAGTTCATCCTGCTTCCTAGCCACATCTCTTTAATGTTCACATTGCGTCTAACATGTTGCCACTTAGTTCCCATCGAGCCACATGATCACTCGTTCACCAGATCAGATGAGACACAACCGAGCTATGACGACGTCCGATCAGACTGCACTGTGCTCTTATCAGGCACAAATCATGGGCTTATTACGTCATCATGCTGTATGTCGGGCAGGTTGTTATAAATACTGCGGGACGTGTAGCACTTTTCATTATGAAGTGCTGGTTTGAGGAATTGGACGCAGTATTTTACTAAATTCTCTAAACATAAGCTGCTGCATACTTGTCTAAACCAGAGCAACATAATATCAAGTTAATTCAGTCTGCTACAATGTGGCATGAACCTATCATGGTCATAGCAAGTCTGATGAGGTCATAATGAGAACTCCACTGAAGTCCCTAAGAGGTGTTAGTTACGTCGTTATCCGGTCAAGTCCATCATTACTACATTGATATTATGTACCATCCATGTCCTCACCAGGCATGTCAAAAAACAAAACAAACAAAAAAAAAAGGTTGCAGCTCCACATCAAAGGAGATCATACAGGTCTCTAGTGCGAGACTCAATTTCTTGAGACGCAAGTTCTTACTCAATTCAGCCAACTGGTTGAGGACGTAGTGGGCATGTGGCTCAGTATGACAGAGGTTTGAACTATGCACGTGGACAAAAAGTCTTCCGAAAAAGTTTTTAACCAGTGGTATGTTTGGAGGAAGAAGAGCGAGGCACTGACCACAAGAACAAAAAAAGGTCCAGTTCAAAAACGTCTTTGCGAAGGCATGGATGATATTCATGTTCATGAATAGTATACAGTATGTAAAACATTTGACCACAGCTGTACATACAGAAAACATTATGTAGCCATGCGCTACCAACTCTGCATACAATGCTATTACTACTCTTATATTTCTCAGGACTTTTCCATCCAAGAGGTTCGTATTCAAATTCCCCTCATCATAAGGATTTTATAAAGATGAGTTGAAACTATACATGTTTAAATTCTTTCAGATGTGTTTCCTTGCAGAATAACACAAAATAGTGGGATAATTCCAGCACTCACTGAGTCGCCACAAATTGCCATGTTATGAATTCCATTTTAGCCATCTATAGACACCAAACTACCTTTTACAGGGGCTAAATGGACTCACTGATGGCTGGTAGGAAGAAAGTGGAAATCATTCACTTCAACAATAGAAGGTCTTAATGGTGTTGGCCCTCTGCACAGTGCACGCCGGGTCAATAGGTGAAAAGGAGACTGATTCATGAAATTGCTACAGATTTCCAGGTAGTGAGATGGTGGAATAGTGTATTAAACTCAATATAAGGTTTTGGATCTGAGCGGTGCTTCATAGGAACGAGTGAGATTGAGTCATTTCTCTGTGTTTTGGAGTCATATGAAGGTCTTATTTACCGATTCAACGATTAGCCATTTTCAAAGGCAATCACCTCGCTTTATTAGTGTCATGGAGGTCACTGAGCCCTCGGTGAAAAGCATGAATGTGCAAGAAATTCTCTTCCTAAGCAGGGCACCTTATATTAAGGGCATTTATTCTCATAAATAAAAAAAAAAGAGAAATAAATAAATAACTATTAATTTACCACTGTGTTGAATCTAAACAGAATAACAGACTCTGCACATCACTGAACAGATGACTTGGAGTAAAATGTTTTCCCTAAAGAACCGTTGTGTTGTGTAGATTATCCATCAATTCTGTTTGTGTAATATGCGAAAGCAAACCCAGCTGGTGTCATGCCGTAATGCCATGATACCGTTTGCATGTCACAGGCGGTAAAAGCTTCGAACAGCATGCTACTCTACATGAACCTTATTTTGGGGCTTTAATGGCTTTTGCCTGGCCTGTCATCACATCTAGGCGTTTTCTGTCATGGCGTCACTGACAGCAGCAGCCTGCTGAGCCGCAGTGATTTTTTCATCAGTACTAGGCCAGATCCCGAGACGCAATCTATAATCTGAGATTAGTAGGGAGAGCCAGTGTTCTCGTTACAAATTACTTTAGGAATAGAGCAATGAACCTTTGTCACAGACACGAGCGCAGAAAGTTTTTCAAAAGTGCTTTTAAACGTTGTACTATCTTTCTGAAACTTTCTGACAAATCATGAAGGTGAATTCTTTTTCAATAAGTTAAATCGTCTCTGAAGTTTTGGGAATAAGAACACAGGACGTACATCAGCTTCAGACATGAGTATCTATATTTATACAGGTTGTCACCATTATATATACTGTATATACAGTATATACCGTATAGAATATGAACGGGAGTCATGAGTAGCTCAATGGTTAAGGCATTGGACTACGGTTCAGGAAGGTCCCTAGTTCAAAGCCCATGACCACCAAGTTACCACTGTTGGGCCCTTGAGCAAGGCCCTTAACCTTCAACTGCTTAGATGTGTAATGAGATTAAAAATGTAAGTCGCTCTGGATAAGAGTGTCTGCCAAATGCCTAAATGTAAATGTTAAGGCATTGGACTACGGTTCGGAAAGGTCCCAGGTTCACACGACCCCCAAGTTACCACTGTTGGGCCCTTGAGCAAGGCCCTCAACCCTGAACTGCTCAGATGTATAATGAGCTAAAAAAAATATTTAGTTGCTTTGGATAAGGGCGTCTGACAATTCCCTATATGTAAATATTAAACACGTATATTGTATGTGAGTGTGTACACAACCAGTCAAAAGTTTGAACACTTCTAATTCAATGTCCTTTCTAATTTTTATTCTTTTTTCAATGCTGAAAGCATCCAAAATATGCAGTAATCTCTTTTCAACAGTTGATATTGAGATGCGTCTGCTACTCGTGCTCTGTAAAGCCTTCAAATCGGCTCTAAGCCGAGGTGCTGTTCATTGGTGATTTCTGAGGCTGGTAACTCTAAATGAACTTCTCCTCTGCAGCAGAGGTACGTTTTGGTCTTGCTTTCCTGGGAAGGTCTTCATGAGAGCCAGTTTGACAATACTGTTCCTGCAAGAACTGTTCCAGAACATAACATAATGACTGTAATGATTGTTTTGTTGTAGTTTTTACTTAATTCCATGATTTTATGCGTTATTTTATAGTTGCTCTAGAATGTTGAAAATCGAAACTTTGTCGAAACTTTTGACTAGGACTGTACTGTATATTAAGTATGCATTCTATTACTTAAATCCACCTTATTCATTCATTTGTTTATCTTCAAGGTCAAGGCATTATGTTCACACACTGAGTCACACTTGGGGCAGTTTAGCATAGCCAAGCCACACACATGCATTATTTAAACTTGAGAAGCCAGAGGAAATTTACATGTGTACTGGAAGAACACAAAAATCTGCACAGACAGTAACTTAAACTCTGGGATTTTATATAGTCAATCCATTATTAATCCATTTTATATATATATATATATATATATATATATATATATATATATATATAAACCCAGTGTTGCAGGATTATACACTTACAACACTGAACCTAATGTCAAAGCCCTGACCATAATAAAGTGCATATTGTTCTTAAAAGATCTTTGCCTTCTAACCGTTTCCCACTTTCTATTACTGTATACTCACTTTTTATAGAAAGTCTAAGGGCTCCTTCAGAGATAACAAAGAAGTATTTAGAGCTATGGCATTATTGTAATAATGTCATTTTATGGAACTAATCATGTACCAACAAAACTCCATACTTTTACTACCTCTGGGGAAATAGCTTAGTAATGGTCCTTTGTATGCTTATGTGATCTTAGTATCCTAAAGAAGTTTTAATTGCAAACCTCTCTGAAAGGAAAATCCTCTGTTAATTCTTAAGTTTTATATCTAACCTTTAAGAGTTTCCTCAGAGGCTCAAATGAAGTTGGCTTAAGTATGATACATGCCTCCCCCCCCCCCCCCCCCTCCTCTAAATGTGCACTTATAATTAGTTTTCTTTTGCTTTAGGATGCTCTTGTACCCATGTCTAAGAGGTCAATGTGTGCATTTAAAAAGTGTTTATTATTCTTAATACTAAAATCACTACACTATTGAAAGACAGATTGAATCTAGAACTTTAATTAAGGATTCTTCAATTATCTCTCTGGGGAGCCCTTAACTCTCTGTTTCAAGTAATTTTTTTTTTGGGAAATAGAAACCCATTATAATAAACCCTGGCAGAAACCCTTTTTTTTTCTTCTTTTAAGAGTGTAGGCAGTGGTGAAAACAGGCAGACAAGGATGTGAAGGTCAGATCCATTTTTTGAAGTCCATTATAAAAGTGCAGCTGAGGAACTGAATCATAGCAGAACCGTGTGATACATCAAATACCAGTGAAATTTGAGGGATTTTCAAGGGAGACAGGATAAAGGACAACCATGGTAACAGGATAACGAGAACAGAAAACACTGACTATATTAGGAAACAAAAGGAAAAGCAGGAGAGCAATATATGGAGTGCGATTGCAGAATGGGGACAAGACGACGGTCAGTGTGACAGTAAGAGAAGGAGTGTAACTAAAAGATCGCTGGCATCGTACGTCCTACAGTATATGTATGACAGTGCTGTTAATTGATGCATTGATTTATTTTGGTCAGAAGGTGCTGATTAATTTTTATTTAATTACTGCATTACTGAAAGAAGTTGGGTCTCTAAAACAAATACAATAATTACAAGTATTTTAAATACAAGTATATTAATGTGCTCTTTCCAATCAATTTTATTTAATGTATTGATGCATTCAAATTGAATATTTTCCCACAGAGGCGAGGCTCCCTCAATAACACATGAAACTATAAATGAATTATGTAATGAACATTACATTACCATTGGGTGTTATACAAGGTCTGTATGGAAAGCATGCAGCCATTGTTAATACTATTATAAGAATGGTTTGATGTGACCTGGTAGCCAAGGAGGGTGGAAATGCACATGTGTGGACAATGATGATCTCACACTTCTAGTCAGTGGGGCGCTAGTGAGTGAGCATGAGCAGTGAGTGGCTGTCGTATTCGATATGACTGGATGAGTAGAGCAACGAATCTGCATCAGATTTTTCGACAAGCTTTAATATTCCTCCTGTGGAAACTATTCGGATGATCCTGAAGGTTTTCTTGGATGATGCAATATGTGCATCCAATTGCCCTGGTGACTCAGCCCCCCCTACAGCTCAGATTCGGTGCCTTGCGCCTTCTGGCATTTCCCGAAACTAAAATCACCTTTAAAAGGGAAGAGATTTCAAGACCATTGATGAAATTCCGGAAAATACAATGAGGCGATTCCAACAAAGAATTTTTGTTTTGAACAGTTGAAAAGGCGCTTGGAGATGTCTGAGGCCCCAAGGTACCTTCTTTGAAGGGGATTGAGGCATCACTGTTCCATGTACAATGTTTCTTCAATTCATCCATGTCTGGAGGCCAATAGTGACCACTGTATTTATTCCCATTTCTACGATCGTGGTAGGGCCGCTGATCAACATTCACATGTGCATTCAAACACTACGGGCAATTTGGGAATGCTAGTTAGACTAATCTGCATGTCTTTCGACTGTAGGAGGAAATCGGAGAACCTGGTGGAAACCCATTAAGCACGCGGAGAACATGCACACAGACCCAGGATGAGAGGACAGCAACTTAGTGTTAAAACATATAAAGAGTTACTGGACATTAGACCAGCTGAAGAGAATCTGCTAACAGGAAAGTCTAGTGATTTCATCATTATTCCCTCTTTACTGAAGCTATTTCCAGGAGAGCATTTTAATGCGTCCCACGCTCTCCTTCTAAGTAGTTTTGACCACATAAACCTTTATGAGTAAATAATGGTTGCTTGTCATCGGCGCTTGTGTCGTTGATTCCCCTCATGGAAGCTACTAGGAGCAGTAACTACTGTACATGTGTCTTCACAATGAGATCTGGTTCAGACTATCCAGATCTGATAATTGGTATGGCGCAGTCCAGGAACATTTACCTCCACATTTCACAGCAGAAATACACACATGAGGTGAGTTAATTTCTTGAAGCAGTTTGTGGATCAGCAGGAGTTGTGTGTGTAATAGTGATGTGTGATGTTGCTGATGTTCATTCAGGAATAAAGTCACGGCTACTCTCCATCTCTCACTCTGGTTATTATAAGCAATGTTACTGCATATTATTATTATTATTATTATTATTATTATTATTATTATTATTATTATTATTAAGTGTTTAAAGCTTTTCTTTTTCCTTTACTATGGTGTGGGACTGGAACTGTCAGTCATGTGATCATTGACCTCAAAGGTCATGTGATTATTTATGCCTTAGCTTGATTATATTATGACAGTCAACATTGTCCACCAATATTAATATAGTTTGTCCATTTGTTTAAAAGTCTATTGTAGCTAAGCCCATTTGTTAGTGTTTTTATTTTATTTTATTATTATTCCAAGTTGAATTCCAGTTACAATTTTGGACTATTCACTCATGAGTTTGTCTTCATTCTTTACTATACAGTACCTCCCGGCTAAAAACATCACCATTTATATTTAAATAATAAAATACTTCAGATGGGATACTTGATAGGATAATTACTTTAGTGATAGGATAATTACTGCAGTGACTATAGTGCTTCAGCTGACAACAAATCCTAAGTGATGCAGTGAGTAGCTTATATTTCTTTAGACAACCATATCAGAAGATGTATCCTGTGTTCATGGAAAGGATGCTACTGTGTTTCAAAAAGGTTAAATTATTATTCTGCATCAAGCAAAGAACATCTAAGGAGATCTGAAATGACTGGAATTGGATTACGAACTGTAGTGCATTATTACAAACTGGAAGGATAGTGCTGAACCCTGAGCTTCATGGAAAAAATGTGGTGAGGAAAAAAAAAATAGAGGTGACTTAAATGCTTGGTGAAGTTGCATTGGTGAAGTTGCATTGTAAAAAAAAAAAAAAAAAAAACTACAGTAGGAATCACAGCTATTTTTAATAGCAACCCTATTGTGATAAAACTCACAGGGTGTCAACTAAAGAGCTGTGTGCCCATAAGAAAAGCGGAAAAAAGGGCTACACTTTTGCTAGATGAGTCTAGACTGACCCTATTCCAGAGTGATGGGCATGTTAGGCTAAGATGCAATGCACCCATTATGCATACCACCCACTAGTCTAATCTGATGAATCACATTTCCACTTGTGTAAGTGCTGGCACCGGTACGCACTAGGAGGAAGGCAAGCTGGTAGAGGCAGTGTGATGATCTGGGCAAAGTTCTGTTGGGAACCCTTAGGTCCTGACATTCATGGGGATGTTACGTTGACACATACCACCCGCTTAGACATTGTTTCAGACCATCATGGCACGGTATTCTCTAACGGCAGAGACATCTATCAGCATGATAATGTGCCCTGTCACATTTCAAAAAAGGTTTAGGAATGATTTAAGAAGCATGACGAAGAGGTCAAGGCCTCCACATTTCCCAGATCATACATCTGTTATGTGTGCTGTACAAATATGTCACCAAATCACACTTTCAGAGGTCATTTGGAGGCCAAGCATCAATAGATCAGATCTGTTTTGGTGGCACAAGGATGACCTACATAACATCAGATCATTGTACTGTACATATCTACACTACTGTATGTAAGGAAATAATAATAAAATATCATTTGCATATTTGTGCACAGCGCACAGGAATATAAGATATATGATATATGTGAGAGGAAGAAACATACCTGAAAATATTCCACAAGTGTGAAATATATTCAAGTATCTTTGATTTTCTTGCAATTTTCTCATGTTGTGTAAAGCCCTCTGTGAGCAGTCGCAAGTACTGTACAGCAATGACAGTCAGCCAATGAGAGAAAATCAAATTCATCTCTATCATGTGCAGGAGATCCCTGCATCCAGTTTATAGTAATATAATTTACAGTGCTTCTCTTAGGAAATAAGTGGTGTGTCATATCCAAACGGTTGTTAGGAGCAGCAAAAATCAAAACTAACATGACATGATTCTTCCCAGTGCACATCAGAAATAACTATTTTTTGCACTATAATTCCAGTTTTCTTTGCAGAACAAACAATTCTGACTGCCTCCATCCCCCCCAACCAATGTTTTCTCAACATTTCTTTTCTTATTACTCTGTCTTATTATCTTATGGTTCCATACAAAGTAGTGACAAAGTCTCATGATAAAGAGCTCATGTGTTTATTTACTTTTTGGTGAGAAAGAATGATTTGGGGATCAGGCGCACTTTGACGGGTGAAACTAAATATGAGATAGACTCATTACATGCAAAGCAAGATAGTTCAAGCTGTGATTTGTCATAACTGAGATGATTATGGCTTACAGCTCATGAAAACCCCAAATCCACAATCTCAGAAAATTAGAATATTGTGAAAATTTTCAATATTCTAGGCTCAAAGTGTCCCACTTTGCACAAAGTGTGCAAAGGGTTCCTGAGCCTTTAAATCGTCTCTCAGTCTGGTTCAGTAGGAATCATGGAAAAGACTGCTGACCTGACAGTTGTGCAGAAAACCATCATTGACAACCTCAAAAGGTAATTGCAAAAGAAGTTGGATGTTCCCAAAGTGCTGTATCAAAGCACATTAATAGAAAGTTATGTGGACATGTGGAAGAAAAAGGTGCACAAGCAGCAGGGATGACCGCAGCCTGGAGAGGATTGTCAGGAAAAGGCCATTCAAAAGTGTTGGGGACTTTCACAAGAAGTGGACTGAGGCTGGAGTCAGTGCATCAAGAGCCACCACACACAGACGGATCCTAGATCTAGACATGGGCTTCAAATGTCGTATTCCTCTTGTCAAGCCGCAACAAACAACGTCAGAAGCGTCTTACCTGGGCTAAAGAGAAAAAGAATTGGTCTGTTGCTGAGTGGTCCAAAGTCCTCTTTTCTAAAGAAAGCAACTTTTGCATTTCATTTGGAAACCAAGAACCCAGAGTCTGGAGGAAGAATGGAGAGGCACACACTGCAAGATGCTTGAAGTCCAGTGTGAAGTTTCCACAGTCTGTGTTGATTTAGGGAGCCATGCCATCTGCTGGTGTTGGTCCACTTTGCTTCATTACGTCCAGGGTCAACGCAGCCGTCTACCAGGAGATTTTGGAGCAGTTCATGCTTCCTTCCACAGACAAGCTTTATGGGGATGCTGACTTCATTTTTCGGCAGGACTTGGCACCTGCCCACACTGCCAAAAGCACCAAAAACTCGTTCAATGACCGTGGGATTACTGTGCTTGATTGGCCAGCAAACTGACCTGACCTGAACACATTGCCAAGAGAAAGAAGAGAGACATGAGACCGAACAATGCAGAAGAGCTGAAGGCTGCTATTGAAGCATCCTTGTCTTCCATAACACCTCAGCAGTGCCACAGGCTGATAGTTTCCATGCCACGCCGCATTGAGGCAGTAATTGCTGCAAAAGCTGCCCAAACCAAGTACTGAGTACATATGCATACGTATACTTTTCAGAGGTCTGATATTGTTCTATGTACAGTCCTTGTTTTATTGATTGCATGTAATATTCTAATTTTCTGAGATTGTGGATTGTGGGGTTTTCATGAGCTGTACGCCAAATCACGGCTTGAACTATCTTGCTTTGCATGTAATGATCATATATTAGTTTCACACTTTAAGTTGCATTACTGAAATAAATAAATTTTTGCACGATATTCAAATTTTTTGAGTTTCACCAGTAGTGTGAAAGTGTTATCGATTCTGAGATTTTTCGAAAGTCTGTAGTTTGCTTACGTTTTCCTACAAAAGTCTCTGCAGAAGAACTCACATGAAAAATTTAAATAAAACCATTAGAGGTTAAAACTGTGGCCTTGTACGCAAGACCTTGGATCTGTGCGTGTTGAGTTTGCATGTTCCCACCATGCTCGGTGGGTTTCCTCTGGGTAATCGGGCTTCTTCGCACAATTTAAAGACATGCAGATTGCAGAATGCAGACATGCAGAATGCGCTAATTGGCATTCCTGAATTGCCCATAGTGTGTGTATGCGCGTTAGATTGGCGTCAAGTCCAGTGTGTACCCCGATTAATGCACGAAGGTTCCTGGGATAGGCTCCAGGAACACAATTGTGACCAATTGATCCAACAAGTTTTGGGATATACAATATAGGATACATAAGAAGCTTTATGTTGCAAAATAACTGCTGGACACCCTACGTCCTGTGCATATACCCATATTCATTAGCTATGAATTGGCATCTAATATGAAACCTCTTATACTAAGACTAAGCAAATATAAAACCAATATGCACAACATACACCACTTGAGCTGTGTTCGCTAGAATTGACACTGGGACTTTGGAATACAGTGGACTACACACCAAAACTTTGAAGCTTAATTGTATTACATGAACATTGTCTTGTGTTAACTTGGAGTTTTGTTTCATCATTTTGAGTGTCAAATAATTGTTAGCACTCACTTGATCACTTGTTCTTTTTTCCATGATGACAAATTATGATGTTGAGTGATTTATTAGTGTGACAGCACTGAGCAACACATAGTTCTTCTCCTTAATGAAGCGTACTTATAAAGGCTTTATTTGTACGTTGTTTGTTTTATTGTTGTTGGACACAAAGGACAATAAACTAATTATCATCAACTGACATAAAAGAAAAGTATTTTTTTATTTTTCCAGGGGTAAAGAATGAGAAAAAGAGCAGGTTTCTCAATGTGGGTTGATCAGTCGGTGTGCCCTGACATTCTTTATGCCAGTAATGATGTCATGAGAAGTTAATCGTATTTATATAGCACATTTCACAATTAAACATTATATCTATAACGTTGCGGGTCTCGCGACAGGCAAACCCACGGTCAGCTGCACCATGGGTTTCCAGTCAGGCAGGCCCACGGCCGCCCTCTCATGCTCTCACTAGGCAACTCGTCCATGATGGCAATTAAGGACAATGCACGACACCTGGATGCAGGTCTATATAGGTCCCCAAGACAAAGCAGTAGACATGTGGACATTTAGGAAGCATCAGGTTGTGGAGCGGTGCTCTGGTCTAGGGAGAAAAGAAAAAGAGAAAACGGAAATATAAAACTTAACAGAAAACTGAAAAAAGTTCAAACTGAAAAAAGAAAAGAGCAAAGATAAAACAGGAAAAAGAAAACTGAACAGATAAAACTAAAAAAGAGAAAACTGAAAGAAAGATCAAACTTAAAGAAAAGTAAAAAAAGAAAAGAATTAACCATGTTTAGAGAAAGCAGGGGAATTGTGTTCATGTCTGTCTTTCAGTTCATTTAGTTTTATTAATAAACCCACATTATCTCTGAACGGGAAATATTCTTGAAAAGTTTGGTCAAGCACTTCTGCAGCTCACACGCATGGCCTGCCCTCTGATGCCCTACATAAGGGCTCTGTATACAGAGTGAAACTGTGAAGTAGAGCCACCTGGATGCATTGGTTTTCCTGGGTAAAAAAAAACCTATAGTAGTCCATAGGTTCCTGAAATATGGCAATTCCCTTATCTTATGTGTGTGAGTGAGGGCAGGGGGCATGATTTGGTCTGGATGTCTTAATGCCAGTGGCTGCCAAGAGGAAACAGTTTTAGTCTCATAGCTAAATTTCCTTTACAAGACAATCGTACGTTACATGTAACTCATCATTTAACAGTTTACATTAAGCTTATTCAAATATTTTTCAAATTTTATAAGAGTATGGATAATTAGGGGTGTGGTCATTTTGAGTGACAGCTGCTATGTATTAAGATAACCAGTTACTTGGATGTACAGTAGTTTAATGTTTTTGGTTAAACTTATAAAGGTATAGGGTATGAATGATGGAGTTCAATCAAAAGCAAAGTAATGTTAGCATATAAATTAGCTTTAACCACCTCACTTTTCAGCTAAGATAAAGCTAATGTAGCTAGCTTGTGGTAACTGAAGCAAATGGCCATGTTCCATATTTGCCAATTCATGAATTAACTGGTGTAACGGGTTGTTGTGAAGGTGTGCACATGCAGGTCTAGAGGCTGTGCCGAGCTGGCATGCAGGCACAAGGCTGGCAAGCAGTGGGCAGGGTGGGCTGGGCCTGTATGGGCCACGTTGGCCGTCGCTTCTCTGGTAGCCGATCCCAGCTGGGGGAAAGGGGCCTTAACATGGAGCATAGCGGCCTTTTCCTCTTCGGCGGCAGAATCCCGAGGGCTGGCTCTTTGTGAAAGTGAAAATGCCGCAGAAGATCACGCAGTCTTTTTTCGCGGATGTCCTCAACATGGAGATCAAACAGCGGTATTCAGTTCTATAGCCTTTGAAGTCCCTGGGGCTCGTTACATCACCCCGCTTGCATGCCACTCTTCCGCGTTTTAAGCGTCTGCCACGACTCTGCTTGGTAGACCTCCAGAACTTTGGAGTTACACTCCCCATCTTGTTTTTATAGCGTGGGGAGAAGTCCGAGATTTATTATTATCCAACCGTGCCCGTTTCCGGCAGCACCAACCTTCGCACACATGCAGAAGGGGAGGTTGCCTACTTAGTGAGGCTACAGAGTGAGCGAGGAGCGACAAACGATTGACGCTGGGTTTCAAACACGTTGCCTTTCCATTATAAAATGCAGTTTTCAAGCAATTTACTGGCAATATTTGAAGGGGTTTATTTTTGTTCTACATGATTTTTTCCAAAGTAGTACAGATTTTAGAGAATTTCAATGTGATGTTTCATTTTTCCAAGCTGACCCAACATCATTGACCTAGCAGAGTGTCCTGGGAATAAAGGGATATTTCCATAATGACGAGCAGGAAACAGCCGACCCTGAGAGCAAACATCAGTTGGAGAACATAAGTTGACCTTTTGCCAGCGCTAGTTTACAGTCACACGGCATGTTATGATTGTGCATTCCAGTTAAAATGAGATTATTTATATTTTAATCTTCAACAGTATTAACTTGTTCTTAGTTAAAGGGTAATTCCGGAACCCTTAATGAACCTTCCTTCTTTTTTATTGTAATTTAACTGAATTAGCTCAAAATCTCCAATGCTTTTAATGAGTTTGTTTTGATAGGTTTCGATTGCTGTCTTTGTTACATTTTACAGAAGTTATCATTCTGTAGTGCTTATCCTATAGCCTCTGTTTTTGCATTGTGGTATAAATTTTATTCCAGAATTCATGAAATTCATTCCAAAAAGAATGTTTGTTTGTTTGTTTTTCTTTAGTTGTTTTTGTTTTTTAAGCATTCTTCAAAGATTTTCTAATTTTATCCTTTTTTTTCCCTTCATATTTACAGACATAAGCAATTGATAGTCCAGGTAACAGTCATAGAAATAAAATAAATTAATATGTAGTAGAAATTAACTAATTCTCAATACACTACAGGGTAAAAAAAAAAAAACACATAACCTTCAATACATACAACCTTTAATGTTTTGGGGCAAATGTAGAACCCTTTTTGGCCAAAACAATACTGGGCTGGTTTTATTTATTTATTTATTTATTTAATTTATTTAAGTGTTTTTAAAAAAAAAAAAATAATAATAATAATATATATATATATATATATATATATATATATATATATATATATATATGTTATACATATAATAATGAAAATGGTATACATATAATAATTAAATAATTAAAATTATTGATATGTTATTGATATAAACTTTGGTGTAAGCTTGTAGAAACGTATGGTTTGTAAAAAAAAATGTTGCTTAAATAGTTTTTCTGTGAAAAGCAACCATGTCAAATACTTGTTGCAATATCTTAACAATTCTGCATTTAAGAATAATAATTTTTTTTCAGGTTTATGTCTTTTCATGTGAAATCTAAATTGACTAAGTTTCATCTGAATGACAATTGAGATCGTTTGAATTCAGAAAAGTTACGGACACTACATGAAAAGGGCATGAAATTTTTATCTGATCAATGTTTTGGACGTTTATTGTTCAGGAATGTACGGATATTAATAAATCTTCTTCTTTCTCCTGGTAAGGGTCATTGTGAATCCAAAGCCAGTCCTTGGTACAAAAGGCATTAGGTGAGAATAAACCTGGATGGCACTCCAGTGCATACAGTATACTGTACATACACTGTCTTACACACACACACACACACACACACACACACACACACACACACACACACACACACACACACACGGTTATTCACATGTAAAGATTCAGAGTAGTTAATCCACATACTGGCATAAACAAACCAGAGAGAATCCAAGCCAACATAAGCAGTTATTGCACCAGGGACCCTGGAGCTGTCAGGCAGCAATGCTACCTGCTGCACTATCATGCCAACCGAGTGTAAATATGAAGAGCTCAGATTTAAAGAGACATCTGACAATGCTGCACTATTTACAGCTTAAATACACGACCATGTTTAGTAGAACTCTTCACTAGGACAAGTAGGACAAGTTCCAAGCGTTTCTAGACATTTACCCTGTCACTCTAGTAACTTTCTGATACTTAAATTAAGCCACAGACCTTCAAAGGCCGTCTGATTCACATCTCTCATCATCTTTTCCTCCATGAGGGAGAAGAAGGTGAATGTGTTAGTGGCCTGAGTCCTGGAGCTCCCTCTGACTCTAGCGTCGCTCGCCCACAGCAGCCAAGAGGACATTTCCTGGGTGCAGTACGGCCTGATAAAGTTAATGAGCTGACATACAGCAGTGAAATGGTTGAAGAAATGCATGCAAGCCACTGGTGTAGACTTATCTGTCTTTCACACAAAGGCCGGCCTCTCCCTGTGCCCCCTGTGGCCCAGCAGTAGCAGCACACCAGCAAGCTGAGGCTGACCTTTTCCAAATGCTGCATACAGCAGCCTGCTTTATTGCGGTAAGCACTGCTGAATACCTGATCTCCTGTCAGGTTTTATTGCACTCGCTATGTGCCTGAAAATAAATAAATAAATGAATAAATAATAATGAAAAATAAATGAAATCATCCTAACAAAAGATCATCCTTGACGCACAAAAGTACATTTTAGAAGATTGAACCCATATTGTTTTTTTTCTACTGTGGATATCCTGAGATCAATAACAGTTATGCCAAGACAATCATGAAAAATACCTGCATTGTCCTTGAATCTAACATTCTCGTCACTATACTGTATGTATCATTTGACTATTTCACTAAGAAAATGTAAAGCATACATATTGATTATCTTATCCTTAGGCAGCTCATTCACAGTAATAGAGTATTAAAGGGATGGTGTAATGAAATATTAAATCATAATTACCTCTTCAATCCAGATGTAATCGATCAGCTAGGTTATTAGGTGCATGATGTTTGCTTCTGAAGTTTGAACTAGAGCAATAAGACTTGCATAGATATCATCATGGGCGAAAGTAGGCCAGTATGGTCCATTTACTGCATACTGCTAAAAGAGTCAGTGGGGGCACGCAGTACTATAAAGATAGTCTCTGTAACACTTTCAGCAAGAAATCACGCCATCTTAAATAACCCTTTGTCTCCATATCAACTGCTTCTAAGTCATTGCATATTGCGTATCTGAAACGTCTGTGTTGCCCTTTTATTACTCCTTCTCTTTAACGTCGAACGCAAGCTTCCACCTGATGGATATCCAGTGCAGCGGGTGTTCAGCAGGCAGACATTTGTTGCACATGTAAAATATGTATGTATGTTTATTATATTCTGTTTTATTCCAACAGCAGCTCAGACAAGCTGTGTGGAAGGTGATGAACAGGTGTTCCCTGTTAACACTACACGACTGCGTACGCGTGTCCTTCTTCTTTACCTCCTAAACACAGCCGGTGTGAATGGATGCATTTGATGTATTGTTCTGGTATGTAAAGTTTTTCAAGGATCCACTCGCCGAATGTTCACGCAGTGGGCTCCGAGCCACCTCAGCCGGGATCGTCATTCACGGGCGCACGGCCTTCTTTAAAACGTGTGCACCATTCAAACTTCACTGTTGAAGAGTATCAGTTTAATCACTGTATTTTGCGTTTGAAGATGTCTGTAAAATGTCCATCTATTTTATGAATGAGAAAATTCATTACAGGTATTAAAATGTGTATTAAAATTGAATAAACAAAAATAAACTGAATTCTGTAATGATACTACATGGATTACCCGCAAGCACATTTGTTTTCTTTAGTGCCATGTGGCATTATTCCTCCCTGGGGTCAAAAATTTGAAAATGGAATTAAATTAAATATATCCTAGGTCGAATGTAAATGTAGAAGTGTACATTTGTAAAGATTACAAAATTTATTTAGGTGAAGGAACATATTTTTCTATTATTATTATTATTATTATTATTATTATTATTATTATTATTATTATTATTATATTTGTACATCTGATAAAATCAGTGACTGATAAAATCAGTTAATGAAATCCAATACTTACAAAAGGCTTTGATGAGCATTTATGGAAAATGATTTGGGGAAATTGTTCCTAAAACTAAAGCAGCAAATATCAGACAGTATGAATGAACGAGTCTTACATACTTGTCTGTACTGAACATCAGCAAACCTGCACACACAAATTACAGCTGTTTATGTTAACACACAATGAACATGACATCAACATGAACTATGGGAATAAACAGAACACACATAGTAAACATTCACTTTCACTGTGACAGACGCATGACATTAAGAGAACTTAGAGAAAAAAAGAAAAAAAAAACACCAACCAATCGGGAAATAAACACTAACCAGGTGCACGCAATTACAAATGCGTGACTCATGGTGGAATCTAGTGCCTCCATGGTGCTACTGTACATTTAGGAGAAGATATTATACGGCAGATTTTTCATTTAACATTTCCTTCAATAAACAGTCCTAAGGTGGTAATACAGTACTTTCCCAAGGTCATTGCATACTTCCAATCACGCCATCATGTTGTATGATTAGCCATTTATGCAGTAATATGCAATAATCTAAGATGAATGTTCAGCCAGGACGCGCTGTACTGTAAGTATAAAAAAATCTCCTGGGGACGTATTAAATAAATGAACCTAATCAAGCTACTCAAATAAACTGGAATATTATTTAAATGTGCACAATAGTATTCAGCAGTAGCTATTTACTGGAGCCATACAGCTTTTTGATTCCTGAGCTCTTTTTTTTTATTGTTTTTGGGTTATTGAGGTTTGGATTAAATCCACTAGCAAGGCTTTACATTTTAGTTCCTTTAATTACCATTATTTACAATTTAATCCAAATGAACAAACCATGCACTTCAACTAAGTCATATGTAATGTTAACAAACTAAAAAAGTAATTTAACAGATGATGACATTTTTTATTGGTCATTCTGGTGATACAAACACTGGCTAATGCAAGTATTGACTTGACTTCAGTTTAGAAACCTAATTCTAAGTATATTAATGTTGATAAGTGTGGCATGTGCATAGTGGTTAGCACTTTTGGCCTCGCACCTCCATGGTCGACGGTTCGATACCCACCTTGGGACTTTATGCATGTTCTCCCAGTGCTTGGTGGGTTTCCTTCAGGTACTCGAGTTTTCTCCCACAGTCCAAAAACATGCACATTATGCTAATTGGTATTCCCAAATTGCCCTGTGTGTGTGTGTGTGTGTGTGTGTGTGTGTGTGTGTGTATATATACCCTGCCTTGTGCCCTAAGTCTCCTGAGATAGGACCAAGGACCCTGTGACCCTATATACAGGATAAGCAGTATAAAAGATAAATGAATGAAGTTTGGGATGTGATTCCCACCACTCAACCGTCTGACTACACTTCACAAATGTGACTTCTTTGAGATTGCACCTATTTAGTTTGCCTATTCATTGAAGCTTAAAAGGTCTATGCTTTTTAAAAAATTATTATTCTATTCTACACATCCGTATCTACCACTGCAGCACAGAGAAGAAGCTGAACTTACACAAGAGCTGGAGCTACTCCTAGTGGAGAGCTTAGATACAAACACTGTACAGTATGCATCACAGTCCTATATACAGTGCCTGAATCTACTGTAAAGTCATTAACAGCTCGAAGAGGGGAGACCAGGGTGGCACACTCATCTAATCTCAATTTATCGAACCTCATTTCGTTCATATTTGCAGAAAGGCCCGTAAGAACAGCATTTCTAAAGGCTGTATGACATTGGTCAACAGGAAGCCTTTTATCCTCTTTCCGTCAGAGGACAGAACGGTGTCCTTTGATCCAAAGATGAAAGAGCATTCATTTGGATAAGGAGATGATACAGCATGACATGGTCTGAGCAAAGAAACAGCACATTAAAATGTACATCACCACATATTATCCTGCATTGCTTGTTATTTAGGCCCTAAATATTAGCAAGGTATAAACAGTATATTAGCTTTTCTTTTTCCAATTCATAGTGGCACCTACTGTGCCTATGTAAAATAAGAGATGGATAAACCATGATGCATCAGCACGGTGATTATCTGGTGAGCATATGTGCTATAAATGAATGTTTTCCGAAGATGTCAGCTATAGAAAGGGCACTCGATCTGGATAAAGAGCACTGTATTGACAACCAGCCCAATATAGAGCAAGCCTAAATAACAAGTTAATGGATCTTACAATTAGCTCTGTCCTAAGGAACGAAGCAAATTAATCAGAGCTGACTGGCTCTACCCTCTCTTTCTTGCTTACTGTCTACGAGAGGCTGCTGACATTATTTTCGTTGCGTTGATTAATGGCAGGGTTGGTATCCAGGACAACATTGTCGGACTAAGAATAATAGTGGCAGAGATAAAGACGGGCATGGTCCATCCATCCCGATTTAGCTGCTTCATGTTGAGGTTCCATAAGCTGACACTGCTTCAATTTACTATTTGATTAACAGCTTTGTCCGGCGTGGTATTTCTATCAAAATAATGTTTGATACCCCTGCCAGGATACAGGTCTTGTCCATCGCGTTATGGAATCAGGGCCTTCACTAGGATGAACATGCAAAAACTTTAGGTCGATTCTAATGCTAACTTGTGCGTTTTTCGTATGCACTGGTGTATGGAGAAGATGAAGAGACTCCTTTATTCTTTTGAGCTATGTGATGGAGTACGGTGCGGTTGCTCAGCATTGCTGCTCCATACATCAACAAGGCGTGTTTTTTTTTTTTTTTTTTTTTTTTTTCCCCAGAGCAACAATGTGCACATGGGAGCAGCCTGGCCCCGACAAGCCAGATGAGCACTATTTTTCAATTATTCCTGCAGCCTTTGGCAAGCAGCACAAAGGCGGCAACCGAGTGGCGGCATGTTGCTGGACATCTGGTTAAGTGGCAGACACCAAGATGAAATGGAAGGAGTCCTGAATCACATCCAGGTCCTGATGCAACTCTCCAGATTCTTGCTGATATTTTGTTTAGGTAATTTATCCCCCCCCCTTTGGTTTTACTATCTTTGCAGAAAAAAAGCAAAAAAAAAAAAATCTCACATCAAAATTTTTATATTAATAATCTATATTTTTTCTTCATATGCAAGTAATGCTTTTTTTCTTTTATTTCTTTGAAATAACGCATAATGAAATTATAAATCGAATATCACTCACATGCCATTCCATGCAACAAAAAAAAAAAAATTGAAATCTGATCGTTTTGATTCATACACATTTTTCACATTTCATACACGTTTCCATAATTTTCTTTTGATTCTGTAAAGTTGCTCAGGGACAATGAATATTGTTAAGTGCTATACAAATAAAATTGAATTGAGTTGAAATGTGATATTTCTGTAAAAGGGCTCCTGTGCTACTTACAGTACACTATTCCTTTTGGCTGTTTTTTTTCTTCTTCTTCTTTTTTTTTTTTTACAATTGCTATTTTTCTAAAGTATTATGACTGTTCCTATTTGTGTCAGTTGTTCCAGGTTATATTGCCTTTTTCTGTTAGCATCAACTGTTCCTGCTGATTTTGTTTATTGACTCTCCCCATTTGTACTGACTATTCCTGTTTGCTTTGACTGTTGCTGTTTTTCCTGTCATTTCTGTTCGTTTTGATTGATTGTGTTGTTTTGATTATTCTTGTTTGATTGTAAACATTTGTTTACAAAAATCCTGTTTTATTGACTCTTCCTGTTTATGATGTGTCCTGTTTGTTTGGATTATTCTTGTTTGTTTTGTCTGTTCCTACCGTACTTACAGTAAATTCACTGATTCTTTTGTATTGATTGTTCCTGTTTCTTATGAATCTTTTTTTATTCATATCGACTGTTCCTCGTCGTACTCGCTGTTCTCATTCAGTACAAGTGTTCCTGTGTTCTTTGACCGTTCCAGTTTGTTCTAACTGTTGTCCGCGTCTTCATGTCTGTGTTATCTGTTACTCTTTGTTCTAGCTAAGAAGACCGCTTCAGCCCTTAAATATAACCCTGGATTAAAGAAACACCGTTGTACCCCTCAGTTTCACAGTTATATCTTGACATTTCCAACATTTCATTTTACAGTGCAATAAAGCTGAGAAAGTGCAGGACATGCTTAAGATTGAGGCAGTGATTCATTAAATCTGCCCTTAAAACTTGTGCTTGAATTAAAAGCTTCCCCACCCTTCCCAAGTTATTGAAATGTGTAAAACCTAAATTACCATAAAAGGTTTTCATTAAATATTATTTCAATCTAGACCCATATTTTTCCCCTCTGAAGTGTGTGCAATTGATTTGTTAAACCATGCAGGATCCTGTTCATCATATTCATAAACCTTTTTACACAGATGCTCAATCTCATTTATTTTGCTTTCCACACCCTCTCTGCCTCCCCCCCCCCCCCGTCTCTCTCTCTCTCTCTCTCTCTCTCTCTTTTTGATAAATGAAAACATCATTGCCAAATAGACTATTCTCTAAAATGATGCTGCTGTCTATTTATAGAAGTATAATGAACAGGTTCAGACTGTTCTCAAAATATAGATGTAGTCATACAAAGTGTAACAGTATGTCAAATTAGACTTTTCTGTTTGGTACCATTTATATGATTAAGATCCAACACAACAGCACGGTGGATTAGTGGTTAGCACTGTGGGCGCGGGAGCCTCTGTGTGCGTGCAGTTTGGATGTTCTTTCCATCCTTGATGGGTTTCTTCATGTACTCTGGTTTCCTTCCATGGGCCAAAGACATGCAGATTAGGCTAAGTGGTGTTCCCAAATTGCCCATAGTGTGTGTGATGGATTGGCCCCCTGTCCAGGGTGTACCCCGCCTCGTGCCCTAAGTCTCCTGGGATAGGCTCCATATGATTTGATAAAAGAAATAAACCCACAGTCAAAGTTTTGCATCACAATCAAAGTCATTTGCAGTGGCGGCTGGTGCCAAAAAATTTTGGGGGGTGCAAACAAAATAAAAATTCAACTTTTTAATACTGACCTGTAAATAGCCATTTATCGGGTGATTGCGCATCATTACTACGAGTATAAAATAAAGTCATGACTCACATCACATCCAGTCAGCAGCTCCGCTTGCCATAAGAAGTGCTGGAAGACTTGTTGAGAATGGTCCAATCACATGAGCCCAAATGTTTAAAAACTATATGATTCGCTAAGAACAAAAGTGGGAGGGTTCAGGGCGCACAGCGCTGCGACCCAGGATGATTTGAAAAGATTAGAACTTTTCACATTAGAACTCAGCCTCAAGTCACATGCTTTTCGAAAAATTTACATTGTCCGACGCCCCGCGTACACGAACACAAATGAACGTAATACAGTTTAGATTTTTTTTTATTGCAAATAAATGATATTAAGAAATACAGCGGAATATTGTGACTAAATGACTTTATTTCATTATTAAAATTAGTAATTATGTTAAATAATTACATGTTAAAGTAGCATTCTTCTCTGCCTAACTTTAAGGGGGGCGGCACCCCTGCGCTTTGTATTGACCGGCCGCCACTGGTCATTTGTATAGTATTTCTTATGCATTTATGAATCCTAACCACAGCCTACATAAACACATGCATTTACATGTATCGTTGTCGTTAAACCACTCTCTAACTCTAATGTGAACTAGTATTGTGTGATTTACTTAATTTTTCTCAAGTGTTTTAAACTAAAATGATTGGGTATTTTACTTACCACCAAAGCTAAGCTTATATATCGATTTAAAGACTTCTCCACCGCTTTTGGTATCATCCAGCTCACTGGCTTTGTTTTAACAGAAAGAAAAAGAAAAAGAAACCACACAGTGCATTTGTACTCTCATGTTGGGAGCCTTCCCAGCTGAGGACAAAATGAGTTTGAAAGTTAACAAGTCATGCAGCACTACTGTGCAGTGCTATTGGTTCATTACCAATTTGACCAGTAACGACTGGTGCTTCTGGTTACAGATATTTCTCATGGATCATCACAGATGTCTTTAATAGTATTTCTTGCTGTGTCATGGGCAGCATGTATTATTTAACAAAACGAGGAACATCTTGTCAGTGGAAATACGCAATGCACATGAACAAAGTACCTTGTACTCAGTGGTGGGCAAAGTGCACAAATCTTGAGTGAAAGTAGAGATACCACAGGCAAGTTCTCTATTTGCATTACTACTTTAGAAAAACTACAAAAGTACTTACTTTCAAATGTACTTATGTCTCAAAAGTACTGAGCTTGCATTAGTTCAAAGCAGCTTATACGGTCATAGAGTCTCTCTCGCTCTCTGAGGTAGGCATATTACCCCTTTTAAGAGCTACACCACTGTTGTTATGTAAAGCAAAGCTATGGACAAACATAGTGAAGTAAAAAGTACAGATATTTCGATGTAGTAAAGTAAAAGTAGTAAAAGAAATGAAATTACTCAAATAAAGTACAGATACTGTATGTGACGGCACAGCGATGTAGTGGTTTGCACTGTTGACTTGCACCTCCATCAGATCTGCGTGCATGGAGTTTGCATCTTCTCCGCTTGCTTACTGGGTTTTCTTCCAGGTACTTGGTTTCCTCCCACAGTCCAAAGTCCTAAATTGCCTGTAGTGTGGTAATGAACATGAGCGTGTGTGTATGAGCCCTGCGATGAGTTGGCACCCTGTCCAGGGTGTACCCCGCTTTGGAAGTGTCCTGGGATAGGATCCACGCCCCATGTCTGTATACAGGCTAAAGTGGTATAGATGGTGAATGAGTGAGATACTACAGATATGTGAAAACTTTCTGGTATATTCATAGAAAAAACTATATATAAGCACTAATCCATTTTCTGAGTTTACTACGTTTAAAGCCATCCGTATGTTGTATAGAAACAAAAGGGTTCCGGGAGAAACAGAAGGGTTCCGGCGACCTGTAGGAAGTTACCATTACCATATAAGGAATGAAAAAGCAAAATGAGGTGGTTGTGTTTTATAGACATATGATATGTAACTAAGAGTCATGGGAAAGTCACACAATGTCAGAAAACCCTAACACAAATTATATGTAATATTGTGGTCTGAGCTTTAGGTATCCTCTGATTGGACATTGTATAATGATCATTAATACGTATTGATGAGAGCAGTGCTTTTTTTTTTTTTACTAATCACACTATTAATTATAAACATTTTCATAGTTTCTTATCATGTTTCCTTCAAAACCATCTCTATAATAATGTATAACTGACTAAATAGATACAGTACATGTCCTTTTCCTGGATCAGCGTTCTCCAAAATCCATCAGCACATTTAGTGCAAACACATTTCATTCATAGAAGTTGCTGTTTTGCACAGATGATC
>JAAGKR010000243.1:0-30000 GCA_011419295.1 Clarias macrocephalus | reverse complement strand
CACCGACCCGCATGCAGGCTACATAAAAGGGATACATCCACCACTACATGAAGCAAACCTGGGCTATTCTCATGTTCTATAGACATCCGGGGAAACACAGGAAGTATTGCCATATAAGGAATGAGATAGAACTCAATGAAACAAAGAGCAAGATGTTTTATAGACATATGATGATGAACCATGGGAAGCACTCGAAGAAACACGCGCTAAAGTTAATATATGAGGATGAGTCAAAAGTTGTCTACACTCTGGTTGTAGAATTTATTTAAATGAACTTTTAGAAAAGAAAAATACATAATTTTGTCATTGGGTAGCGGTGCTCTGCATTTAATCTGAAGTTTAGGCTTAAGATCTTCAATAAGCATCTCCCTGTAACGAGCTCTGTTGATTGTTGAACATTTTCCCTGATAATGTTCCAATATCGGCCCTTGAGAATCACAGAAAACTGTAAGCATTGATTTTTCCAGGTGATAGTTGACTTTTTAATATTTTCTCGGCCGGTGATTGAGGATATTTGCGTTCCACACTCTGCCGTTTACTCCCAGGCTTGTAGCGCTTAACCCATGTCTCGTCACCAGTAATGATTCTCTTTAAGAAACTTTCTTTAGAGTATCGGTCCAAAATTTGGTTTGCAGATATTCAAACACTTATGTTTATGCTTTAGTCATTTGTCCATTTTTGTTACAAATGAACTTGTGTAGCACGGCCAGCACCTGGACAGCAGTGACCAAGGAGACAAAAGCCATGAATGGAAAGCACTGATAAGGCCAAAATACAGTAAGTTTTCATAAAACTGGAGTTTGCATAATTTTTGATTCAGCCACATAGTCAAGGGAAAAGATCAGAAACAATATTAACTAATTCTCAAAAAATGTCTGATTTATTTCTATCTTACTTTTAACACCAGGAGACAAAATGTCTCACTTGAGTTAATATGAACTAACTTTCAAACAAATACATTGGTAATAGCACGGGGGTGTAGAGATCAACATTAACTGTTGCATATTTCCAATAAAAACTGATTCAGGCTATTATTTAAGTAATATTACATAAGAGAGATTTTCAGACTCTTCTATTAATTTGTGAAGTGTGAAGAACAGTAAATGAACGGTTAATAACCATCACAGGGTACAATTAAGATTCTAAATCACTGTGAAAAATAAAATAAAATACTGACAGTGATAAGTAAATTATTATGCATCACCACACAATAAATTTAAACATATATTTCGGTTCTTTAAATGCACTCATGTAGCCATATTGGTTCAGCAATAATAGTTGACTCTTGATTCAGGCTGTTTATAACCCATGAGATGAACCACCATGTTAAAATCCAGCTTTACTCTGGAGGCGTCTGAATCTGTGTTTATGAATACGTTTTTGATGCACTGTCGCCTTTCACCTCCAGGGTTGAGGGTTCGATTCCTGCCTCGGGTCTGTGTGCGTGGAGTTTGCGTGTTCTCCCTGTGCTTGGTGGGTTTCCTCCGGGTACTCCGGTTTTCCTCCAACAGTCCAAAAACATGCAGATTAGGCTCATTTTAATTCCCAAATTGGCCATAAAATGTAATTGGCAAGAATGAGTGGGTAAAAGTGTGAGTGTATGCCCTGCGATAGATTGGCACCCCATCTAGGGTGATCCCAGCCTTGTGCCCTAAGTCTCCTGGGATAGGCTCCAGGTCCCAGGTCGACCCCGAATACAAGACAAAGCAGTATAGATAACGATTCAGAGTGAGTAAATATTTAGCAAAAACATCTGTATGAGTGGTTACCATAATATATTTCTGCTTTCAGTAAGAAGTCATGTGTGCATTCTTAACGCTCAAATGCTTTCAGCGCACACAGCCATAGCTATCATCAATAGTCTCTGTGAACACCGGAAACTTTCCCCAACGAAAAATCTTCCACAGTTGCAGTGTGTTCCAAGGAGCTTCCAAGGTTTAACAAACACCTAATCTCTATGTACATAATGACTGAAGGAGATGATAGTGAGAGAGAGAGAGAGAGATACAGTGCATCATCTGAAAAGATGAACTAAACACATCTGTTGCTTGTGCTTGAGACCACTTCCCAGTGGTATCCTTAATGTCTGTATCATCAGGAAAATAGGCCTCTTAATCGCCTTCATTAGTCAAGTTGGTGAGACAGTAACAAATCAATAATGGTAAAGAATTACACCAATTCCACCTGTTAAAGAAAACAGCGTATTCATACAGCAAATAAGTGTAGGGCATCAATTACAAGCACACGGAGTGGCACCGTAATTTTGGGTTGCTGCAGAAGCCCTTCATGAACAAACAAACAAGCGCACACACACAAGTGCGTGCGAACATGCGCGCACACACATAAACACACACACACACACACACACACACACACTGTAAGCTGTAAAATGCTTTTAATTGAGTCTTGTAGAGTGATGACTCACTCTCTCCCCAAGGTTAGTCTATCTAAGGGTTTAAAAACATAAATCTATGGTGGCTTTGTCACTCTTTATGCTTCTATAAAGGCCACTATAGACAACTGTTCATTTGGTATTTATCTGCCCAACAAATACCCCTCCCTTTTTTTCTTTTTTTTCTTTGACTGACCACAAAGCTAAGAGCAGTGTCATCCACCACAAACCTATATTTATGGAAAACCTTCAGAAGTGGAACAAGGGGAATTATTTTTACCAAGCATTAGAACGGGCTGTGACAAGAGTGCTTTGACAAAATGGGGTGCTGTCAGTGTCCCTCGTCACCAATCAACACAAACTGCAAGGTCCTGTGGACGAGAGGGACCGACAGCCAGCCAGTGCACATCAGCGCGTGCAAGGCGAGCGACGCCTGCAATTAACCCAACCCAGCCCTCCCTTCCCCACCGCCGCCACCACCACCACAACCGCTAAGCCCCCAGCCATCCCAGAGATGCTACCACTTTCATTTTGTCAAGGGATGCTTTTAGCTTGTTTCGATGCTATACTCTAAATGTCCTTGATATTAATTATTGTTTGCCTGTGGTTTTGGGGGATCGTCTGGGATGTGATGCAATAATGGTGATGGATTACAGTAGTCTTAGAAATGGGCGGCCTTTAAGACACAGCAAATATTGTGACATAAAACAAGCATCTGTTGTGTTTTTATCTTATTTTTCCAAAGTGCTTTTGCACAATTACACATTGCTGTCTGCTTGCATTTTGAGATGCTAAGATGCTATAAACAGTATAAACATTTCATTATTAAAACTTAGTAAGTAATATAATTGTCATTATTTCCACTTAGCATATATATATATATTTTTTATTTTATTTATTTATTTATTTATTTATTTATTTTTAATGTTAATATGTTAATATAGTACATACTGTAACTGCATTGCTCTTCTACTTTGTTAAATGTGCTTTAAAAATATATTTGCCTTGACTTGACTTTTTAACTTGAAATCTATATAATTTTTCTATACAAATTTTTGAAATACATTTCAGGTTTTTTTTTTTTTTTTTTTTTTTGTTAAGCTACTTTGTGGCAATGTCCATTATATATAAAACTACATTATATTTTCTTTTACAAAGATTAAGAAAGAACAACTTTTTTTTTCATTAGACCCCTAGATGCTACAATTTTTAACCGATCTCATGCATACAGGCATATGACTGGTTTTTTTTTGTTTTTTTTTTTTGACTGATCCTGATGGAGTAATGCAACACCGGTGACATTTCTTTTGGAACTAAATAGTCAGTTGGAGTTGCTTGTGCTAGGCAAAGTATTTTTGTCTTATTAATTCTCCAAGATAATATGTCTTGACAGAGCTTCCCAAAGCGGATCCATAAAGCAGCCCTGCAGAGAGCTTTGCCTAGGCTGGCCTTTTGAAGAAGTTATTGCTTTGATGTATGAGGGAGCAGATAAAACAGCGTGGGGAGTGAAGAGTAATTGCACTGGGTCTACGGGGGGACAGTATTTTGCCCACACAATGACTTCAATCTCTGCCTTTCTCAGGCAAATGGACACTGGATCATACTCTGACCACAGTACTGCTAAATGATTAACCTTTTCCATGGGCCAAAGATTAATTACTGCATCGAGACATCTTACAAACTCGTGTTTTGCTTTGTTTCTTTGTTTTTTTTTTTTCAACAACTGTTAAAGCTCTGCTCTTTATTGTGCTTCTTAACCATGGGTCACAGTTTATAAGATGACGGCGCCTAGCATGGGACTGCGAAACATGACTTCAAAGTGAATAACAATAAAAATAAAATCAAAAAGCTTGCACGCCAATTATCTTTAAGTTAATTATCCTCTTTTTCTGACAATGTGTGGCTTCATGGGTGAATCGTCATCAACATTTTGTACAAACCGTTATTGTGATAAATTTAACATCCTTTATTCGCTTTAAAGTTCTTACTCTTTCAAGAAGCCGCATTTGATTTAATTGGCTGTGATCCTGCTGTGAAAACTCACGCAGGTGCTTTGCAGGCAAGAATCAGAAAACTTTATCTTTTTCATTTGAACTTCGTGTAAATCCATTGCCTGCAACAGAGAAAATTTAATTGGAGGAAGCACAGGAAGATGCAAATCAGCTTAAACCATGGCACTGACATGCAGTGTTGGGGAAAAAGTGCTAAAGCCCTCAACTCAAGCTTTAGCACTCGACTATAACTGGATACTCTAGTCAAAATGATTAAAAAAAAAAAAAAACAGTAAGTGGTTGAGTAAAATACACTTCAGGTAAAGTGTTTAAATATTTACTTTTATACATATTTTTGAGTGACTCACTGGCCTCTGCCACTTCAGTCTACAGCATTGATGTTTAGATTATAACTTGGTCTATTATGATGCCTGATATTTCCTATGTACAGTATGTAAAATTCAGCTTCTCCCCATTTTTGCATTTCCGAACTTTTTATTATTTTTTTTACATGATAAGTAATTGAGTAGAAAATTTGCATATTTTTTTATATTTTATTTGATAGAATAATCTTAAACACAACATGGTCTCCATAAACTAGCAAGGCATAACGCAACCATAAATACAAAATATTTAATTTTCATTCTTTTACCTTTTAGGATCCTAGGCAGGCTTTAGTGGATCTAAAGCCGATTACAGGAAAACTGGGTACATACAGTACAGTCGTAGGCAAATTCAACCCTAACAAGATGCCAGACCTTATGGCACCACACAAACATACAGTATATATTTTTTATTCATAGGGGCCATTTAAACTAGTGGCTTGTTTTTAACAGTGAAAGGAAACTACAACCAAACGGAAACTGAAGTGGACAAGAGAAGAACTAATAAAATTTGACACAGACAGTAAAAACAGTTCAGGATTGAAAAGGGATAAGCTTTGTCTTCTGATAACCAAAATGTATTCTCTCCAAAATCCCCCTTTCCCTTTTCTAATCTTTGCAACCTATCTAACAAATTCTTCATTATGCCATAAAGGCACTTTGTGAACTTTGACTTTGTTTGTGGAAGGGTAATAGTTATTTCATTCCATCTATTTGCAAGTAGACAAAATTGTGGCAGCCACAGAGTATTTTAATCCACTACAATTAGGTGAACATATTGTGACCCTGGCAGTTATCTTGTTAACTGTCACTCCGTCAATAAAGAATGTTTTTCGAATCATGGGCAGCATTATTTCTGCCCCAATGGAGGTATATTATCAATTCTCATAAACAAGCCACTTCAAGGGCATTGATGGCTTAGTGGTAGGTTTCTCGCCTAACATTTGAAAGGACCGGGGTTTAATTCCACCCAACGCCCAAACCCCAACCACTGGATGCAGTACCGGTCGCAAGCCTGGATAAAATGGGAGGGCTGCATCAGGAAGGTTCTTCTTTGTCTTTCGGTTGTTCCTTTTCAGGGGCCACCACAGCGAATCAGCTGCCTCCATCTATCCCTATCCTCTGCATCCTCTTCTCTCACACCAACTGACTTCATGTCCTCTCTCTCACTACATACATAAATCTCCTCTTTGGTTTTTCTCTAGACCTCCTGTCTGGCAGTTCCAACCTCAGCATCCTTCTACTAATATATTGACAATCTCTCTTCTGAACATGTCCAAACCACCTCAATCTGGCCTCTCTGACTTTCTCCAAAACATCTAACATGGGCCGCCCCTCTGATGGACTCATTCTTGATCCTATACATCCTTGTCACTCCCAAAGAGGACCTCAACATCTTCATCTCTGCTACCTCCAACTCTTTTCTTAAGTGCCGAAGTCTCTAAGCCGTAGAGCATCACTGGTCTCACCACTGTCTTGAACACCGTTCCTTTCATTCTCACTGTTACTCTTTTATCACACAACACACCTGACACCCTTTCCAACCTGCCTGCAAACGCCTCTTCACCCCCTTTCCACACTTTCCACACTCTTCTTTGCTCTGGATTGACCCTAAGTACTTAAAGTCCTGCACCTTCTTTAGCTCTGTTCCCTGTAGCCTCACAATTCCACTTGGGA
The DNA here is from genome assembly GCA_011419295.1 of Clarias macrocephalus. Classification (NCBI taxonomy): domain Eukaryota; kingdom Metazoa; phylum Chordata; class Actinopteri; order Siluriformes; family Clariidae; genus Clarias; species Clarias macrocephalus. The sequence goes on along the minus strand of JAAGKR010000243.1, from coordinate 23,557 downwards.
CCTTCTCATTCACACACATGTATTCTGTCTTGCTGCTGCTAACCTTTATTCCTCTTCTTTCCAGAGCATAACTTCAGCTCTCTAGATTTTCTTCCGCCTGTTCCCTGCTCTTGCAACAAAGCACAATGTCATCTGCAAACATCATTGTCCATGGAGACTCATGTCTAACCTCATCTCTCATCCTGTCCATCACCAGAGCAAACAAGAAGGATTCTTGATGGAGACACACCTCCACCCTAAACACTTCTGTCACACCTACAGCACCTCTCACCACTGTCTTACAGCCCTCATACAGTACATGCCCTGCACCACTCCAACATACGTCTCTGTTACTCTAGACTTCTTCATACAATACCACAGCTTCTCTTTCGGCACCCTGTCATACACTTTCTCTAAATCTACAAAGACGCAATGCAGGTCCATATAACCATCTCTGAACTTCATCAGCATTCTCAAAGCAAATACTGCATCTGTTGAACTCTTTCTAGGCATGAAGCCATAGTGCTACTCACAAATGCTCGCCTCTAGCTTTCACTACTCTTTCTCAAAGCTTCATTGTATGGCTCCTCAGCTTTATGCCTCTGTAGTTGCCACAGGTCTGCACAACTCCCTTGTACATAAAGATCGGCACCAATACATTTTTCCCCCATTCCTCCAGGATCCTCTCACTTTCAAAGATCTTGTTAAACAGACTAGTCAGAAACTCTACTGCCACCTCTCCTAAGCACTTTCATGCCTCCACAGGTATGTCATCAGGACCGACTGCCTTTCCACTCCTCATCCTCTTCAATGCTCTCCTCACCTCCTACTCCCTGCTCCACAACAGTCACCTACTCTCTATTCTCTTTCATTTTCCTCATTCATCACCTCTTCAAAGTACTCTTCACATCTTCCCATCACCCTCCTGGCACCTGTCAGTACATTTCCATCCCTATCTTTATTTACTCTAACATGCTGCACATCCTTCCCATCTCTATCTCTTTGCCTTGAGAGCCTCTACAGATCCACCTCTCCCTCCTTACTGTCTGACCTAGCATAGAAGTCCTCATATACTCTTTGCTTGACCTTTCCCACCTCTACCTTCACTTTACACTGTACTCCTGTCTACTCTTTTCAGTTCTCTCAATGTCCCACCTCTTCTTAGCTAACCTCTTCCTCTGTATACACTCCTGGACTCCCTCCACCACCATGTCTCCTTGTCCACTTTTCCCTTTCTTGATGCTAAACCAAGTACCCTTCTACCAGTCTCCCTGATCACATTAGCTGTAATTGTCCAGTCAACTTAAAGCACCTCCTGACAACCCAGAGCCTGTCCCAACTCCTCTAAGATAACTACACAACATTCTTCCTTTTTAAACTTCCACCACTTTTAAGTCCTCTGCTCTACCATTGTCCTCTTTACCTTCCTCACCGCCAGTGTCATTTTATGTTCCGCCTTCCTGTGTTCTCTGGCTACACTCCCCTACCAATACTTTGCAGTCACTGATCTCTTTCAGACTACAACGTCGACACAAGATGTAGTCCACCTGAGTACTTCTTCCTCCACTCTTATGTCACCCTATGTTTTGTGCCTCTTCTGGAAGAAAGTATTCTGAAAGAAAATATCTGTCCTTCTGCGTTCCTGTCCTGAAGACCAAACCTGCCCATGACATTTTCATCACTACTGTTCCCTTCCCAAATATGTCCATTAAAATCTTCTCCAATCACCCCTCTCTCACCTTTGGGGATGCGCTGCATCACTTCATCTACACTTACATACTACCTGAACATCACACCTGCAATTTCCAGCTTCAGACTCATCACCTTCTCACCTCCAGAATATTCCTTACAAAAATCTTTCATTTCAACTCCTACTCCATTTATTTTCCAATCCACACCATGGTAAAACAACTTGAACCCTGTGCCTAAGCTTCTAGCCTTGCTACCTTTCCACCTGGTCTCCTGGACACACAGTATATCCACCTTCCTTCTCTGCATCATGTCAACCAACTATCTTGCCTCCCTGTGAGAGCCCCAACATGTCACTCCTAAACTCTTGCCTGTCCTCTTCTCTATCCGCCTATGAACATGCCTCCTTCGACCAAGAGCATCCGGAAGGGTGTCCAACGTAAAACCTGTTCCAAGTTGTGTGAGGATCAGATGGTCCGCTGTGGCGACCCCTAAGTGGGAGCAGCCAAAAAACCCCACCAACATGTGACCAAGCAGTGGTAGAAAAATGAAAGCAAACATATACCCTCACTTAGATCAGTACTCTACTTTAAGGCTGTGTTTGTTGAGCAATTCCAATAAAATTAGATCATCAGTCATACTACTGCATTTCAAATTCACATTTTAGCAGTTCAATTAAAAGAACTGCTGTTATATCTGTAGCACATATGCTCTATTTTTTCCTGCAGTGAGAAAATCGCTACCTCATCTAACTCGGCATAAAACACCTTTCAAAATGCATTAGAGGTATATGTACACAGAGCAGATGGATAGTCTGTGCATGACATTTTTGTTACTGAATCATTTCTAGTGATGGATTAAGTTCGACATCGTAAATGTCAGCTATTGCCTGTGCCACGGATTGCATCGCAAGCTGGCTAGCCTCATTGTAACCTCTACTGTTTAAGTTGAAGCTTACTCCGAGAAGGTTTTGTTTAATGGCAGGAGCAAAACAAGCAATTTCAATCACATATTTCAGCACAGGCACTCATGTCATCACTGCAGTGCTTAGCAGAAATGCTAACTGAATGGAATGTTAGTCTGCCATGTAGTCTCTCACTGAAGGAAACTAAGCCTTGAGGGGGAATAGGCTGCAAGGCGCTATGTTTTCAATCCAGAACACATTGAAATGGGTTACATCATCCTTACATTCAGTTGTCAATAAATAATGGGTAAAATGTGCTTACATCCACCTGTCATTCTACCGTTAACAACATGGTGGTAATGGGATTCCTCATTTCTGATAGCACATCCAGCAAGCTCTGTGTCCCTGCTGGGGATCTTTCATCTAATAAATTATCTATGAAATGTCTTCATTCTCTCTTGAGCTTCCTTGTTTGTGATGCAATAATTGGACTACATGCACTCTATTACTTTTTTCACTTTCTATAACAGCCACTGCAGTTACATGCTGCAAGATTTCGCGTCTCCCATGGTCTTATGTAAGGGGTAATCAGCGGGGGAGCTCTAGTAGCTCTATTTTAGAATTTAATTCAAGTGAAAAACAAAATATGGGTGTGTCTTGTGACAAAATATTTTTTTTTGGGGGGGGGGGGGGGATTGTTTTGTCACAAGACACACCCATATTTTGTTTTATATATATATAAAATAAATTATGTAATTTCTTGGTCAGATCAGCTCTAGAAACGTTAAATTATTTAAGAGGTATTGAAGCATATATACGTATACCAAAGTGCTGTTGAATTCTCATTATGAGAGTTATGAGGTTATAAAGCAAGATTATACTGTATATCTTGATCTTTTGGCGGATAATTTAGCTTCTTTCCACAAAATTAAATAATTAATGTGAGCCAAATCATAGGCGGCACGGTGGTGTAGTGGATAGCACTGTCGCCTTGCACCTCCAGGGTCCGGGCTTGATTCCCATCTCTGAGTTTGCATGTTCTCCCCGTGCTTGGTGGGTTTTCTTCAGGCACTCCGCTTTCCTCCCACAGTCCAAAGACATGCAGATAAGGTTAATTGGTGTTCGCAAATTGCCTGTAGTGTGTGAGTGAGTGTATGTGTGTGTGTGTGGCCTTCGATGGATTGGCACCCTGTCCAGGGTGTACACCTCCTGGGGGCACAAGTCTCCTGGGATAGGCTCCAGGCCCCCTGAGGCAACCCTGAATACATGATAAAGCGGTATAGACGATGAGTGGGTGAGTGAGTGAGTGAAGCACTCATGGTAAACAGGTTTGTAGAAATACTTAAGTTTAAAGCTAAAGATAAGCTAATCAGCTTTAATTTAATCAGTGATACAATAATTTCAGATTGAAGCCCACGTACATGTTTTCCAGTCTTTCTGTATGGCAGAACTTTCTGCCTATCTTAGTGATTACAAAGAAATTTTGTAAGTTTGAATATCTTACACCTAAGTTGTATTTTTTTCATCGTTAACTAAATACATTCCCTGTTACGTAATCGGAGAGTGAATCACAGATGAGTCATCAAGGTCTGTCCTAAAACGACTCTTGCGCATTAAAATTCCCTTATACCCCTGCAGCTCTGTTATTCCAGTGATGAAAATATTAAATAATTACAGTAACGATATTAAGTTTATTTTTTTCTAATTAATATCTGTTGGTGCAGGTGTTTACACGGTTACAGAACATATGGAGGTTTTTATGGAGTAGGCCAGCCTGTGTTGTGCTTTCGTTTCTGTTTCTTGAGGATTTTGACGACTTGTAAGGTGCATTACTGTCGTTTCAGTGTCTTCCACATACTCTGTCTATACATGGTAAACTATTGCGTTGATTAGCCCTGTGGAGTTATGCGTATAGCCATTGAGGGGAAAAAGCACTAAATTAGTGGGAAAAAAGCGCTATGACATAATCTGGCAAATAACTGCTCATAACTTCACGTCTACTCAACATTTAGATTTTATTTATGGTGCAGGCTTAACTAAAGGCAAAAACCTAAGGACTGCCAAAGTTTTATTAAATTATGTCCAGCTAGTCTTGCATTTTTGAAGTAATGATTTAATATTTGGTTGCATATTTGAGTTCAATAAGTTCATCAAGCTGACTACCACCATCTGTTGCATCCTTCTTTTGGATCATGGCTTAGTTTTGTTGTTGCTGTTTCGTCTTTCTCCCTTTAGTCTCCTCTGCAGGTGAAATAAACCTGGGTTGCATCATCGGTAAAGATTAGTGTAACGTATGCAAACCCTTTCTTTGTCCAGCACCTTTGTGGCTCAAATCTGTATTTCCAATTCTTACCGTTGGTGAGTGTTTCGCATCCTAAGGTATGGCCTCAACATTTCTGTTCTCAGTCTAAGTTTTCTCTAGATGATGAATTGTGATATCTTCACTCCTGCCTTGTGGAGGTTGTTACTGATGTCACTGACTGTTTTGGGGTTTTTCTCCGCAGCGTTTACAGTGTTTTTGTCATAATCTGGGGTTGTTCTCCTTAGATAATCTGTTCAATGTCTGGTTGTTTGTACACCAGTGGTTTTCTTTTTGGAGGGCATACAGTAACAAAGTTCATAAAAAATACATATTCTCTTTGTTTTCTCTAGTCTTTGGTACCGTTTTTCTCAAGGATTCACAGGTGAAACACTGGGTTTACACCAAGAGCAGACATTCAGAGCTATTCATTGTTTAAGCATTCAATCTATATGGAAACAGCTGGGCAACAAGAAACACCTATCAGGCTTGTGTTCTCAATATGGGCGGATTCACAGTTGAGCAACTACGTTGTATAGCATTATAATGTAAATATCAGAATATAATTAATCAAAATTCTCTTTCATCTCAAATTCATCTTTTGATCTTAAACTCAAAAAGTGTTTGGTCAAACATTCAAATTTAATGTTTTTTTTTTTTGTGTGTTGATTTATTTTCTTAATTCTTGAACAATACTGGAGATTTCATTAGGTAATTAAGTAACAACAACAACGACAGTCATTTTTATTTCCATGTCATTTTAAGACACGAAGGTCAGCTTTGTGACCAAAACATACCTCTGCTGCAGAGGAGAAGTTCATTTAGAGTTACCAGCCTCAGAAATCACCCATTAACAGCATCTCAGATGAGGGCTGTTATAAAGGCTTTACTGATCATAAGTAACCGACACACCTTAATATCAACTGTTCAAAGGAGATTTTGCTTCTGTATGAACATAAGTATATTACATTGTGAAAGTCTTTTTAATAATGTTTTACAATGAACATTTGTATTCTCCCCTCATATTGTTTTTAGATATTGATATTATGTCTATTGTACTAAAATAAATGACAATTTGAAATTAATTTCATTCTGCCGGCACTGTGGCTTCGTTGTAGACTGTCGCCTTATACTGTACGTCTCTGTGTGCATGGGGTTTGCATGTTCTCCCCGTGCTTGGTGGGTTTCCTCCTCGTACTCCGGGTTCCTCCCACAGTCCAAAGACATGCAGATTAGTCTAACTGGCATTCCCAAATTGCACATAGTGTATGAATGAGTGGGTGAGTGATGGATTGGCACCTTGTCCAGGCTGTACCCCTGCCCTAAGTCTCCTGGAATAAGCTCCAGGCCCCCTGCGACCCTGCATACAGGATAAAGTACAGACGATGAGTGAGTGCATTTCATTAGTTTAATATAAACATACCATATTCTTTTACCATTATTTTCCATTGTTTTTTTTTTCACCTTACATATTTTACTTAAGTTGAAAATGCGCCCTAAATCAAAAAATGTTATATATGTATATATAACATGTATATGTATATGTTATATATGTATATACACAATATATACATGTGTATATATTTTTTCAGTGTATTTTCTGGTTGGAGGAAAAATATATATATTCTGTAAATGTAAATTCTTTTAAAAAATTCATGCAAAAATGCAAACCTCACTGGTATGCTAAATATCAATATAAATAAAATAAGCAGAGTTCTATTATCTAAGATTATATGGGGGGGAACAGAACTCAGTGAAGAGACTCCGGGTCACTTTGAAGATGGGCAGCCAATTACCGATGATGAAACACTACCAGGATGTGTCCTCTCACACGACATGTCCATGAATCCAGTGCAAACGTTATTTTTAGTCACGCTGGGACCCAAGTGGGAAATAGAGAGTGAATAATGTATATACTCCATAGGTTAAGGTTAAAGATCCTAAATTTCTGCTTTAAAAATAAATAAATAAGAATTCACATGAACCCAGAATGTTTTCCATAATTTCCCTCTTGGCCCTGCTGTGGTCCTCTCGCCTATCTTTCTTCCTGTTTCATCACTCAGTGTTGCTGCAGCAGAGCTGGCCAGTCCTCAGTGGCTCCAGCTGTGACATATCTGTCAGTCTGACCTTGAATCACTGTGCAAGGCAGTAAGCAACTAGAGACAGCCAGTGACAAATTAGCGCTGCAATCTGTCGTGCCCAAGACAGCTGTGTGAAATGCTGCTGCTCTTGACTCGATGTGATAGATTAAAAAAAAAAAGATAAAATATGCAACAGCGTTGGATTCAGTCAGACAATAGTAAAAATGGCAACTAGCAAGTAGTACTCTTCAATTTGGAAGGTGACTGGCAGAGAGCATGCGATAAAAAAGCTCAATGAGAAATGCTGATGCAACTCGGCCTAAGCCTTATTCGCACTCATCAACATTAAATCTTCGACAGAGCTGAGACGAGCAGCCTGATAATACGGTTGGGTTAAAAAAAAAAAAAAGGAAAAGAAGAAGAAAAAAGAAAGAGAGCAGTAGGACTCAGAGCTTCACACCGACTTGTGTTTTTCATCTCAACTCGAATTGGGGTCTCCTGGAAAGTTGCAACCAAACAGGAGGGACGGAATGAAAGTCATTTCCATTCTGCTTCAAAATACTTTTTTTTTTTTTTTTCCATTTTCATGAGTTTTTCTAGGAGCTTATGGTTAAATTCGTAATCAGCCTCAAATCTAGCTCAAAGAGAAAGAGAAACCTAATTTGATAAGAAGGTAATGAAGCTACGCAGTAATTATCCTAGATAACCTATTTGTGGCACTGGTTGAGCAGTGATGAGAATTCTATTTAGCATAGCTGGCTGATTCCTCTATTTTGATCAGGCAGAAGATTTGCTTTCTAACCCAGGCCAATTTACTTTGAACTCCCAAAGATGCCAGGGATCATTACATTGAGAAACTTCAAATACCCTCGTGGGACTTGATGATTCAAAGCAAGAGGTATTAAATCTCAACTGATAGCATCGCTATTATGCACGCCATTCCTGCAGATTCCATTCTTTTTCCCCTGAGGTCAGCATCCGTGTGCAACACGAGAAGACATTTTACAGTGGACGACAAATCAAATATATGACCGTAATCATTATAATCCATTAAACACTATGCAAATGGGCTGCATATAAAGCCGGTATTTTGTGAAACCAACAAACATCAGCTCTCATCCAGGTTAATTTGGTACCTCGTAAATTAACAGAGCTTCAGCTCCAAGGTGTGTTTGGTTTGCTTTTGAAACATTCAGTTGCCATCGAGGGATGATATTACCCTCACTGCTAATAGTGCTGTACCATTCCCTCCTTGTTAAATGAATAGAGCCGGTTATTAAAACTGACAAGATTAATTAAACAGACATAAATTAAAACATTAAGAACCTATCAAATGGAAGCAGCAGCATATAATTAACTACAGAACTTAGCATTCAATTGCTGTGCATTCTGTTGGCAAGGAGACATGAATAATACTTACTGTTTCAAGGTACCGCGGCTCTCTAAAGACACTTCCTATCTCGAGAGATGCTCGGCCATTTCCATGCATCAATTATGCATAAACCTATCTCCTAGGATTACGGTGGCATTTACTCTTGGTTTCCCCTTAACTTTATACAGCTATTAAAAAAACTGTGGTTTTATGGGTGGGAGCAAAAAAAGGTGCTTAATAAAAAAGCAGCTTAAAATAATAGTGATATTTTTAATATCTGGAGCTTACTGCAGACAGCTGTAAGAATCAAAATATGACCCATAATCAATCAGAAAACCTTATTCTCTCTAAATTTAACAAACACCTGTACCGCCACTGCCGTCTTATACTGTGTTTGTTATCTTATAGCCACATGTCTATGAACAAGCTTACATAACTGTACCTGACCTCGTTGCTGGGTTGGATAACTTTTTATGTTTTGGATAAATTTGGAAGCTTGGTGCTAAAATGTTTTATGACAACTTGACCCATAAAGCATTCATTTATATGCTTTCTTGCACTGCACATTTTCATAAAATGAAAATGTGCAGTGCAAGAAAGCATATAAATGAATGCAAAATGAAAATGTGTATAAATATTTAAAAGTTGCATTTTCACTGCATAAAATGAATCCAGTTCTGTGGCACACACTGACCAGCCATGGTGAATTGAATAACACATTCTAATAATTATATACAATAAACTGGTGACATGGCCAAATCTGTGGGCTCCAAAAAGTCAATGTTGGCCATGACGAAAAGGCATCATGAAACCATCAGCGCACCCAATGTACCACAGCGTGCTGTGCATGAGGCTTAGCAGGCAAACACCCCAAAGCTACTCACCCAGCCTCCAAACTCTCCAGATCCCAAATGAGCATCCATAAGATGCTCCACCCTCAATCCCACAGCACCCAAAAGATCTTCTGCCAGCATCATGATGCCAGAGACAAGAGTACACGCCCAGAAGCTGTGTGAAGTCACTAGGAAGTACCAAAGTGGTTTTAACATTAATGGTTTTAATGTTATGGCTGATCGGGGTAAAAAAAGTTTTTGAATGAAATACACTAACCACACAAAAATATTGCCCATATGCTGGTTAGATGCAAAATATTGCAATGATCGCTCTACAATTCTGTAGTGTTTTCTATCTAGAAACAATGGCCTGAATACAAATCAATAAGCTTATTTTTATTTTAAAAAGAGCCTCTGTGTGCTGCCAGTGTCGAATGTAAAGGCCATTTTGATTAGTGTGACACTGTGTTGGATGCAGCGCCTCTGTGGTCTGGTATAAAATGGGTTTAACAGGAGCTCCAAATTGAATGCCATTTTGATCTGACAGTTTAAATTACTATTTTAAAATATTCCATAAATCAAGGTTTTATGCAGAAAACTGCATTACAAAATCTCCTGCAACACCAGACACATCTGGCAGCCTAAGATTGAGAACCTCTGTTTTAGAATTAATTTTTATAAAGGAGCACTACATGCATGTCCAAAAGGTATACGTTTCCCGGTACAGCAATATGCAATGGTACAGTTTATTTTTTTCTCCTGAGTGTATTCATTGTTACAGATGTGAATGTGGATTAACTAGAGTTTTGAAATAACTTTTATGTAATTTCCACACAACAAAACTGAATTGAATCTATCACCTTGTACCTCCGGTTTCCGGGTTCGATTCCTCACCTCTGGTCTGTGTGCATGGAGTTTGCATGTTCCCCCCCCCCCCATGCTTGGTGGGTTTTCTCCGGGTACTCCGGTTTCCTTCCACAGTCCAAAGACATACAGATTAAGCTAAATGGCGTTCCCAAATTGCCAGCAGTGTGTGAATGAGCATGTGAATGTGAATATGTGTGTGTCCTGCGATGGATTGGCACCCTGTTCAGGGTGTACTTGTATAGTGATTCTGTGGCAATATGCCTGTCAAATATCACTCTTCATAATCTAGGAAAAAGGAATTTGCTCTAAAGTCTAAAGTGAACAAGTCAAACTCCAATCTATCCATGTGACACTGGCCTTTGATTTCCACTGAATAGATGCGATATTGTTAAAATTAAGGACTGCACATCCCATAGGTATTCCTCAGGGATGTGTGCTAGCCCTTTTGACTATTATCGATTTCCTCTAACAATGGTGTATTATGCTCTTACTTTGTCAACGTACAGAAATCTCCAGAAGGCACAAGCGTAGGGGCAATTATACCAGCACAAAGGTGCATAAAGAGCTATCACTCAAAGCTACAAATTGAATTAATTTGATTGGAAATGGTGCAAAAGTGAAGGGAAAAAATGAATAATTAACTTTAGAAGGCATTGTTGGGGATTTTATAAGTAAGCAGCCATCAATATACTCCTTATCTGAACAAAAAATATCCGTCACTCATCGCGAACTCTATGGCAAATCATCATTATACTATAAATTATGTAAGTTTCATTCGAGTTATTATGGATTATCTCTGACAGTGGTAGGCTTTAAAAATAGAAAGTGCATATGAAAAAAAGTTTATGCTGCAGTTTGGTTGCTTGAAATGCAACATGACCTTGAACAGGAGCATATTCATACACCATACTTTGCAACTTTGCAATGTACTACTATTATTACACTGCTGAACTATGTGATGCTAGATTCAAGGATAAAATTTTAATCTTGCAATAGCTCAACAGCTCGAAAACTATTTTAATAATGCAATGAAGTATAAAATCTCATTGATGGCAAAACTAAAAAGTTATGTGATTATAAAAATACACCTAAGAAAGATTTTTTGCATTTGTGTGTTCACATTTTCTAAAGTGTTTAATGCCCAACACTTTTTTTTCTCCAAATACCTAACATGTTTTCTCCAAGAGAGATAGCTAAACTTACAGCTTCATCATATGTCATTTTGTCTCATTTCTACTTATATTTGAACAATATGTGCTGAGGCATTTTACTTTAAATCTACGTACAACCTAGGCTAGGAAGATTTCACCCCTTGCTTTTCCAATCCATTCTGTATATTTTTCTCATGACCATTGTTGGTGCTGTTGCTTTTGTTCCGCAGAAATCTAAAATAATTCAACTTGAGACATTTTTTATGAGTAAATAACTGAACGCGAGTCCCGGAAATGAAACTAAATCCAGATGTTATGTCTATATAGCCGGGGAGGTTTTAGCCCTGCTACCATATTAAGCAGCCGAACTATGCGTGTTTATGGTGTGTGAGTGTTTCTTACATGAACCATGAGTATTTTGTCACCCAACCCCTGTCCCATGACCAAATGTGTCAAGGTTTGACATTATTTCACCAAGACTTCAAGGTAAGGGTGCAGCATTTGCCTTCAGATGATTTCACTTATTATAAGCTGAAATGCTGAAGTCCCTTCGGCTGCATATGTGGCTGGCCAAGTGTCACTCCTCGAGCCAGTTCAAATACAGTCCCTCAACAGCATATCTCTAATAGCAAGTGACAGCCTGCTCTGTGCAAAGAGCAATATTGACACAAGTGTTTGCAGGAAAAGAGTGCCCATCTTATTATCTGGTGGCTGGCATGAACATGGAAGCCTTATGGCTGTAGAGAAGCTTCACTGCTCGTGTTTGTACAGCTAACAAATCTGTACGCCTGGTTAGTTGACGATTCCGAGAATGCCGCTATTGTCCATCACGTACTCCGTGTCTGCCTCTGATAACACGCGTGCGGTCCAGTCATGGAGAAAGGGAAAAAGATTGCATCATGACAGTATGTTGTATTCCTCCAAAAGTAGAATCCCTCTGGCATGAAATACCGACTTCAGCAGTCAGACGCGTTTCTTCTTTGTTTGCGTTTAATCATTTGCATGAAGGCTTTTCGAGGAAATGTGACTGGAATACAAATGTCGAAGTTCGAAATTCCTACTAGCTTAGCCCGCTCAGTTAGAACGACACCACAAGTTTGTGATTGTGCATAAGATGAGCCGGCGGGAAGCTAGCTGAAATGTGAATGAATAGAAAGGCCTACGCTGTCTATCTTCACCTCCACAGAGGCAGGGATGTGGGAGTATAGCAGCATTTTATAGTGTGATGGCTTACTTTTTCACCTAAAATTCACAGACTTTACAGGGCTGGTGTACAACAGGAGGAAACTACTTGCATACTAAGCCAGAGTTAAATAAAACTGTAATACTTGTATTCTAACTTAACTACATTGATAATACTGTGGATTTTTCTCTTTACATTTTCATTTACATTTTCGTGCATTCTCTGAAAAGTCTCGAACCCAGGTTCACTCACTGTAACCAGATATCTGTGCAGAAAGAAGGTCCAATACAGTAGCTTCACTTTTTTGTTCCATGTTATACAAAAAAACTGTTAGTGTCCGTACCGGATTTAAATGAAGGATATCGAGTAAAATATTTAAGTCGAACAAAATGGCGTGTTTATAACTTCCGTACATTCGGTTCAGGGCCGTGGTGGGACTTCTGGCCAACATTCGCCTGCGCATTCACACACTATGGGCAGTTTGGAAACGCCATTTAGCCTAACCTCTATGTCTTTGGACTGTTGGAGGAAACCGGTGTACCCGGAGAAACCCCACCAAGCATGGGGGGGAACATGCAAACTCCATGCACACAAACCCTGAGGTGGGAATCAAACCCAGACCCTGGAGGTACAAGGCGACAGTGCTAAAGGTTTAGGTTAAACTACTTGAACAGCATTTTTAATTATACCCATAAGTACATTACAAACCTAATTTATAGAGATTAGACATAATATCAATATGTAAAAGGCCAGAATCATAGCCAGTACGACTAATAAAGAGTTGAAGATTTTATATAAATTACTTTGTAAGAAACAGTTCATATGCTAAATAAAAACCCTGTTATTATTGTTACACCTTTAAATATTTGAGTACACTTAAGAGGTGAAGTGTCAGTAACTAATTAGAAATGATAAACAACTTATTTAGACATTAACTAAAGAAAGTAAAAATACCCTAGGAAAATAATCAAGAATCATGTAATGCAGTCATTTTTTAAAAGTATTTTCCTATAAAAGCTTCTTGAGGAGGCGGCGACATGGTGGCGTGTTCATTAGCATCACAACCCCAGGAGCGAGGGTTTGAGTTTGCGTGTCTGGAGTTGGCATGTTCTCCGCATGTTTGGTGGGTTTCCTCCAGTTTCCTGCAACAGTTCAAAGACATGCAGGTTACGCTAATTCTAATTCTGTTTTCAAATTACCTGTAGAGTGAGAGTGTGTGAATGCTGAAGTGGATTGGGATTGGGATTAAGGATCAGTTTATAGTTACTAATATTGCTGTAGAACAAGTCCTGTAATTGCTCGCCATCCTCTCTTTTATCCTCAAGTTGATATAAAAAAAGAAAAATCAAGAGTCATGTTTTGCAAATCACAAAGTGCAACGTCCGCTGTCTCAAAGACTTTTCCTTGTCAGAAAACTGGATTTTTCCCTTTCATACAAATGTCTACTTTAAGAAAACATCACTAAAGTGACAATTACAGTAAACACACTTTATGTGGCATTAACTCATGTGAAGCATCCATTATGTGAAATTTATTACTTTACCATTTAAATCATATTGGAACGAGAAACTTGATACCTTTTGCAGATTGAACTACAGTACTCTATGACTAGATGTGCTCTTTTTTAAAAAAAATTTTATATTGTGTTCACTAAGGAAGTTAATATTGATAGTAAATGGGACGTTTTACGTTAACAGTTGTTTTCTGGTCAAACGTAAAAGTAAAATCACCCACTGATTTATTAGTCTGATTATTTTCTGCATTTTAAACAGCATGCACAAGAAATCATTTTTTTTCCATTTTCTCATAGCTGTTCTGAAAATTTGTCTGAGCAGCTGGATAACACAAACAAATATTTTTTTTTAAAATTGTTTATACTCACATCTTAATGGGTTGTTTTCCTTCAAGCACAGGTTACACCACACCTTCTTTTAGGATCAGGAAGGAGGATGTTAAGGCACAGCAGATGAAAGCAGAAGACGACTGCAGGAGGGTGTTAATATTGGAGCGGATGTAAGGGAGGCCACTCATTTAATGTCAGCTGAAGGAGAAGCGTGCACATGGGTGACTGAATTCCACTATTACCCCATCTTGTCATGCTTGATTTCAAATAACAGCAGGTGCGTGGATATCACCAGGATATATCTGCTTCTTCACAGGCTGTCACAGACTGGGAGGGAAAACAGAGAAGAGAGTCAGAGCTGGATGACAGCCTCTCCACAGTCAAGCTATTTACATGACAGCCAGGCAATTGCACAGGAGCAGAAACTTTCAAAGCATCATTACAGAAATGCTTCAGTATCAATGGCCTACTTTTCTTAAATTTCAGGATTTCAACAATAGCCCCTCTTATATGCGTGAGTTCACGAGAATGACCTTTCGTGTTATATATTAATATAGTTGACATTTGTATTTCGGATATTTGCTGTAGATTTAATATTTGTTTTTTCGTATCCTCAACAGAAACTTTAATAAATTTGCAATCGGAATTAAAATAAGTTAAAATATTAACATTGAATATCATAATATTATTGTACTATACATTTCTAATCAAAGATTAAAAAAAAAAACTTGCTACTCAGTTTAACATTTCTGTTTACATCTTAGACATTTATTACATAGTTTTTTCTTTCCTTTACTGCTAGCCTATTATTTATTGCAATATTATTATGTTATTATTACTCCCTTTTGTTTCTTTATTTCTTTCATTTCCTTAAATATATGAAAGATGCTACGTACAGTAAATAAATGTTATAAATGTATTGTTACAGTTTAATCAATATTATTACCACAAACCAAACCAAATAACATAGAACAGCATTTAAATAAGTAAACCTAAATCTCTGTGGAACTTATTAACTGGTCACTGTCACATTTCACATCCTATCGCAGCTTATTAAAGGGAGACGGCCTTGGAAAGTAAATCTGGATAAAATAATGGCATACTGTAGTGTAGTGTTAACAGTAAAAAATAAATATGTGGCATGACTACAGCGCAATAAAGATTTTTCACCTTTACTGATTAGATTAGATTAAAGTCATATATTCCTATTCCTTTATTAGATTTTGTGGGAATTTGTTTAAAAAAATTATCCTAGATAAATCCACGCTCTACTGATGTCGGTTCTTAAGGTGTTTCTTTTTTATTTTTTTGTTTGATCCTCCCACGATGAATGAAAATCAAAAGTGTTCCTTCTTTCTGCATGGGAACATTTTCATACTGATTTGTTTTAACGCACTTCCAACTAAATCTGAATTTTTTTAAACTCCTGTAAGAAACTGATGATCAATTTACTGATTATGAGGTACTTGTCCATGCTTAAAATACTTGTTCTGTTCTCACCTACAAACAGTTCCAGCAGTGTTAGTTTATGTGCTTTATTTACTGTATTGGTAATCAGTAGCGGCCGGGTGTTCTATCAGTTTTTCCTACTGGTAGAAAAAACAGATAGTTATACCGGTCTGTCCTACATTATCAAAATGGACATAACACTGCAAAAAAAAAAAATAATAAATGCAGTACTCAGTTTTAAGATGGGCACTTGATGATGACGGTACTTCATCAGAATGTAATCCTATAGTTGTAACATGGGTACAAACAATTAAAAAAAACACTACTACTCTTCAAGTCACAGGTCAACTGTTAAATATAGGCATGTGGATAAAACAAAATGTCAATTAAAACCAGAAAACTATGAAATACCTCAGTAAATTCGCTAATGAATGAATTTATGAGCGGGACGCTAGGATAGCAAAGCTATTTATTGTATTTATTTATATGTATTTTAATGCGCATGCGCAGAAAGCCTGGGTAGTTAATAATGATGAGTAGGATGAATTGATAGAACACCGGTCAAAACGGGGCGCAGGGCCGCCGACCCCCTTAAAGTTAGGCAGAGAAGAATGCTACTTTAACATGTAATTATTTAACATAATAATTATTTATTTTAATAATGAAATAGTCATTTAGTTACAATATTCCGCTGTATTTCTTAATATAATTTATTTGCAATCTAAAAAAATCTAACCTGTATTACGTTCATTTGTGTTCGTGTACGCGGGGCGCCGGACAAACGAGTGTCTATGTAGGCACGTAAACTTTTGAAAAGCATGTGACTTGAGACTGAGCTCTGATTGGATCTCTTCAAATCATCCTGGGTCGCAGCGCTGTGCGCCCTGAACCCTCCCACTTTTGTTCTTAGCGAATCAATATTGTTTTTAAATATTTGGGCTCATGTGATTGGACCATTCTCAACGAGTCTTTTCCAGCACTTCTTATGGCAAGCGGAGCTGCTGACCGGATGCGATGTGAGTCAGGACTTTATTTTATACTAGTAGTAATGACGCGCAATCACCCGATATATGGCTATTTACAGGCGAGTATTAGAAGTTTAATTTTAATTTTGTTTAACCCCCCCCCCCCCCCCCCAAAAAAAAATATATTGTTTGCGCCAGCCGCCACTGTTGGTAACACTTTATTTTATAGTTCCTTTAACTAACAATATTTACTGCACTCATTTACTTATAAAAAACAATGAATTTTTCAGCATTAGTAAATCATCAGAAATGATCCAAAATAAGCATTAAAGCTAAACTAAATTTAATTACAAAATATGTTATGAAATCAATTTTAATACATTTCTCATGATCATGATTAACTCTTACCACAAACATTAATTAAGGCAATAGTGAATATTTCAGAGGTGTCAGTGTGGGCTTGTTTATATTCAGATTGAATAAATATTTGGAAATGCAGGTCTTCATTATGTGGCATATTTCATTATTTAAAAAAAAAATCCTAAAGTGATTGCCGTTAATTACCGACTTACTTATCTTAAACAGTAAAACACAACATGGCAAATAATCAGCTGGTGGTGTGATGCGGCAGAAAGTGAGAGCTGCTGTTACGACTACGAAGTGGATTATTCTCCTCT
Organism: Clarias macrocephalus; assembly: GCA_011419295.1. Lineage (NCBI taxonomy): Eukaryota > Metazoa > Chordata > Actinopteri > Siluriformes > Clariidae > Clarias > Clarias macrocephalus. The sequence continues at coordinate 6,265 of JAAGKR010000243.1, read as the reverse complement.
AGCGCCACTTACCAAAGTGTTTCATTCCTCTAGCACCACAACAATTCATCAATGATCTTTTTATTTATTATGAAAAATAAAGAAACACATTTCACATTACACTTTTTTTTTCATTGACAGCTATAATTCATTCCTAAAAGAAGTTACATGCACTTCCTGTTTATGTTATAGAAGCTAATTAAACAATCCCTCTTCAGCCTCTCGTTTTATCACTTAACGACACAAATGCAACTCTTCATGTTACAGTAAAAAAAAAAATTGGCAGAAAGCATAAAGTTATAGCTTTACGTTTGACTGTTACAAAGCACTGATGCTGGAGACGACTTTAATAAATGTTTCACGGCAATAAACTTGTTAAATGAGGATACATTTTATATATTAGTCAAGTCCTTATGAGGATAGTTGAGCTAATCTATATAAATAAAAGAAAGGTTTTGTCTATACATTAATCAGGACTGGGACTTTAATGATATCTTTACGTTTTATACTGTACATCAGAAGACCTGAAACCAATTCTGTATGTCTGTCTGTCTGTATGTCTGTCCAGCCGATTTTGTTATAGCATCACGCAAAACTGGCTCGACAGAATTTAATGAAAATTTGCCAGTCCTCCAGTATTTGCCTAACGTTAAATCTGCATGTTGAGTAGAAGTGAAGTCATGGGCAGTTTTGTGCCAGATTACCTACAGCAGTCAGCACTTTTTTTAGACAAATATAGTGCTTTTGCCCTCGAAGTGGGCGTGGCTATACATGTCACTCAACAGAATAGGTTACTGTAAATACACAGAGGAAGACACAGAAATAACTGTGATGCCCCTAAAAACGCTCCTAATTCTCGTGAAACACAAACAAATCTGCGACACAGCATGGCTTACTCCAAAAAAAATGATGTAACTCTTGAAAACTGACTTTTCAAAGATTTTGAAGATTAGTTCCGAAACCATGTCACTGATAAAAAGCAGTCATGTGAAGCGCCACTATGAGAGAAAACACGGGTCGTTCGAGCAAATGATTCCGCAGCAGTCTGAAGTGAGGTAAAATACCCGAAATGACAGCACATTATTATGCGCTTAAATCAAAAGGTTGAGAAAAGTGATGCCATGAACATCATGTGTCATGTGCTGATGTAATAATCGACTTTAAACAGGGGCTGTATAGGGCTGACAACAAAAGATGCACAACTTAGTGTAAATTTAATATTCTTATTTAATATCTTATTTAATTTGTTCATTTTAATAAGTTAGACAGAGAGTTCTGCCAGACAGGCAGACATGTACATGGGCTTCAACCTGAAACAATATTATCACTGATTACATTAAAGCTAATTAGCTCATTTTTAGCTTTAACCTTTTATCCGTTTTTAAAAACTCTATCCATCAACAACGAGTACTAACGCTAGTATCACTAGAACGTGCCTTTGGTATCTTCATCAGAATCCTGACACAAAATGAATAAACTTTTCATATGTTCTTATTGTTCTCATCAAAATTTTGAATAGAACAAGTCATTCTGATTATTGATATTCAACAATGTATTTCATATAACAATAAGCATTCTGTACATGTCCCTGAAACTGCTACCACCCCCCTGTCATTTTGGGGTAACTGCTCCTTTGAGAAACACCACAAAAAATCACCACCAATCATTTTGTCTTTCTCCAAGGAGGTTGAACGTGCTATACCGGATGTACATTAAGTGTTTACACTTATATTTCCTAATTTACATCATATTGTGTTTGGATTTTGTTGTCAAGCTTAACATGTCCACCCTGTCATAGTGAAATATTAATATAGAGAACTTTTTAGAAATTGTAAATATATGTGATGAACAGTACATACCTGTAGTCACCTTCATCAGTGGATTGCTTTGCTAATTGAAGGTTTACCATGTGCTCATTAAATGCTTATTTTAGCAAAAAATGTCATGGTCCACCCTGTCATCGATCTTTCCATGACAGGAAAGTGTGTGCACAGTTTTTGCCTCATTTTTGGACTGATTATATTATTATAAACAGACTTTCCCTATTAAGTAAAATATATTGTTGAGACTGAGACAATATACCTTTTTTAGTAATGTATATATCACTATGCATTGAAAATGTAATTACTTTGAATTTATTGATAACAGGATGGACATATTCTGCGAATTGCTCATACATTGTCTGCATACAGTTTATTTCCAAAAAGTGCTGGAGTTTGATCTACATGGATTCTATTAGCCCAAAGTCTACTTAATAAATCTAATATGTAGTTAAACAGAAATTCTCTTTTTTTTTATTATGACGTCTCAATGGGCACTTAGTGGTACTAACTATGGTGGTAGTATTACTAACTATAAGATTATTTGCCTACTGTCTGAGGTTCTGTTACATAGAAATATTCGACTCCTTCTAAACAATGAAATTCGCGAATAGGAATTGAGCACTGCTGTAGTATTGAGTCTTTCTATAGTATTGAGGCTAAGGTTCAGGGTTTGTAAGTGTTAACAAACTAATGCAAAGTTTAGGCCAAAGAATCTTAATGCAAAGGATTACCATTTTATTTATTCATTCCCATATCTCCAAACCTAATTTCCTTCTGTATGACCCTACTTCTCTTATGTTAGGTAACTACGTTATTTCATTCAGCCACATAATTGTATGAACACTTTTGAAGCATTACCACATCACCACATTTGATGCATGAGATGATGTTGTCCAAAGTGACTTCTGTAGAAATAAAAGTTGCAGCTACAGATGGTAAGGGTTCAGTGTTCATTATGAAAATGCACAAAACCCCAATATGAAAACATAATTATCCTTAGTGTAAATGTTCCCACATTCAATTATTGAGAAGGAAATGTAGTGGGTGGCTTTATTCACAATTACTGCTGATACATAGCCATCTTGCACAGGTCAAATTTCATATTATGGCATGCTTAGGGAAGGACTTACACAAATATGCCACTTTTCTATTAACAATAATCCAACTGCTCATACACTGCCATAAATGTGGTCTATTAAATCAGGTATCAGGATATTGCTCCAGGTCTACTCAGTTTATCTGCTGTTTATTGACAGCACCGAGGTAAATTCCAAAAATCCTCAACTGACTCTGAGCATCGAGCACATTTTGATTCCCTCCAATAGGCGCCATATTGAGGAGTATTTATCGCACTCAAACACCTGTACTGAAGTAAGAAAGCCTCCCCATTCTTTTTCTTAGAAGTGACAGCGTTAGCAGAAGTATTTTTTGGGTGGCCATGCCACTCTCGTCTAGCCTCCGCTGCGTCAGTGCCAATAGTATGCCCTAAAGTAGTGTCTCTTTAATGTGCAGTAATCTCAGAATGTGCAGCACTTTTGCTCTCAGCTGTGGGAGAGACCGAGAGCTCTTCTCCTGCAAAGGCATAGCTCTACCAATGGGACAGAACCAATTCAGACCTTCCGCTCAGAGTGCATGTCGGTAGAAAGCTTATTCTGAGAGGCAGCTCACTCAATAGTGCTCTCCATGTTAGTTCTTCTGGAGTTTTATTCATCAGAAGAATGAAGAGATGAACCTTTTTTAAGCACCCGATCTTTACAGGGTGTCTCTCTTAGTCTATCCAAGTGTTCAACAGAACCGCCATGTGCTCTCGCATGTTCATGTGAAGTGTATAGTTGAAAAATAATGAGCTGTGTATTTCCTTCATCTTGCATCATCTGGAAAAACAATTTCCATTTGAAGGCGTTGTTTATTCACAGAAGGGACATTTGAAGGGTCTATGCAGAGTTGCTCTCTGGTGTAAAAAGAATACCATGAGTAATACATGAGGAGTATCGCATCTCGGTGTATACATTCATTATTGTTGAAGGCTGTAGTCACTTTCTTCTGGAGGACAACGAAGGAACGAAGAACAGTGTAAACGTATTTGAGCACTCGCTGTTATGCCTTCGTGATGACTATGGTTAAACCTAAATTTAACCTAAGGCTTCATCCCCTGGGTTTGAATAACGGACTGAACTTTTGGCCTTAGCATTAGAGGGTTCTATCAGGTTTAAGATTGACAGAAGAAATAGCACTACAGCTATGGGAGGTAGGTGAAAATGGCAGTGCGTACTGTTTATATCCAATTCAGTCTTCATCAATTTCTACTTGCTATCTATATTTACCTCAATCACACACTTACCACCAAGTGTGAAAGTTGGCAGGTCTGGTTCGATATGCCCACCACTTAAAGATTCAATGCAGGTACAAAGTGCCAGAAGGAGGGGAGAGCAGCTGCCCTCCAAAACCAGTCAAAGTAGCACTTAGAGCTTGAAAACACCTCTGATATTGATACTGATATCATCTTAAACAGCACTTATTATCTACTTCTAAGTCACTCCAAATTGCCTCTGAACCATCTGTGCTGTTTTTTGATCTTTACTTCCTGGTTACTTAGTGCCTGTGAAGGGGTGATCAATTTCTATTTCATACTAGTATAATAATAATAATAATAATAATAATAATAATAATAATAAAAGCTTTTTTTTTCAAGAAGGTATCAACCTGAGAAGAAGGAAATAATATAAAACAATGAAGGGTATAGCAGAAGAACTTAAACTTGCTTTCACCAAGCAAGAACCACAAGATGGAATGTCAAACATCATCCATGTGCTTCCTATGAGACATCTGTAGCCACCCAAGAATGCTTTTTAACGCTAATAACACATAATAATAATAATAATAATAATAATAATAATAATAATAATAATAATGAAAATGACAGATAAATCTGCAAATCTGGGAGTCTGAATGCTAATCATTAAATAAATAAATCAAATAAACAAGGCAGTGTGTTTTTTCAAAGAAATGTGACTAAAGATTAGGAGGTGCATTGATCTGATTCTCTGTGATTGATTTAAAATCGCTGATAAAAACAAATCTGACAGAAAATGAAGATCATTTGGATTTGGCTCTAAAAACAGCAAAAGAAAAGTCGCCTTGGCCCCATAGATATGCTTGACCATGACAGTTTTAAGGCTGTTTCTATGATAAAGTCAGCACAGTGAGCAGGTCATCAGGTCCGTAGGTCAGTAGGATATATGTTGTTGTAATGTCTTATGAAATAAATAGCTTATGTATAGCTTCTTTGCTTTTATGGAAATTTTCATATCACTAGTTTAGAATAAAAAGAAATTCCAAAATTTTAAATATTCATAAAAAATAGCAAAGTCGAAAACCAATTAGGACTGTTGTAGAAACAATAAGATAAAAAAAAATAGTGCTGTTTTTCTGCATGTGTATCAGTCCTGGTTTTTATCTTTTTATACATTTACCAATGAGTCAACTGGCTCCAATTATATTAGATTAGATTACATTACATTACATTACATTACATTACATTACATTATTGTCATTGTCCAAAGTACATGTAGAGTAGCCAATGAAATGCATTGAGCATCCAACCAGAAGTGCATAAGTGGCTTATTTACAATAAATAACAAAAGTGGTAAATGAGAGTACGGATCCATGTGTACAGGAACATATACAGTAGTAATATACAGCATAACTGTACAAACATTGTGCAGTGGATAAGACATGCTCAAATAACGTGACATACATGTTTACATATACTGTATGCACATCTGTATGATACAGTATATACTGAATAAATATGTAACAGATAAAATATCACATCTTAAACAGTGACATGTTTTTATGCCATACTGTCTCTGATTTAAAAAAAAAATATATATATATATATATATATATATATATATATATTGAGATCACAGAAAAAGATGACATTACAACAGTCTGGTTTAAATGGCATAAGTAGTAAGCTGTATCCTTTTGTTAATGTATTCCCTTGTGTGTACAGTAAATGAAAGAATTGAGAAAAATGTAATTGTCAAGAACACATGGAGGGACATCTACCACCCTACCATCTAGGGACTCAATAAGACTGATGTGATTTCCCACATAGCATTGCTAATAATGATCTCGGCTGAGGTCTAGCCAGGATTCGAACTAGAACCCTAAATAAATACAATTTTCAACTTAGCTTTAAGTTTAAGGTCCCTTTTTGCACTTGAACCATTTTTCCGTTCCTAACAGCCGGAAGTACAATTTGCACACTTCCATGTTATTTTACGTGTGAGGATGTAAATAGCTGTATCTTCGGGCTAACGGTAATTTTCACCCCTGTGCAAATGGACACTCCGAAATAATTCGACGGCAATTTAATCTGTCGCACGGTCTTGCATTCATACAGCAAAATGACATTTTCTTAACTACACACCCTGACATATGTAGCTCCGTCAGTT
>JAAGKR010000242.1:169196-248302 GCA_011419295.1 Clarias macrocephalus | reverse complement strand
GAAATTCTGATTCTGTATTTAAATACCGTCACAGCTTCCCCATCAATATGGTTAATGCTGTAGTTTAGTAAGGGTTGTTTACTTGTGATCGGAGTTTAACAGATGATGTTGAATCCATATCAACATGGCTTTTTACAGCATCACTATTAAACAAACCAGTACTTCGCTCACTCACTCATTGTCTATACCGCTTAATCCTGAATTCAGGGCCAGGGGGGGGGGGGTGTGGGGGGGGGGCCTGGAGCCTATCCCAGGAGGCTTAAGGCATGAGGCAGGGTACACCCTGGACAGGGTACACCCTGGACAGGGTACCAATTCATATCTGTATTCTAGAGCTGCAAACAATGACTATTTAGATTTTAAAATAATCTGTCGATTATTGTAAAAAATAATCCATGTTGAACATGGACCCTCAATCCTGACTGTCTGTATAATTATTCCATGTTCAGGTTATGAATTGTGCCAATATGCAACATCTCTTATTCAGTGGTTAGATTTTTCAGCTTTTAGTTAATTTTTAGTTTGTTTCACGAATGTGCAGAGGAACAATAAAGATGACTACTTCATGAGGAGTATGTGGCTAATTAGTGTCTACTTGTTGCTGTGAACAGGAAATAATAGAGAGAAAGAGAGAGGAGAGAGAGAAAGAGAGAGAGAGAGAGAAAGAGAGAGGAGAGAGAGAGAGAAAGAGAGAGAGAGAGGAGAGAGAGAAAGAGAGAGAGAGAGAGAGAGAGAGGAGAGAGAGAGAGGAGAGAGAGAGAGAGAGAGAGAGAGAGAGAGAGAGAAAGAGAGAGGAGAGAGAGAAAGAGAGAGAGAGAGAGAGAGAGAGAGAGAGAGAGAGAGAGAAAGAGAGAGGAGAGAGAGAAAGAGAGAGGAGAGAGAGAAAGAGAGAGGAGAGAGAGAGAGAGAGAGAGAGAGAGAGAGCATTCAGAAACCACCAGCATGTATATATGTTGCGTGATTCACTTTAAAAATGAAAGTTCGCTAAAGAGAACTGGAAATATACTGTAAAGTCAGTCAAAGCCACATGCAGATAAAAATTCGCCACATTTTCCTCAGGTGTGGATCCTTTCTCTTTTTCTCGACTCTTGCGCCCAGTGAGTGTGTCACCATCACCACAAAGTCCTTTTTTTTCTCAGCTTTTTTTGAGTTTTTTTTGGTCATAAAGGTGTTGCCATCGTGCTGTTACTCACTTGCTGTTATTCCAGTGAGCAGTAATGTCTACAAGTCAGAACTTTTAGAGTTTGAGGGGAAAAACACACGATTACATCATTAATTGATAATCTAATATACTGGAAGCTAATTTGGCCATGGACTTTAGTTGGCTACATCGATTATTCATTGCACCCCTTCTGTATACAAGTTATGGCATGTTATTGTTTATAATTTCCGAATGTACAAGCCCTAACTTTTGGCACAAAGACATTCCAGACATCGAGGAACACAGTTTTCCTTCACTATAGCTAAAAGATTCCAACCTGCTCGAGCATGACAATGCCCCTGTCCACAATAGTGGACGAAGTCCATGAAAACTTAGTTGTCCAAAATTGGCTGGGAAGAACGTAAGTGTCCTGCACAAAACCCTGACCTCAACCGCACCGAACGCTTTTAAAAAAGCCTTCTCAGAAGGGTATTATAAAAGTTAAGAGCACCAACATCGTATTGACTTTGGAGCCTTATGTCCAACAAGGGACTCGTTATGATATTTGTGTAAAATCGATTGACATTTACAGAAGACGGTGATGAAACTCTAAGCCGCAGTACAACGTTTGAATGGTGCAAATGTTTTTAAAGAGGGGCCGTACGACCGATCCTGGCTGAGTGAACATTTAGCGAGTGGAACGCCTGGTCCTTGAAATTCGACAGATAACTTGCGGAAGAGAAACAGAGGCACATCTGTCTGTGGGAACTGTTCGCACACACAATCGTTCACCAACACCACTTGCACATTACAGGAACTCGGCTGGGAATTATTGCCACATCCCCTTTACAATCCTGACCTCGCTACAAGCCAATTCTACATGTTTGGGATTTTTAAAGGAGTTCCTGGGAGGCCAGTGTTTCAGCAGGTAGCAAGAAGTCCGATCATGGCTCCTGGGATGGGAAAACTTTCCATCAAACACTAGTGATACACTGGGACAAGTCCATTAGTGTAGCCGTGGATTACAGTACGTATGTAGAGAATTAACGGAGGTTTTTACCTTCATATCCGTGTTCTGTTATTCTGCACAATCAAAAGTCCCAGTTTGACTTAAATGTCCCTCTTCTGTGATTGTCCTTAATGGCAGTAGGCAAAATAACAAAGAAACAACGAAGATGCGCCGTAAAGCAGCTTAAAGCAGCAGTGACAAGTCTTGGTGTAAATGCATAGCTGTGACTTGACATTTAAACCCCACACTAATAATGCCAATACATCATTTCCTATTCAAGGAACACAGCATAAGTCAAGCCTCACTTTCCATGATGATGATGTAAATACGTTGAGTCATGCTTTTTCGTCCTCAGCAGTATCGCTAATATTTTTGGCGGTGTTGGCAAAAATATAACCTGTCTTAATCCCTTATTAAAGAGATCATATTAGCCCATAATTTAAGATCATTGCACGAGAAACGATTTCAAATGCTTCTATAGGCGTTATCGCTTCTGGCTTGAAAAGGCTGTGATCCCTAAATGCCGCACAGATTATGTTACAAATAGTTTTAATATCATGTGCCGCCTTGCTGAACTGATCTCAGGAGGAAAAGTTATGAGGATCTGGAGTACCACAATATGGTACCTAAAAATAATACGCTAAATTTTGCTTTACGTATCCCTTTATACATTTTTAATACTCTTCATGTTTACAATGCATGCCACTCAAGCTTTATGTTCACATCTTTCACACTGTATGGATTTTTTTCTATTAACACTCTTTTTTTTTTATATCCTTTATATTTACAGTGAAGAAATCCACCCATCCGTGTATATACTGTATACTTATAGGTTTTATCTCTTAGCTCTACTGCAAGAGATTAGATGCTAATTTAATTTTATGACCATTTTATTGTTTATTTTAGTGCATTACTTTCATTGTATTCTTTTCCATGCTAGGCTTTGCTTTAATGATGTAAAATTATCCCATGTTGTATTATTATAAAAAAAAGAAAAGAAAAACTAAAAGATTATATTATATTATATTATATTATATTATATTATATTATATTATTTTATATTATATTACTGTAAAAATTCTTTGTCCATTTCTACATTACAGCGTACTAAACGATGACATAACTGTCGACGGAGCAGAATGTAAGGGTAAACGCCGATTCATAATGAAGCTGTGCATTTCATATTCTCCTCCCTTCCCGGTGTTTAGCCCACAGCCGCCCTCCCCACCTCTAGACGGTGCAAAGTTTACTTGCAGCCAGGCATTAATAATTCATCGCTAGCACTGGACACGATGAATACCAATTCCCTCATATTGCGATGCACTATCATCAAGGCTGATTGTGGCATCTAAGGTCATTAACTTCATCTTTGGCAATGTGCCTGCACATTCAAATGACCGGCACGGACTGCTGACACCAAGGTTACGCCATGCAGCGTCTTCGCCACCCAGAGCCACAGTGAGGCGGAGAAACGGAAATCTAATTGTAGAGTTCAAACGCCTTTCTTTTTTTTTTTCGTTTTAGATTTCACTCTTTGACCTCTGCAAACATGAACCGTGGTTTGCTCTTGGCAAAAAAAAATTAACTGAAATAAATAAATAAACAAACAGTTTTGCAGAATATGAGGTACAAAAGGTACCATAACAATAAACTGTTAATTCCAAACAATAAAATGAAACAATCAAATGTACTCAGCACTTTGTGTTTGTGCTCCAAGGCATTGCTTGTGTGCTTCGCTTTCCCATGTGGCTCAATCAACTCAGCAATTCCTACAGTACTTCTCTGTCATAACAGTTAACCATCACCAAAACCATTCATGACAACAGTGCTGCTCATTGCAATGTAGTTAGATTTTGTCCTGACGGAGCATTGTCCATAATTACAATGTGGCACAATTCCTAAATGCAGGTAAATCAAATCTTAGGCTAGTGGCATGACTGGATTTAGCTGGAAATGTACTGTACACCAATCAGTCATAACATTAAAACCATTACACTCTAAACCCTAATGCTCAACGTAATTAAACATATTGAGTACTGTTAATTTAAATAATTACAATTAGTTCAAATTAATAGCCCTTGATGAGTATTTAGAACTTTTTTTCGTATTTATGAGTTTGTAGAAATGACACTTTTTAAGTTAGCTGAATAAATTTGATATTTTAAGTAACTGTAAGTACTTAAGTAAGATTAACTGTCACCTTAAAGTTCCACCAGCTTAAATCTTTCAGACTAGCGATTTTGTGTCTGACGTCATCAGGGCAATAGGGCACTGGTGGTTCAATGGTAGGTGTGTGGTACAATCCGGACCAGATTGTCTGCTATGGCAACCCATTGCTGAAAGACCAACAATTTATTTGATTTGCAACAACGAAAAAAAAAGATAATTGCTATTAAATTGTATGAGTTCGGCTACACAATAATGCAAGTAAAGAACGATGAATATGAATGAGTACAACTAACTCAAAAACTGACAGTTCTGTTTACTTAAAATTGGAAACATCATTACTTTGTAACTGTTTACCTCAAATGTTTTGAGTTTTGCCTACTTATTCGGGTTTACAACGTAGCATTAAAACCACCTAGGTTTTAGATTTCCCTGGTACCGCCGGGATGGCTCTGACCCCTCGGGGTTTGGCTCCACTGGACCTCTGAGAGATCAGACTTGTTTGTCTGACGCATGCTTGTCTGTGTTAGAATTTTAGGAATTTGTAGGCCTGATCAACAACTTTGAACTCTTTGCCCTGTATGCGTCAGGCTGTGAGGCACTGGGTGTTCTGATACCTTTCTATTATGGCCAGCTTTGATTCTTTATAGTGCTGCGTTGACTTTTCTGTGGAATATGACCAGATGGACTGGCTTTTGTTCCTCACAGATATAGACGAGCCTTGGGTGCCCATGACCATGTCACTAGTTTACTAATGTTATTCAGTTAATGTTCTGCCAGATTGGTAATGAGTAAATCAAAGTAGATCACTAAGAACACATTTGTTTTGACAGGATCAGATTCCTGAAAAAGAATCAGGAAAACAAACGCTTAAGAGATCTTAAAATAATGGTTTCTGATACCATCACAGTACACGAAGGTTTGCGAAGCGAGCGTAAACAAAGGGATGAAAGAAGGCTTCTTTGAGTTATTGACTGACTTGTGGCTTTCTGTATATTTTCAGAGTGAACCGCATGCCTCCTCATCCCTCACTTCTCTGCTGTATAGCTAAATCAAGACATTATACATCACCAGGACTGAATGAGGTTTGCTTACAAAATCCGCAGCAGGCTTTCTGTGCCAATTAAGTCACGCAGTCTAAAAGCGCACAGAGTCTTTGAATCACGCGTTGAATTGTCATCACTTTTCTTCATCCGGATCCGTCGATATTCACAGCTGGATAAATGTTCTTGATGAACGTGAAATCCAGCTTACAGAAGGCAGAGAACCCAAATAGAAATTTAAAACTGCTCCATCATGGCTGTAACTTAAAAAAAAAAAGCCTAAAAAAATATGCATGAAATATAGACGCTATAAATATACATTTATCCTGTATTTCCATATGCAAAAAAATTATATACTACTGTACAAGCATACACACACATACACTCGATACAAACCTATATGCACACATAAGTCAGTGTATCCTTTTGCATTCAGGCGCAAAAAAAAAAAAAAGTATTTCTTCATTGCTGGCACATCACACATTCTCATTGCAGGCTGAGACCCTCTAAGAGTTAAACGCTAGAATCGCCCATGGCTTACAGAATAATTGACTGTCTGACTCAGAATAGCTGTTGGTGCTCGGCTCAACTGACAGCATATAGCTTCCACTTTCCTTAAATGTGTTTTTTTTTTCCCCCCTCAAAGCTTCAAAGGCTTTCTAACTGACTGGCACAAACAAAAAGCCACTACGTATGCGAGTGTGGAGGCAGCGGACCAGCTGTGCGCAGGTTAGAGCAGCGTATGCACTGCTAAATATTAAAAGCAGGTCTGGAACTGAAACAAAAAGCGTTCAGTTTCTAGTGCGATCCAATAATGTCAAACCTGCAAACACTGAAGTGATACCAGACATTTATAACACTGCATTTTTAATTCTGAACTGAAAATATAGTCGACATAATATAGAGATTTTAAAGGCAAAAAAAGGGAAAGAACTTGAGTTGTTTCATCAGAATCGTTATGATTGCTAGTTGAGTCACTAAGCAAAAACCCTGTGGTTGGGTTTTCTGAATCTCTGAACAAACCCGTATGTACATACTTGGACCCATTTGATTATCCACTTGAACGCTGATGATCGATCACTGCTTAGACCTCAAAAACAACTGCTTGACCCCTAATGAACAGCTACTTGTACGCCAATGAGTACGGCTTGGATCCCAGGGGTTACTACTTAGATCCCAAATAGCATCCGTAACCAATTGATCACTCGATATATACTCAAAATATAAATCTTGCTGTGATCACCACTTGGACCTCAGGCATTATCACTTGGACCCAATAAACACCACTTTAAACCACAATGATTAGGACTTAGACCCAATGAACACCCACTTGGACCATGATGATCACCAGACGATTGTCTCTTGGACACCAATGGTTCAATCCAAAATTAGTAAATTAAAGGCGGATAAATGTTGCTTGGATCACAACAATCACCACTTGGACCCATTGAACCTTTTGGACCCCAGTGATTAAGGCTTGGACCACAATAATCACCACTTGAACCCCAGTGATCACCACTTGGAACCCACTTAACACCAACTTTGACCACAATGATCACCCCTGGTGATTACTGATGACTCCTGCTTGGACCCAGATAATCACAGCTTAGACCCCAGTGATCAGCTATGTCTAATTATAAGGCATTTCAATGGTAATACATTTGATGCTTCAACCATATCATGCTTGGATTCCAAACACCTGCTGCACTACACACAGCATCATTGCGGATAATCTTCCTGCAAACATCATCTTACCCATTAGTAGACATTTCTTTACTTGTGTTGAGATGACATAACACCATGGCACAGAACCAAACCGTTTATTCTGTATTAGGGCACTTAACTAGCTCTTTACATTATTACATTATGCTAGCTAGAGTCTAGTCACTTAAATTTCCTGATAAACACATTGGACGTTCGACTTGCCTGTGGGCTACATACAGTAATATATTTCTGATTTGTTCACCTCGGCGTGTTTAATGCCACAGCACTGCCTGGAGCATTGCATACAATTGTATTTTTTTTTTCCAGAAATACATTTCATTTTAAAACAGACAATATTTGTATTTGGATTATTGCAATACAACTCCTGTAGAATTGAACACACCTAAATACAGGTCTGCACACAGTCTCTAGTGCCATGCCGTGTCAAATTTGAAGAATAATTTAACAATAGAATGAAAAAAAAAAGGACATACAGTACAATCTGATTATGGAGCTCAAAAAAAACTTTTAAATGGCTTTTTTTTTTTTCCTATCGAGAGGGAACAACAGCCAGGTGTTCTGCAATAACACTTGGAATCCCCTGGCCGATTGAAAGTGGAGATTGGTAATAAGATTTGATATCGAGGGGGAGAAATTATACAGAACTCGAACAATTCCCTCACTTTCAAGGATCTGCGCATTATTCGCGCTCACGGCACTCTATAATAAAATAATACCTGCCTTTTTATTCATGAAAACAGTTTGGCTGATTCAGATATAGCTCTCGGATGCTTTGACTTGGGAAGCCTGTCATGGTTGGGCTAGCACAAAGCCAATCTACTTTCAAAAGACATGGAAAAAAGCAGCCATATTCAGACGAGAGCTCAAAAATCTGACTGACAGATAATGACGATTTATTTTCTCCTGAAATAATAGATTTGGTATTAATAAATAAATAAATAAATAAATAAATAAATAGATAAATAAACACGACTTGAACGCCTTCGGAAAAAAAATGCTAGGTTGGTCTTAAGGAATCATTTCATGGCAACATAATAATACAAGCTATTCTTATTCATTTAGTTTTCTCTCTCCTTTAGTGTAGTGTAGCAGCCAGGCAGATAGACCTAGTCTGGAGACCTTATCGTACTGAGGAACGTGCTTTGTGGTGCCGTTTCTATGGGCATGATGATGGAGAAAGGGCATGCCTTCGTAGATAAACAACTCCTCTGTACTCAGCGGTGCTTCCTAGACCTACTGTCTGCCGCGGGATGTTGCAGAGGCTGGTTCGACTATGATTAGCATCCAGTGCTCAGCCGCAGCCGGTCAGCCCACCATGAGTCCCGATGAGAAAGTACATAAAGAGTGCAATGCATCGAATTATCATCATGCTCGGGTTAGCTTGGCTGGTCAAAACTGCGACTGCCAGAACAAACGAATACACTATTCCGTATGTAACTCTTTGAATGCAAATACAGCCGGTGGAAATGAGTACACAGACACTATTTTTGTTATTTAATATAATTCCAGCTCATATATCCACTTTGAATTTACATTTATAATCTTCTTATTTTGTACTTACAGTATAAATGCAACAGAGCTGTGAATAAGGGGTAGATTGTTCATTCAATTTAATTTGATTTTGGGGCATTGTGATATTCAACGTGATTGAATTTGATTCAATAGCACTACATTTTACTGTCTAATTTGTCTCACAGAGCTATTCCTTTCAGGTTTTAAAATCAGTAAGTGTTAAATTTCAAAACAATTCTTCTAAAAAAAAAAAACTAATAAAAGTAGGTCATTAAAAACCTAAATTAAATTAAAATTAAGATGTGAAACATTTGGTAAAATGTCATGCATTGTACAGAGTAATATCCTTTTTCCTGCAGGTTTTCTACGGCACACTCCAATCCAGTAGGTGGCAGTAATGCACCAACTGTCCATAATCTCACAAAGAAGAAGAATCAATAATCTTGCCAAATAAAAAGACAAAAAAAAAATGGAATGTGCAAGTACTAATTGTCCTAGAACCACAACTAATTGTCCCTGGACAAAATGTTCTCAGACTTATGAGAAGGAAAGACAGAAGCCAAGAATAATGAACAATAAGTAGCAGGATGACCTGAAAACAGCAGGAACAAGAGTTACATGGAGAACAATAAGCAGTGAACTGCACTGCAGTCATCGCCAATCCTACAGTTCACAGAAACCTCCTGTGCTAACACGGGAAGCACATAAAAAACACACACACAAAGAAATGATAGACTCTGGTCAGATGAAAGAAAAACAGGACTCTTTAGGAATAATTAATCTATTGTTGTTCTATGATTTCAAAACCATTAATCCCACAGGAAATCATGGTGGTATTGGGATCATCAAAACACTGGGAAGCTTATTTGCAAATGTTACATGTCATAGATCGAAACATAGATGGAGGATTTTTCAAGAAGATATTCAATCTCATTGTCCTAACAACTGAAAAATGGACATTTTATCAGAGGGACCCTGAAACCTTGGGGGATTAAGGACCAAAAACAAAACAAAATATCAAGCTGTCTTGCCAACAACACGCTAGCGTTGGTCATCTAAATATCCTTACACAACTTACACATACGCAACTTTTTGCAACTTGTTATTGTTCATATTTACAATATTAAAAGACATTTTAGATAGATAGATAGATAGATAGATAGATAGATAGATAGATAGATAGATAGATAGATAGATAGACGTTCTGGGAGTATACGAACCAACAAAAAACAAATGTCTGAATACTAACTTTCTTTCATCTTACTAGGAAGGGTAATGTACAGACACTAATTTTGATGCAAGACAATTTGCTTATCTTGTAAAAAAACAAAACATGGAGTCTGATTGAAACGTTACACTTTGATTGATTGTTGCATCTCTTGCAACAACACGTTAGCCGAGACGACAACAAGCTTGTTAGTGATGCTGCTTTCGCGACTGGGCCTGGAGCTGACTCAGCAGTTTCGTTTGCAAGTAGCTGGTCGTGGCGGTGGTGTGTGTGTGTATGCGTGTGTGTATGTGTGTGTTTTGGAAAAGGCTGCTGATCAAATATGACATCACCACTTTTTAATCCAGAATTAAAGGTTGGTATAAAATTGCAGATATGAAAAATGTCTTGGAACAGATTACTACAAATTAATTAACACAAAAAGTCTTGTTTTGATTGGTAATTATGTTTAAAGTGTCTACACCACAATCACCAATCAGCCTATAACGCATGTCTTTGGACTGAGGAAACTGGAGTACCTGAGGAACCCCAGCAAGCACAGGGAGACCATAAAAATTCCATGTGCGCAGAGCGTCGAACCCCAAATCCTGGGAATGTGAACCGACAGTGCTAACTATTAAGCCAATGTCGCCTATCATAAATGGCCAAGCATTAAAAGCTAGTTGTCATGGCCATGTTAGTCGCTAATCCATATCTTCCCTGGATTACATGCTACGACCTCATTTTGTAGCACTACTGCTAATGTGCTAATTAACGGCTAATACTACTCATTATTTCTCAGTATATCATTGTATAGTTAGCAATATCAATATTATACTTCTGCAGCCATTTTGAGGGAACATTCCTTCAAAGAGAAGCTTGTGCACCTGTATTTTTACAAGTATTGACTCCCCCACAGTCAGCTGAATAACAGGCTAGCGCCGAACATACGTTTAGCCCCTGTGCAGAAGCTGTCACTCAGCAAACCACATGGTTATAAAGCCGCCGGGTATTGAACGTAGACTGCATGTGTGCATGGGTGCCTTGCTGTGGGCCAGTTTCACCAGGAGCGGCACTCTGCGTAACCTCGGCGACGCTGTGGGGGAACCGAGCTGAGTGTGCAGATCGGACCACCTGCCTCAGTGATCCTGCCATTCTATTTATACTCCTCACAATAAATGACTGCCGGCATGCCAGGAACCAAGCTATGGGAGGAGGGGACCGGCTAAGTGCTTAGTAGGAAGAAAAACAGAGAGAGAGAGAGAGAGAGAGAGAGAGAGAGAGAGAGAGCTCTTTTAACCTTTTTTTTTCTTATGTAATCCAAATAGTGTATGTATACCATGGGAAAAACATGAAGCTCATTGAAGATCATTTCTTTTGGTTTTTCATACCTCATGTGTTGAAAAGGGCAGCCGAAAATTAAAGTATGAAACCCTTCGTCAAATCTTATGTAAGAAATAAAGCACTTATTATTGATCATTTTCCAATAAGAGCATGTTGCACAGTATTATATAACCCTTACACGCATTTTATTATAAATAAAGATTACGAATTAGAATCATAACAACGTCACGGACATCCATGACAGGAGTCAAGGGAGCATGCTTTCGTACTTGTCAGTGAAAGTGATACTAGTGGTGTCTGTGTGCTCATGTACAGTATGTGGAGGAGGGCAGATAGTGCTTCCCACAGTTATGCTACCCTTTGACGCAGCATGAGCAGAGGAATGTGTCTTGGAGGAATCACATATCCTTCACCCTTTCCTGCTTTAATATCTGCCGTATGATAGCGGAGAGTTAGCTCGTGGATGGGAATCGGCCAAGATTATATTAGGGAGAAAATTGTGAAGAACGAAGAAATTGAACTACCTCGTACACTTTTTTGTCGATTTTCCTTTTAGTCAATTTGGCCAATTTTGTGTCATAAAAAAAAAAAAAAAAAAAAAAAAAAAAAAAACCTCCAAAGACAAACCAATTGACCTGAGAATAAGGCAATGATGACCGATTTGAGGCATTTACAGGAGTCCGCAGTATATACTTGAAACAGCACTCGGTGTCTGCAGGTAAGTGAAATATTCTTGATCAGACATCCTGCTCATAAATGAGCTTTACGAACAGCTGCTTGGAGTGCACAGAGATCTGCTGGGCAAAGTGCAAAGGTGACAAATATCTGAGGACGGTGGAGGGGCATGTTACTAATAGCTTACACTTGAGTGCTTGCCGTGTTTATATCTCCCTCCCCTCCTGCCTGGGGGCTTGACACCCGATTAATGTCATAGAAGCCCTGTGTCACACCGGTGAGACACCGTAGAGTTTTAGAATGGTCAGGTCACACTGTAGCATTGAGTTAATCTTAGCAAACAAGCTCGATTGGCCTTTGACACAATGATTTATAATCCAAAAAGTATACCTGGCAATAAAAAGAGAGAGAGAGAGAGAGAGAGAGAGAGAGAAAAAAGATTCCTTAACTGAAACAGATCAAAGAGTCTGAGATAGATTTCGCATTAAAAAACACCGTACATACGTAATTATTTACGTGATATTATATTGCCCCGCAAAAACATAACATAACATAGCAGGCGATATCATACAGTATTATGAGAATAGTGCCCTCCCTGAAAAATATATATATATATATATGAACAGGAAACCTTGCTTTGAGTCAAGATAAATAGGGACTCATTAAGATGGAATAAAATCTGGATCTGGTTACTATAGCGATGAAGGTTACTGAAGATGAATGACTTGTGAATTTTCCTTCCTTTCTTTTTTTCAATTGAGGCTCCCACTTTTTCTTGAGTAAGTTTTAGACATTTCTTCTATACTTTCACTTCTCAGTACTTTTTCTTTCACTCTGTTCTTTCACCTACGCATCAAAATTTGAGGGAAAAAAAAAAAAAGATTAACAAGAAGGATGGAGCGATCACGATAAGACCATTTTCTGATTAACAGGATTCAAATGCGGCAGGAATACAAGTGTCAAGAACTGTCAGGAGCAACCGCTTAATAAATCGTCACGTCAGAAACTGGGCCAGTCGACTCAAACGAGGACGTGTTTAGTATGATGCTCGTGTCCTCCTTTGCACAAAGACGATTTCACTTGTACAGCTGAGTCTATTAATTTAACCCAGATCCGAACTTATTGCAGTTTTCGTTTCAAAATCTTCCTCTCAGTATCCTACGAGGAAAAGGCCTATTGCTGTGTGCATGCTGGAATTCATTTTAATTTTTCAGTATACTTTGAAATGATTAAATAAGTTAAATAATATCCTCTTCAAAGCTTCTCATGCTGAATATGGAGAAGAGATTCTTTGCCTTTGGTTTTTAACCGATGCTGCATTCGGATAAACCAGTGGCCCAAAAGTATTGACAAGCCCTAATCCCCTAAAGCAAATCAATATGCGACAGCCTCTTGGTAAGCGTCATTGTAAGCAAAGGAGAACTTCAGTGTCTTGTCCTTCAAGCTTCTCCTTCACAAAGGTTGGAAAGATGGTCAGGTTTTAAAGCTTCTGTCCTTCAACTAAACTTCTGTCTGGGTCAAACACCAAGACTGAGACCTAATTGAGATTGCAACACAGTCCATCACGCTCAACAACCTGGTACAATGATGACAGTAATCGAGGATTAAAACCTGCAGGAGAGTGCTGTTTTAGGAAAATAATCAACAAATGAAAGCGTGTTATCACCTCCAAGTTGATTATTTTCCACTAACAGCATGTCCTGGAGTGCTTCAAGTGCTTTTCACCAATTGAAATTATTTAAAAACCAGAATATATGCTTTATTCATTTAATTTTAACTTTTTTTTATTTTATTAATACATTTTTTAATTTGACATTTTATAAGAAAATTTTCTTTTCTTTACATTTTTTTTTTTTGGTGGGGCGGTAATACCTGTGTTATTATTATTATTATTATTATTAGTAGTAGTAGTAGTAGTAGTAGTAGTAGTAACAAAGGACATTATGAGCCTCCTCCAAACGGTTGAGATGTCACTTCATGGTAAAAGTATCAATAATTAAAAAAAAGATGTCATTACAAAACTTTTAAAAAGAAGAAGTAATTACATAAAATGCTCAATTATTTATGTAATGAAGCAAGAGTGCAACATCCTTAGGCACCATATTTCTCATGGTATGCTACAAAGCAATTAAAAAGACATACTATTTAAAGCCATGTGTCATCTACTATATAAAACATGCTTCAACTAAGTAGTAAAAACTGCTTAGTCAAATCCGTCAATATGATAAAGTGACTCAAAATGTGTTAAGGATCAACAATGAAATGCTAGTGTTATCATTTACAGTATTGCAGCTACTGTAAAAACAGCAACTCACTCTGGCAAAAAAAAAAAAAAAAAATTCCAATTAGAATCCATATAATGCCACAACAATCCTTGGTCTTTTTTTCAGTTTGAGGTTTTGTCCCAGTCCTTATTGACTGTTTCAAAGCACTGGAACTACAAACTTCTTCCTACAGTAAAAGTTAACTACATAAAGTTATACATATTTTCTTTAAAATAATAAGACATATCCTTAAACCGTATAAGCCATATATGCCCTTCTGGACAGGGTAGAAAAATAACAAATTAATACCACCATATGACTTTAAAGCCGAACTTAAAACAGATGTGATATAACAAAGAATAACACACCAAGAGACAATAAAGAGAAAAGTCTCTGAACAGCTGAAGGGTTTTGGGTCAGACCACCTCCTGTGACTAATCAGACCAAACACCAGCCTCTCAATAATAAGGTAATGCTCTTCAAAACTTTCTTTTAAACACAGACAAACAAATCACCTAGCTCAGAATTTAGGCATGTCGCCATTTCTCATCAAATTACATCCTCATCCAAAAAGCAGACTGATCAACACCATTATTTTTCTCTGAGATGCCAGACACCCTCTGAGTAAACTGTCAGTCAATGACAAGGGAAAATAATCAAAATCTGAATCATTACCCGTGTGCATTTGCATATTAGTGTTATTAAGCTGTCAACTATACAGATGTGCAATGCATTGATCTATAATATTTTGACAGGTGATGACAATAGCTCAGTAGGTGGGTATAAATTTAAAGTAAACTACACTTGTTTAACTTGCTCTTCTCTTAGTTCTTGAAATCTAATTCAATCAGACCTGTTGTCGATGCATTAATGATTAAACATCAGTTGTGTAAAGAGCCCTACACACCACAGCGCTGTCGAATTCTCCATTCTGATTGCTCAGAACAAGCGGATTTCGTTTTTTTTATAGTCGCAGCTTTTACCTTGCAACTGCTAGGTGAAAAAAAAAAAATTAATTTATGATTAGTCAAAATTAGTCTATTTTGTAAAAAATAGGAACATCTAAGGGCTAAATAAATAGATATAGAGCATGTTGTTGTTCCAAAAAGAAAAATGAATAAACATAAATATGAAGTAGTGTGTTGGGGTCGAGGGTTGGATTCCCTCCTTCGGTCTGTGTGCGTGGAGTTTGCATGTTTTCCCCATGCTTGGTGGGTTTCCTCCGGGTACTCTGGTTTCCTTCTGCAGTCCAAAGACATGCAGATTAGGCTAACTGGCGTTCCTAAATTGCCTGTAGTGTGTGTGTGTGTGCTCTGGATTGGCACTTTGCCCACCACGGTGTACCGCGCCTTCTGCCTAAAGTCTCCTGGGATAGGCTCCAGGCCCCAGCGAGACGACGAATGAATGAATGATGTGGTGTAAAGGAAATGTTTATTCAGTCGGCATTTATGGAAGGAATCAGCAGCTTTTACGAAAAAAGTAAAGCTCTTAATGTTAATCTTCCCACCACAAGAAAGTCTTCAGGAAAACTAAATAAATGAATATATGCGTGTTTGTTTATTTATTTATTTATTTGTACTATAGGTCTCATAACATGAATGATAAACAGGAACTAACATTTCTCAATAATTAGTGTCATTCTAAAGCCATTCTTAAGGAAATAAAATGTATTAGTTTCACGTTTTATTGTCATATGCAAAGTAAAGAAACATGTTCCCCGTACAATGGACTTCTTCCTTTGCTGGAATACATATCAAAAATAGAATATGAAAAGATGAAGAAATATGAAATGAGAATATCAATAATAATAATATTAATAATAATATGAAACACTTTAGGAGATGTGTTGTCACATGAAAAACCTTCAGGCTGATGACAGTGAACTCCACATCACGCTGTATCGCACTAAAACACTAATTATTTTCCAGTAGCTGTGTGAGTAATTATTATTATTATATAGTTATTATTAATATTACCACCGAATACTCCAAATATCATTTTTATTGAAAATATGTTCCATATTTCAAAGTGCACGGGTGTGGTCTTTAATCTGATTTCCACAGCAAGCATCATAAACGAGGCTCAAACATAGCCACCTTGCACCTCGCCAAACTTTGATTACTGGAAGAAGAAAAGATGTCTAACAGATGACTGTATGACATAAGGAATGACACTAGCCAGGTCAAAAAGGGACAGAATACACTGCACAGCTGGAAATACAGTCACATCATGGATTAGTACAACATGTTCTGTTTCATCTTGGTTCATGGCATGAGTAGACAGAATGATCATTTATTCCATCACCTGTGTTTTTTTTCCCCCTCTGACAGCAGCTATTACTGTTCAACAGAACATTTTTTATTACTTAAGCAATTCCCCAGTGACAACAATTAATGTGATTTTGTTTTGGCGAGATGTAATGACTGTCTCTATTTATTTAAGATGCTCTTAAGCAGCCTTGTTTAGGAAAAGATCTGATTATTAAATGGCATTTATTCAGCATATGTCGGTAGTTAATGTTAATACGCAGTATGCTTTCCATGTTTGGATATTGCTGCAGGTTTCGGTGTGTATCAGCAGCCGTAAGTAGGGACTACAGTGTCCTTGCTGCCTTTAATCCAACCAGACGAGGTATCATTGGCATGATTAAAGGTAGCACGTTCCTGATCCCCGAGCACTATGAATGGAACTTAAAGAAAAAAAAATGTTTTTTTTTGGACTACAGAGTACTGAATCTGCAGAAAGAAGCCAGATGGCTTTTCCAGCATGCATTTTTCAAAAACATTTCCAGACATTCAATCCTACAGTGAGCCATGTAGATGAAAACCGCAGAGCCTGTTCTGATCTCTAATCCTGAGTTCTGATCCGAGGCTTTCTCCTGTCTGTCACCATGGGAAAATTCTGTGATATAAATATTGCTCGGTGATGAACAACATTTTCTTCGGAGGAAGATACGAAACGTGTGCTTCCCATAAATATGGAAAATACAGTGCTTTGGGCTTTCCATCGTAGAGCAGATATAGACAAGTCAGCTTTAAAAAAAATTTTTTTTATTGATATATATAGCCCAATTTTGGAGATGAGTATAAAAGGGCAGATATTTTATTGCACACGTTCATAAATGTTTTCAGTAAATGCTCCTCTTTCTGAAAGTGCTCGAAAATGTTATTCTCCAATGCATTAACTCTAATGAACTATCCTTAAACCTGCAATTCCAAGTGAACATTTTTTAAATAAATGTTATGTTCATTAATATTTGACTTCCAGAAAACTTGCTTTGAGCACTTTTAATTTTTTCACTTCACTCATCAGTTGGAGGACTTACTTTGAACTGCAACGGGCAAAATAACACCATGTAAGTGCTCACAAAAGTAATGTTTTTTTTTTTTTGTTTTTTTTTAAAGAAAAAACCCCTTTCATACATATAGGAGTCTGACAAGAAATCTCATAGAGGGCGATTTTTGTAAGAAAAACAATACCTCCAATATTCAGCAAATATACAGAATTATTGGACCTGTCAATTTTATCGGTAGGAAAAAAAATCTTAAGAATTTCTCTCCTAGCAGTCTCCGGGCATTAGTAGACTCACTCCACAAAGTCGCAGGGCTCTCGTGGTTCTCGCTGATCTCTTAAATGCAGGAAAATTTTAAAAAATGAAGAAATTCTCTGTTGTGTCCCTTTAAAAACTTTCTGCGACGCTGGGGTAGTTCTCTTTTTCCTCGCTCGTGACGCTCTCACCAAGCTCTCCTTGCCTCTCCTCGTCCCTGTATGAGAGCTCCTCATTCTCGCCGTATGCAAAACCATGAGATCTTATTCCTCATTCTCTCCGAGCACTCACTGTACACTCCCCGAGATCCACTTGTCCTCGGCAACGCTCTCCCAAAATCTGTACGCTCACCTCTTCTTTGTCAAAATCTCGCCATATTCTTGCTCTCTACGAGGTTTCTTGTCAGACTCCTGTATGTATGAAAGGAGTTTTAAGGAAAATCAGCAGCGAGACAGGAGAGATACACTCCTCAAATTGTTTTATTCCTCTTCTACCACAGAAATCGGCCAATTACAACTGTAACAATTACAATTACTTTTTTAAATGAACCACATATACATTTCCTGTTTAAAAGATTTACTTGCTGGTATCTCTTATCCTGCTATATCTGTTGTAACATAATCCTTCCATTTTAATAATTAATAGCCTGTTACAAAGCGCTGACACTGAAAACTGCCAGAGTAATAGTCATGGCCTTAAATTAGAAATCTGTACAGTGGTCAAGGTTCGGGGTCAGAGAAAACTCAGAATATCCATTTGGGGTTCTTTGTCCAAAAAGCTAGGAAAAACTTTTGATTAAGAGATAAATGTTAAATCAAAGGTATTATTATATAAAATTCATGAACACCTTCTGACCAACAGGTCGTTTGAAATCAAGTGAAAATTATGATCTGTGGCATCCCTCTGAAGGGCAGCAAATGGAAAAATAAAAATAAAAAACTGAATGGATAAGGTGCTGGGATCTCCTTATTGAGCTACTGTTTTTTTTTTTTTTTTTTTTTTTAAACAGATACAACAGAATTGAAAGACATTCTCGTTATCGAGGTAGCAGATAAAAGTAACTAACTGGATTGGTCATGATGTGTTGCTTATTCCTGCCTTTCACCTCATACTATCCTGTGACTGGTCAGTCAAGCTGGAGGTTTCTTTTCATTCACCTGTCTTTTGTGCAACTGGTAACCCTGATTTTAGCGCAGTGGTGCTGCATATAGCCATTGTTTTAAATCTATCGCCGGTGCATACTCGCTGTATGCTAACTAGCATTGAAACTCACTACGAGCAAACCTGAGCAGAACTGTTAATTTGCCTTTACTAAAGGAATCTCCAGAGAGCAGAGCAGGTGTTTGAGTGCCACAGGTCAGCAGTATCCATCTGCATCTCAGTACAAACAACACTTTATCCCTAAGCTGTTAAAAAAAAAAAAAAAAAAAAAAAAAATTTGGTTAACTCTAACACTTATAAAAACCGATCCTATCCTCAGGCCAGTCTCCTGGGCACCTCTGTGTTAATCCGGCTCAGGCGCTGCACGTCCGCGAAGCTTTCGCCTGTGTGGGAAAAGCAGCTGTTTGACATTGTTATTCCCTCTGCGATTCATCAGCGATGCGAAAACCATGCATGTTTCTGCTGTGGCTAACCCACACACTCATTTACAGCCAGTCAGATGTCCGTGATGTTCTGTAAGTGCAGGATGTTAGAAAGTCCGTTGATCAGGTGGTTTTTGAAACTTTGCAAAATTTGCAAAAACAAAACTTTCCACTAGCTTTATCTTCTTTGTGGGAATATAATGTCATTCGATTATTTAATGCATCACCTTAAGGGAGATTAATCTAGAGAGCTGCACACAGTGCTGTATGCAAAGGAAAATTTCGCAAAACTCTGAACTATGGTCGTTTTATGACTCATAAATACTGGACAGTCTTATAGGAATCTGAGTGAGCCACATTTCCTAAAGCAACGTTACTCTCCCAACTTTATATACACACGATATTTCTCTTAAGTAGATAGTTTTTAAGCAAATATAAAAATGATTAAGCCTTTTTTCTGGATCATTTTATTCATTTTAAACTTAACATAATTCAAGCATTTATTTCTTTTCATGAAGCAAATGTATCTGCTTATAATAAGCTTAATACTCTTGTATTTGTTACATCGGAACCTTATAACGAGAAATATCATCTAACTTTTTCCTTCTTTTTAATTCTTTTTTAATTCTTATCTTCACCTACCAATATATCATCTACTTCAGCTTATGAGCATTTCATCTGATTAATATTTACACAAGACAACCTTCTTGGTGTGATCACGTAAAAAAAAGAGAGAGAGAGAAAAAAAGAAGACAACAAAAAGAAACAAGGAGAGTGCTGTTTATCTTTTATTTCCACTTGTCAGATATTACTGTTAGGTATGTCGGCGATAGCACAGAACATGAAGAGAATTTTTTCAAGGAGAATATTGATTTGATATCAGTCACATTCTCAAACTGCATTTTTGACTTTAAGGGAGAGAGAGAGGGGGGGGGGGGGCACTAAGGGAACTGCATGGTGTGTCAAGATGTTCCACAGCATTAAATTCTGGTAGAAATAAACAACAATCATGACAGGTCATTCTATAATTAATAAAAATGCAAAAATAATGTGTCTGCTGTGGTATAAGACGTAAAATATATATATATATATATCATTTTAAATGGGTACAGTATAAAGTCATCCTGAGGTCCTTATTGTATTCGAACACTATTTTACTCTAAGAATGTTAAAGAAGAAACATTTATAGATTAATTGGTACTTAACACTTAACCACTAATGTTTGTTTTGCATAGTATTTCTCAACAGCTCACATATATGCAGTATATATATTACACATCAGGGTGCAAAAGGGTGCGCATGCAGTTACGGTTGTTAATTTTTCGGCTGCATCCGTCAAGGGGTCACCACAGTGGGCCATCCGATCCGCATGCTACAGTTTTATACGCCGGATGCCCTGTCTGATGCAGCCCGCCTATTTAATTCGGGCTTGGGAATGGCACTGAATCCAGTGGCTGGTTTTTGGGAATTGGGTGGGAATTGAACCCGGACCTTCCACATGACAGTTACGGTGATGCGCAGTATTTTTATTATTTTTTTGCGTAAATTGTATAGAAAGAACTAAACAAACCCCCCAAGACTTTTTCACTTTTTTTGAACAGCAGCTTTAAAGCTCAAGTGTGGGAGCGTGACTGTCGCCGTCTTGGCCCACTTTTATCCTGGGTAATCCATAAATGAGGAAATAGACAGAAGTAAAACAGCAGAAATGTTGTTTGGAACCCATCTGCCTAACTCGGTTACCATGCACAAGCTAAAGAGCTTAGCTTTAGGTTAGCTAAAATTCTAGGGTGGCTGTAAGCTAATACATTTGAACTCCATCATCCTTACCCTACACGTCTCGTCCTGTGTCCACTCCTACATTTCTTGTGGCGAGTTAAACTATAACAATTTCACTTATCTGGTTAGCTAAACGAAGCTTAATAAAGTTATATAATTTTATCCAATGCGTTACATAAAAAAGCACATCCATACTGTTGTTGTGAATAAAAAAAGTGAGTCTAGTGAGACCAAAATAGATTTTGTAGCTATAAATGTTTATTTCTATTGTAAAGTTGGCCATTTTAACATGGGGTCTATGTGGACTGACTGACTTTGAGCCAGCCACCATTGCACATTCAAGGAACTGCAAGTTTTGGCAGTTCTACATAACTTTTCTCCTTAGAATTATGCTACTAGAACTGTTTACCATTCTGAATTATTGTTTGTTAACATGTTCAATTGCAAGTAAAGAAAAATGTGTGAGATTTGCAAACCTCTAATATACACAGAATTAAAATCTAAAGAATCAAAAGAAAAATCATGTATAGTCAAGTATGTCTTAGTATTTAGCATTCGTAGAACAGACACAATCAAGTAAGAACAACAGATTTTCTTCCCAGTGTCACTAGAGCTTGAAACGGACAAAATCACCATCGTATGCCAACTGGACAACATCCAACGAATCATCAATTACTTCTCAGTGTGTATGTTCTTGAAGCTATGATTTAACAAGGCCAAGAAAATAGGTTGCTGAAGAAACCTGCTGTGTTAGTGGATATAACTTATTTAATTAGCCATTTAGCAAGATTACTTCCTTCATAAGACACAGATAGCAATGTAACACTTACACTCCTCCAGACAACTATAGCACTTTTCGCTGTTCCATTATGACTGTTAAAAGACATTTTCCTTGATTTTCCTCCCAATTTCGAGGTATCAGATTCCCCCGTCTTCAAGGAACTCCCCCATCAAAAGCAACTGCTACCGACCCAGACAGGCGAAGGCTAATGGTAGAAAGTGCTATCAGACCTTTACTGCTTGGATCTTGACAGCGGTGGATCAGAGGGCACATTCGATATGAGGCAGGAATATATCCTGACTGGGTTATTAGTTTATCACAAGACACAGTGCACACATTTACACAATCTGGGCAATTTAATACCCTTAAAGCAGGTTTCTGGGTAGAAACCAGAGAATCTTGGGGAAACCCACACAGAAGGAGAATATACAGGATCAAACACACAGGGAATCTGTGGTGGTCAGGCAGCGACACCACCCGCTGTGCCACCGTGCAGTCCTGAACCGCTCCTTAACCTTTTCATGTTTAATAAACCATTAGTGAATCCATACTCGCATTTCTTACCATCTTCCTATATTTTCTAAAGCACAGGCTGGACCTGCAAGATACATAATGTGGGCGAAAGTATGCCGACACCCGACCATCACAGTTTGTCAAGGTTGGTGTGGAAGAACTCGAATGTCCTACACAAAAGCATGACCCTGACCCTAATGAGTGCCTTTGGAAAGAACTGAAACTCCCCAGACCTACTCACTCAACATCAGTGCCTGATCTTACTAATGTATAATTTAACTGTAGCTGAATGATCAAAAATCCACAGTCACTCTCTAAAATTTAGAGGAAAGCCTTCTTGAAGGATTGGCGGTTATGTTTTTACCTCAAAGAGGGAATAAATCCTGAACGGGATGTTCAACAATCATATACTGTAAGAACGTGATTATCGGGTGTCCACAAACTTTTGGCCCTGGCGACAAAAATGTCTAGATCGTGTGGCTCCGCAGAGAGCTTAGAGAGCAAATTAAATAACAGTGTAATTCTCCATTTCTAAGCTTATGATGAGACGTCAGAGTACTTTTCCCAGGCGCCAATTCGGAACGTATCAAATTCTTTAAAACAGACTTAAATCTTAATCCACTTAAATAGCCCAAGCTCATGGTCAGCTAAGTGGTAGAAAGCACACTGAGTGACACTTTACACTCCCTACAGTCGGCTGGCTGCCACCACAGCGTCCGAAGCTGCTATCAGATTCCACGTTCCTAATTCCCGATGTTAATGCGTCAATTTCTCCAACACCCTCACAAAGCGTTGACTCAACCTCCGGCATGTTAAGGAGCTTCTGTACGTTTAAGGTCTCCGTACTGTTAGCCAATTTGGCACCATGACATTTACAATATTTGGCAGGCGCCTTTACAGGAATGCTTTATAGTGTCTATTAAATAAATCGCACAGCAAAATGGAAAGTTTTTTTTTTTTTAAACCAGTGTTTTGCTAAGTGTTTGGTAATATGATGGGCCTTGAGTCTTCATTTAAAGACAGGAAGTGACTCAGCTGTTTGGACAGCCAGGGGAACTTCTGGGTACCAGGAAACATGGATGCATAGATGTATGACATCCTTGGTCAATAATGGCGGGTCAAGTGGGGTAGGTAACAAGTCAAGCAGGGTTTGATGAGTGGCTTCAGGTCTATGGAAAGGTGATGTATTTATTTTTTTAAGGTGTATCTATATATTTTGAAGGAAAATAAAGGATATGAGACAATACCATATATAGATACAGTTAAGTCTGTATGATTGCGGGAAGAACACGTTCCGGAAGCGTGCTTGTATTTCAAAACACTCATATATCAAAGCGAATTTCCCACATAAGAAATAATGAAAACTCAGATGATTCGTTCCACAATCCAAAAATATTCATAAAAAAATAATGAATACAAAATATAAAGTAAAAATAAAACAAATTAACCTGAACTTTACACCACCCAACCAAGAGCGTGCACACACAGACACATTGACACACACACATACAGTACATACCCACACACACCAGTTTACTGAATAGAGATAGCCCACACACAAGCGCGTGACTGTGTCTCTAGTTAGTAAACTGGTGTGTGTGTGTGTGTGTGTGTGTGTGTGTGTGTGTGTGTGTGTGTGTGTGTGTGTGTGTGTGTGTGTGTAAATCGTCCTACACACACGCACACAAAATAAAAGATGGTTAATGCACACACGTCGTCACAATGTTAGGGCAAACAGTACACGCAGATGTTGACTATACGAGTGACACATGCGCACTGACACACGAGAAAGAGAAGAACCATTGGCCCAGTTGTGATCACATGACTCTCGGTATCAAAACAAGAAGCTCATGCTTCTCATGCACATGGTGCTCGACGATACTTGGTACTCGTATATCAAGACTCATTCGTTTAACAAGGCAAAATTGATTAAAAAAAACTCGCATCCGGGTTATCTGCAATCCGAGGTTGCACTGTATAGTGTGATGTGTTACATGCGTTCTCATTTCTTTTTTTACGAATTGAGTAAAGTGATTAAATTGACAGTGTTTGTATCTCTCCTTTCCCACACACCACAGAGTCCCACACTCTCCATCTCTAACTCCTAACCTCGTTCCCACTTTCACTCTATGTCGACCACACAGCCCCGCCACAATTCTACCCCACTCTCCTTGTGCGTCTCCAAGCAGCGCTGCCCTAACCCCACTTCCACTCTCACCCTGTATCTCCATGCAGCCCCACATTAACCCTGTCCCCACTTTCCCTCTGTGTCTCCGTGCGGCTCCACCCTAACGCCACCAGACCCCACTATCCATCCCACTCACCCTCTGCATCTGACTCTCTGTTACCACTATGGGGGGTTCCTCATCCACCTCAGTAGAAAAATGGATCAGCACAAATAGGCTGGTTGGTATTTTTGTTCTGGTTGCATTTTTATTGTTGTTTATTCATTGTAATGTTATTGTTGTTGAGAGCAATTGACGTAGTGTTTTCAGAGATAGGCCTATTTTTATTTAATACAGGTTATTTTGTTTAAAATATTGTTTTGAATTTTAAACAGAGATTAAAGCTCTGCCTTTGCATCTTATTTTAATCAAAGTCTGTTTAAAAAATGTTTTTTCTTCTTTAGTCGGCCAAAATCAGTCGTAAGTCAAAGTCATGTGAGACTTTGACTTACGATTGATTTTAGCCGACTAAAGAAGAAAATACCTCAATATATATTGTGGTACAATACAATATATATTGTGTATCGATATTCAGATACATAACCCTTAGAGAGGTGGGGTGTATTTTTGGCTTTGCAGTCCAAAGTCAGTGTTTTAAAAGAAGCCATTGCTCAAACAAGCTAGGCAGTAAAATTCATTCTGTCTGGAGAATATTATAGGCCACATTAGCATATTAGCGTTCACTGACATGAGCAGGAAAAAATTACATCATTAATAATATGCTTAACCATAACCCTCTATTTCCTTCAGGAGTGCATGCATTGTGGTTGCATTCCATCTGCGATGTGGTCGCTGGAGCAGATCCCTGCCACTTTAGTCAATGCTCGTGATTCTACCAGAACAGCTCTCCGTGCAACTCTGCTAAAAATACGCGCCTAGTCTATTTTTGATTGTAGCTGCTTCTGAGACACTTCTGAAAGCAGCAATCAGCTGGTAGGGCTTTCCTCAGGAATCTACATACCAGGCCAAAAGTCCAGTCAAGACGCTCCACAACCGAAATGCTGCTGGAAGGAAGAAAACCACAAAATCCCAAAAACCTAAACACGGAAAGGCACCACGGAAATATCACGACAGGTTTGGATAACACACACACACACAACTATTTAAAACAACTTAAACAAGTGTTCAAACGTCAAACTGGATTCTGGCCAGCGCATGAAATGTCAAGCCTGATGAGGATTAAACTGACAAGACAAACATAATCAAAATAAAGCTAGTGAAAAGGTTGTTTTTAAAAGTGAGTAAACTGAGACATCTTCCTCTCCACCTCTGCTCGCCTTTTTGCTGTACGCATGAATTTTTAAAAAACCTGGACGAACACATCACTTCTTATTTTCTGACTGCTGAAACTCAAAGTCTTCCTGAAATCACCTACCAATAAATTGTTAACAGAAATCTGGCCCGTAGCCTACAGACCAATGAATGAAAGTAAAGAACTGTCAAAAACTTATTGTTAATGATTCTGGGATTCTAAAAGCAAATGATAAGCAAAATCCTTGGCTAAAAATGTGTGTCTTAGTCAGACAGAAAAAAAAGAAAAATAAAATAGGATCAGACCTGTGCTTCAGCTGACATTAGCTTAAGAATAGCTCAGACGCATTACATCTGTCTTGTATGAGCGATTGAATCTCTTACAGGATGCTTGAAAGCTACTATATTTAAAATGACCCTGAAAACCTAAACACTGTTTTTTTTTTCCTTTGGTAGAAATGTTTGCAAAAGCATGGAACTTTAAGGGTTTTAATCAGAGGCTTTAATAGAAGATGAATGCTTTTATACGGCTTAAGCCCTCACGTGAAGGTGTTATTGTGATTGAGCTAATGACTGCTTAATGTCTTCATCTGCATATAAATATGTATTAATGAAACCGTGGCACACAGACCAACATGACTGCGTGCGCACACAAAAAAAAACGAACAAGAAAGAAAGAAAGAAAGAAAACTCAAGAACCGTACGTGGAATTCATGCAGATTCATGATTGTTATTTCAGTTGTGTGGAAATTAGACAATAATTGACACTGGCATGAGATGAGAAAACAATGGCGCTGAGTGAAATGAAACGCTGTTAGGTATAAGACAACGATCCTATCTATAGCCTAATCCACTTTCGGCCATTACAAAAGTCACAGGCTCATTGCTCAATCAGGCTGCCTCTGGGATGAACAGCAGGACACCAATTAGAGCCAGGAACACATGGTGAAAATGACAGGATGTGATACGCCATCCTCTCTCGACGGGCATGTGCCAGGGATTATCGCACACCGACGCCTGTAAGGCATATTATTAGGATCCGTGAAATGCAAAGCACCCAGACAGAGACCCCCAGACTTTACTGATTACACCAAATGGTTGATGAGGAATACAGATTCGTGCGAAAACCCTCAACATTCTGAGTGCGTGTGTCAGTTTTTGCAGAGGACAGAGATAGCCGGTTGCTCTGATGGACAAGTGCTGACTACAAAACAGCGCTATTGATTGCTAAAGGTGCCATCTTTTGCTATCTACATCTTTTTTCATTTCCCCCGCTGCCCCTGAGGGTCAACGCAGTCTTTTGTAATGAGAAGCGCTGCTCTGCTTTTCTCTCAAGCCAGACAAAAACAACAGGGGAAATAAACGCGTGTTAAATGCCGAAGGTCTGGGTGAAAAGTATAAAAAAAAATAATATTTAAAAAAAAAAGTGGCTTGGGGCAGGTGAAAATAGATTGTAGTGTGGTGTGGTCAGGTTTGGTGACGTGGGTTCTGTCCAAGACGTGAAAGCCGGTAAAAAATAGGCTGCCCGAGTGGGATCAGCATCACAGGAGGACGCCCAAAAATAACTCCGACAGCCTTGATAGGAGTGAACGTCAGAGACAGAGAAGGAGAGAAGTAGGAAGGCATGCCAAAAAAAGGCCAGTGGAACCAAATCACACAGGAATTTACACCCTGAGCCTAATATAATGTTGACGAAAGCAGTGGCCCTGCAAAATATCCAAACTGTTGTTCCCATGAAGTGTGTATTTCATAAAAACCTCCATAATGTTGATAAAAACAGTTTCAGCACTGGACAGTGCCTCAAGAGTGTTCAGGTTTTTTTTTTTTTTTTTTAATAAATAAATAAGTAAAAATGCCATGAGGAAAGATAAATAATGCATTTAAGCCTGGAATGAAGTCCCAAGTTCTCCTACTGTATATTAAATCAAGCCTGTTTAACCGAGGTTAAATGTAACTATAAATGGACAAAAGCTATGACCTGTATTCTTTAACAAATAAAGAATGTACTGTAACTTTTAACAATGAATAAAACACTTCAGAATGTGCTTTTAGGGGAAAATAATCAACTTTCCGGTAGTAACAGTACTACATTCACATCAAGTTTCACCAAATTACTCACTCACTGATTATTTTCCTAAACAGCATGTGTTATTATTATTAATTTTATAATTATTATTGTTATTATTATTAGTAGTAGTAGACATGGTAATAGAAGTAGTTGTATTATCTTTAAAAGTCACTGTCTGGATTTAACCAAGCAAATACTTAAGAGCCTTCCACTAGATAATTACTGCAGTGATTACTATGGTTCGGCTGGCAACATGTTGTTTAATTCTAACTGATGCAGTAAGTAGCTACTTATTTCTTAAACAACCATGTCAAGAGACATATCCTGTGGTCATGGCAAAGATGTTACTCTGTCAAATTATTGGCCTGCACCAAGAAAACAAAACAATTAAACTGGGTTAAGAACTTTAAACCGCATTATAAAAAGTCTGAGGATAGTGGTGAACCCTCAGCTTCGAGGAAGAAATGAAACATCTTGAATCAGAGTGATGGTAGATTAAACACTTGAACACTTAGTGAAACCAAATCGTAAAACAACAGTATAACTCACAGCTATATTTAATAGTGAAAGTAGGAGCATTCCCATAATGCAGGGGGAACTCGAGCGATTGGGACTAAACAAAGATTTCCGTTTACTAGGATGAAGCATAAAGCACAAAGAATAGCCCGGCGAGCTCACATTGTGAAAGAGTGGCTGCAGGGAGGATGAGACATCATATTCACACCTGGAGTGGAGTTTATTTTTTTTTTTTTGGCACATTCAAATACAAATAAAAATACAAAATGTGCATAAAAAAGGAAAAATTTCTTCTCTGTGTGAACTGCACACACAATCATTCACCAAAACCACCTGCACATTAAAGGAACTCACAATGCTGGGAGTTATTGCCACATCCACTGTACAGTCCTGACCTCGCTCCAGGCCATTTTAGGAGTCCCTGGGGGGCCAGCGTGATGTAGGGTCATGGCTTCGGCATACTGAGAAAACGTCCAAGCACTAATAAAACGCTGGGAGAAGTGCATTAGTGTAGCAGGGGATTATATAAAGAAACTAAGATAATATTCAGTTAAATCATTGTTCTGTTACTCTTCACAGTCAAAAGTCCTGGTTTGACTTGAGAGTGAACCCACGTTTAAAAAAAAAAAAAAAACCCTTCTTGTACCAGGCTTTCATCTAATTAAAGTACAAACACGCCAAGTTCAAACTATTTCCAAACCCATTCCTGCTCTGCTCTACTAACAGAAAACACGGTGATAGTAATCCATCTCAAGCTGAGACAAATCCATAAACTGCAGCCATTACAAGGACAATGAATCCTCGCAATGAGCTCAATAGGAAGCCTTGATGCACATCGATATCACGGAGGGAAAAAAAAATTATGAGTCACAAACCACCTTTGCAGTAGAAGAAAGTTAACAATCAGAAAATCTACCACACAAGGCTACACGCTTTCACAAAGACCTTAATAATAAAACACACTGTGACTTGGCCAGCAATGGCGGAGATGACTCTGTTTGGATCACCTTTGACCTCAGCATTAACAAAGGCTTTTGTGATGTCGAGTCATTGTGTGGTGTGCATTATAAAATGCGTTATACAATATTTATGGAACTTATTCGAATTCACAATGTATTTAACCAGGCTTTAATCCAGGTCTCTGTTAATGCGCGCATTCGAATATTCTAGTAAATATGCTGCAATTTAATGATTAGTTAATCAGGGTGAAGTGATGCAGTCTAGTAACTATTTCATTCACAATACCGCATTCACAATCCAATTTAATTTGGATTTAACAAAATTTGAAAGAAAATATGCTTCCTATATGATTTCTGTTTAAATGTGTAAAAAAGTTTTTTACTGTAAGAAATTATATAAATTGAAAACATTTAATATTGCAAATGTGTAATGTAAAAATCTGATCCAACAACAAAAAAAATTAATGAATAATTTACAAAATTTGAAAGAGGATCGAAGCAGAATTAGAGCCCCAAAGTCGGCTAAGATCTCTTTTTTAAA
This sequence comes from Clarias macrocephalus, assembly GCA_011419295.1. Lineage (NCBI taxonomy): Eukaryota > Metazoa > Chordata > Actinopteri > Siluriformes > Clariidae > Clarias > Clarias macrocephalus. The sequence goes on along the minus strand of JAAGKR010000242.1, from coordinate 218,456 downwards.
TTGTTATATATTTGAGACTGAATATCATCTAATCGGCGCCATTAACAGACTCGTCATAATGAAATACAATCACGTGCTCTCTATATATTTTAACTCTACATATTGTGTCGATTAGGACTTTTGTATAATTAATAGAACGCTGAATAGGATTGCGCAACTCCAAAATGTACATCATTTCATTTTTCTTGATGTGTCATAACACCCTCTAATAGAATGAATATTTTCAACATTCCTGTAAAGAAACATTAGTGTCACATTAATGAGAATGAGTCTCCAGTGTCAGAGGTAAAGCTGTTCCTTTAAGTTTGCTGGACAGAGAGAGAGTCAGAGGAAGGGAACTACTTACTATTTATAGTTGCCATCATATGCAGTAAGTGCACCCATTTTCATCGCAGTTCCTATAAAAGTATAAATAAAAAAAATTATAAATTAATGAAAGGATAGGAATACAGTAAATAAACAGAAATGCAGTCATTTTTAGGTTTGCTGTGGTATTAGAGGACATGCTCTTATAGGAAAAGTGTTACCCTTTCGGGGTGGTAACAGTAGCTACACTTCACATCAGTGCTGAACTGCACCATATGGCTGTTGATTATTTCACTATAACATGCCTCACCCCATTAGGTTTAATGTGACACTGATTTTTTTCCTTCTTCTTTTTAGCTGAAAAAAATGTAGTTTTATTTGGGAAATCAAAGTACTGTAGATGAGACCAATATTTCGAAGTCATTTGCTCAAATGTCATCGCCGTGAACCCGTACTTGCTCATTAATTTCCTCTTATGAGTGACATTTCAACACAGCAAATGATCGCCCCGTTTCTCACATCTTGGCCTTCTTTTTATTAAATTTCTATGTCGGAAAATCCCTGCGCATCTTTTTTGTTTTCGATACCCCAAGAAAGAAAGATGGCAAGGTTTCTTTATATTGCCTCTACACTGTGAAGCAATGTGTTCCTCTCACACAGTGGCATCTCAGGATTTTACCCTATGAAGCTATAAGGAAGCAGCTGCTTGTTATTCGCACTGTTCTGTTTCAGGATTTTTTTTTTTTTTTTGTGCTCACAATTTGCCAACCCCTATCTTAGGATGACGCATATACAACACTATAGCTTTGTGGGACCTAGTAAGAGTTTTATCGCTTCGTCCTGCTTCAGGAAGAACACAAAATGTAATGCTGAACAGAAAGGCATGTAGATGTGTCGTCTGCATTGTACAATGAATCAGAGGCAAACACCCCATGCGGTACAGTTGGGGCGACAGCAAGTATTTTATATTTAACACCACACACACACATACACACTCACACACATCTTGCCCTCTGCGAAACACTACGGTTCATTGATTACCTTATCATCTGAATGTGAAAAGCAAACCCTCGTTGCTGTTTCCACGCTCTAGACAAAAAGAGAGTGAGAGTGTTGCATGTTCAAATTACATAAACCACCTGGAAATCCCCCATGACAGTATTCTAAGAGATAAATTTACAAAACTGTGTGACAAGAACAGAGGCTAATGGATTTTCAGGGCTCATACTGGACGCATGCAGGAGAATTCGTCCGTTTCGTTCCATCTGAATTGTGTTTTCGAGGCGATCACCATCCAAACCTATTCAAAACCAGTTAATGGCTGGACCTGAGATGGGGGTGCTTTTATTTTCTTTTTTTTTTCTTGATAGGACATAGTCTAATAGAAAACACATCCCACAATTGCTGCACAGAAACACGAGTTAATCCACTGTGGCTCAGCTGGCAATAAGCATTAAGATGGACAAATAAAAACACAGCATGTGATGTAATGGCGCAGTGTAGGATCATTAACAGTACCGTGTTGATTATTTTCCTGATTATCACGTACATTACTATGATCTATAACCTTCTCTTCAAGTAAATAAAAAAAGACATTTTTATGGTAAAACCACAAAGCCTACTGTACGATTTAATACATATATATTTATTTATTTATTTTATTATTTTTTTTAATTAAATCGATCTTTTGTTTACTAGTTAAATTTTATTTTATTTTTGGGTCACAATTTTTAAATGATGTAGGTAAACTTACAAACATTAAGTGGCCTAAAACAGAAACTACAAACTGTCTGCATCTTCTGCAAATACTCTCATTTTGCATGAGTATCACTTCTTCTTCTTTAGAGTTTATGGGTAATTGGTGCAATACTGCCACATACTGAACTGGAGAGTGGAGCAGAATACCTTCAGGCAGGGAAAAATATGACTTTGTGTGGCACAAATCAATGCCACAGTTTACAGAGCATTTACATGCTTATACTTAAAGTAGTTTTTAATATTTACAAACCTGTAAAAGAAATAGCTGCTTAAAATAAATCAGACATTAAACTTTAATGCTGCTGAACTGAATTGGAAATATTAAAAATCAAATCTACAGTTAACTTCATGTCTTTGATGTCTGTGGTGGAGAACTTGAAGTTACAAAGCTAAAGCTTCACCTTTGGCTGTCATAATACTGGAGACTGGAGACTCTTACCGTAAAAGCTAATTAATATCTCCTTCAATTAAATATCAATCCACTTCTCGGACTGATCCTGACGTGCTTCCTCCATACCATCACTCACGCCCTTATACTGTATACTGTTTATCCAGTTCAGGGTTGCAGCAGGCCTGGAGCCTATCACACCTGGAAAGATACACCCTGGACAGGGTGCCAATCCATCACAGGGCACACAAGCACACTTAAACACACAAGCACAATGGACAACTAGGACATGGCAATTAGCCTACTCTGCATGTAGTCTGGGGAAAACATGCAAACTCCACGCACACAAACCAAACCTCCGATCCTGGAGGTGCGAGGCCACTGTGCTAAGCCATTGTGCTGCCCTTCAGTATATACACACTCACTTATCATCTGTACTGCTTTATCCTGTACACTGGGTCGCAGGGAGGCTGGAGACCATCTCAGGTGACTTAGGGCACGACACTTATTTACACAGTACCTGCAATTTGGGAATGCCAATCAGCCTAATGTGCATGTCTTTGGACTGTTGGAGGAATCCAGAGTACCTGGAGAAAACCCAGCAAGAACATGTAAACTCCATGCACACAGACAAAACCTGGAACCGAACCCAGACCTTGGAGGTGCAAGGCTCTCCAGCAGACACGTCCATGTGAAACAACAGTTACTAGAGAAGCCATGTTTTAAACTGAGAATGTAACAAAATCATATAAGATGTGACCTATACCTTGACCTACTGTAAGAGCTGTTGTTATAGAAATGACTCGCACCTGCTGGCCAATCAGATCTGAGCTCTTGTCATCGCTGTAATAAGGATGTGTTAATAAAGCACCTACAAAACAATACTTCAAAAAGATCAGTTATGATATACAAACCTAGATAATCATTTGAAGATAAATGAAGCAGTTACTAGACTTACTTTAGTTACTTTACGTTACTTTAGTTTAGACGTACGTTACTTGTAGCTATTAGCAACAAGGGAGTTGATTGATTTTATATATGCACTGATATCCCAAAAAAATGTCTTGCAAAATGATTTAACATGTTACGGACATCATATCATCATGCGGGCGATCTGTACCAAGTCACTGCTAGTTCTTGCTGCACTGTTTCAATAAAGAACCATTCGATCTAAAATAACCCAATCCCAAGGAATCATATATCATACACGTAGATAAATCATACAGAAGTCATGACTGTTAGAAAACAGACCACCAGGGGTTCTTGAATAATTAATGACTCTAAATTTCCCCAGAGAGCGAGCCAAACCAAAAACTGTTCAGAGTTCTCGATGGAATTTTTATTTTTATTTTTTTTTATTACAAGTGCACACTCCTATTTCACAAGACCAAACACAAATGAAGTGAATAAACAAGGGATGAAAAACAGATTGCTGGCTTCGAGACATTTTTTTTAAGCTTGACTGTCAGTGAGTTTCAAACGGCATAAATAAACAGTCTGTGCAGACAGGAAAAAAAAAAAAAGAAAAAAAAAAACAGCAGGCAATAAATAAACCTGGTTACGAGGCAAATAATATTTCTTCATGTGGTCAATGTGAATCCTGGAGGGCTGCGATCACTTCAGAACGGCCATCAGTCACCCCTTCATTAAAGACGTTATCCGAGCATCCTGGATGAAAGGGGGGGGGGGGGGGGTGGAAATAAATAAATAAAAGGATGATCACGGCAAAAGGCTGTGAGACACGGAAACCCATCGAAATCCGCAACGATACTAATGGAATGAGGATGTGGATTAAGGACAAGGCACATAGTTTCAGATACACGGTGTGGCATTACAACGTAATAAATATTTTAAACAAGGTTTGGGGAAGGGGCTCAGCTGCAAGGCAACCTTATATGAGCTGTTAAAGGCTGACATGCATTACAGAATGGTTAATGCGCAATCTTTTCACTCGACAGGTTACGTAAGCATGCTCCGAGATAATGGAGGTCAAACATACATCCTTCAGGAAAAAGCTCGGCCCATCACTCACACGGTGCGTCTTTTTAGCAAACTGTCTGTAATAGAAATGCAAATTAAAGAAAGCGTGTATATCGTTTTTACAATGAAAGTAATAAATTCAGGTTTATAGCAATATCTTTTTTTTTATCTTATTTTCAGTTATTTATTATGCTTATTTGTTTTAGTTCCAAATATGTTTAACTTAAAACTAAGCTGGACCCTGGTGCTGAGACATGTTTTTTTTTTTTTAAATGAAGAATACCAGACTGCATTAAAAGCACTCGCTGGTCGAAGTATAACTCATAAAATCTTGATCTATGACAGTACGCTCTATTTATGTTTCCCTGCTTTAAAGGTGACCAACACTCTACGGTTTTATTCAATAACCTTTAGCTTTGATAACAGCAGACAATGTGGTGTCCAGTTCATGTGTGAAAATGAACTTTCAGATGAAAAACTAAACTTTCAGAACTAAAAGTTTCAAAATCTACATCTCAGGCATAACATAATCCTTTACTGACAATTTCTGTCGTTTTCTCTTGCTGCTTTCTTCTTCTCTTGGCCTCGCTGATAATTTTATCGCTCCCTTCCATTTTGCAGCCCGCAACAGAACGCGCCATCAAATCAATACACAGCTGTTTGCGTCTCCTTCCGCTCTGCGGGTGACGCAAGCGCTTCTTCTTCGTTGGTGTTTACTGGCGGCTTGCATCCGAAAGCGAGTTGTGTCAAAAGCGTGCTGTCAACACATAATTGTGCAAAAACCTAACGCAAGCTTTTAAAATTAATTAAACGAAGCTTCGAGGCAGAAGATTTTGCCTCGATCATTGTAATTTTGTAATCGAATTACTCGATTTACTCGAGGAATCGTTTCAGCCCTATTTTTTACTGTTTATTTTTTTTACCATCCAACCTCAAAAAGCTTTTCAGTGATTTCCATTCATGATTTGTTTGCGTGGATTATTTATTATTATTTTATTCTTTTTTTGAGAGTTTCCGAAAATGTCGAAGGGTTCTTAACCCAATTTCAGTAGTTCTTCTTAGTTGTTTTCTATCCTTGAAGCGTAATGATTTGCCAATTCTGAAATGGCAACCTTTTATTTGGACACCTTGCAATATGTAGTCTTTTATTTTATTTTATTTTTTATTAAAATTGGTCTAGAGTGTGTTTTCATGCAATAAAAAAAAGAGCTTTTGTTTTTTGTGTTTTTTTTTTCTTTCTATTGTGTGAACAGGCCAATTTGATTATCACCTTAATATGATATCAAATAAGAAGATCCCCTGCCCTGGGTTGTTGTTCAGCTCTGTTGTTCCCTGGTGGGTGGGGCTCAGCAGGAGCTCATTTACATAGACACTGAAACAGCGTGTTTGGGGGAGGAGTGAAACCGTAACCGTCTGAGGAAAAAAAAAAATCTGCATTGACTGAGAAGAATTTCAGCTGGAGCATCAACCCACACACACTGAGGGACCTCTGAGGCCGGTCATAATAAATATGGAGCCTTTAAACAAGCAGAACTATGAAAAGCACACAGGCTACTAGGACTGCTCATTAGAATGTTAGCTAGGTGATATAAAAGTGCGCTCGCTAGCTACACTAGTTATCTTGCAACGAGTAGCTTGCAGTAAAAAAAAAAGTTGAAAAAAAATGCTTTGGCGCAGTTGTAAGAAAACATTTTGTTTTCATTATATTGGAATCCCTCCGGCTTTAATAACCGATAGCAGCTGATGGCCAAGAACAACAGGATGTGTTATTTTTACTCACTTAGCGTTGTGCGTAGACATGTTTTTCATGCCTAGCCTGCATTATCGCTGCTGCGTGCTGCTAGTAATGAAGTCGGCCTGCTGGGTTTAATGTGTCAGATGTTTTATCAGGTTACTTCTGTTGTAGGAAGACTATGCAGCTCGTCTTCTTTGTATTTTTTTTTCTTCATATTTTCAGAGAGCGCTGTTTACACTCAGCTCTGCTTTGATTGCCACTAATAATTGTGAAAGAAGTCCAGAGTGTTATTATTTTGTGTGGTCCTTTCAATAGCGTGACATCATCATATTATGAAAGCATTGTATTCTATTAGGAGGGTTGAAATAAAAGCTTTTTTGTACGAGTATGAATAAATGTTCATGGTATTTGAGAGCTACCCGATGCCAGCAACGATGATGATGCATCTCTAATGCATACGTAACAGATGCAGTAACAGAAATAGAGCATGAGAAGCAGGTTTGCTTTAGGTTAATTGCATTGTGAAGAGGATGGTTTGGAGTGATATGTCTGAAAATATACTTCCATGTCCATAGACACTCTGTGGGAAAAATCGCAGGGAGTTTCTGGGGGGAAAAAAAAAATTGTTCAAGTGCTCCCAGAAGAGCTGAGGCTTCAGGTGTTTCTTGAAGATTGTAAGAGAATCTACAACGTAAACAAAGCTAGAAAATTAATTCCGCCATCTGTAGTGACTGAAGTGTAAATAGACATTGTGCTGGTGGATGTCACCGGGGTGGCCACACTGTACTGTAGCATGCAGAATTAAATGTTCATCATAACGAGTGACACCGAAACAATCCCGCATCAGTGACTCTACATCATGAACTGAATGTGAGCAGTTACTCTGACCTACAGAGTGGCATAACCTGCTCATTTGGCTTTGTTTCCTTCCCGATTCAACAGGTCTGACGGATTACACTACAGCAAAAACTAATCGACTTAATTAAAAGTACATGAAAAGATGGAGTAAAAGGTGTCCTGTTGTGTACATGTGCAAGACGCCAGGCTTAGCAAGGGCACTGCTCCTTGCTCCTGAGAAATTGCAAAGAGTGTCGGCAAAGACAGAGGTTGTGCAAGTGATGTAATTATTGATGACTCTTCATTGATGCCACCATATTGCCTGGTCCTGTGCCAATAAAAGATTGTGGCCAGGTATTAAATTTGACCATGCTGTGCGGTGAACTGCAAAATTCTACCAGACGGAAACCGTGAGACAGTTTTAATCACCCTGACATGATAGGAAATACTTCCCCCAGCGCGATCCTTTTAATCCCTCACTCAGGGTCACATTTTTTACCAAAGGTGGTGAACATTAAATATCAACACATTCACGCAAAGCCTTTAAAAATCTCAAAAGACTCCCATTATAAACTGTATTGCCCGTGTCTATTGTAAATGGATGAGTTTTTACTACCTTTTATTACATTATCAGGAAGTGCTTGACACTGCGCTCTTATGGATTTGTGTCTGTGCTTTGGTTTGACCCTTTAAGGTAAGATAAACTCCTCTTACTCTTTAACAGTGGAGAAAAGCGAGAGGTGCATGACATATAGACAGGTTTATAGAACAGGTCAGAATGTTTACACCAACGCTCATAATCTGAGAATGAACATTAACTTCATAAGCGGTGGCCGAGGGAAAGGCGGCACTGTGAGCGGCTAGTATTTAATCAGATATGTGAGACGCTCTGGTCCATCTGCTGGTTTATCTGCTGAATAGAGATGTAAAAGCAAACAGTGATGAATGTAAAAAAAAAAAAAAACGAATTGTTTTAAAATCGGTTCTTAGGAAAGGGGCATAAATAAAGCATTATAATTTGAATCAGCCATTAGCTATTTTAGTCTATCGTAAGAGCTTGAAAGCCAGAAGGTTATACTTTGGAGCCAGGTAATTAAAACGTAAAATATAGACATACAGTAGGTAAAGTGCAGACTAAAATAATATTAACTTCACATTGCAGTCGTATAGTTTTGATAGAGGATGGAATAGTAACACTGGCATCTACACTACCGCTCAAAAGTTTGAGATCACATTGGGATCATGCAAATTTCTTTGTTTTTGTTTAGTGATTTATTTTCCAAATTCTACAACAACACTGGGGATTTTAAAACTATGAAAAAACATATGGAATTAGGTAATTATGTAACAACAACAACAACAACAACAACAACAACAGTTAGCTGTGATTTTAAGACACAGAGGTCAGCCTTTCTGGAATAGTTCTTGCAAGAACAGGATTGTCAAGTGCATTTGCGAAAGCCATCAAGCACCACGATGAAGACCGTCCTTGTAGACCTTGAGTAGCAGAGACATCTCAAAAATAACTGTTCAAAGGAGATTATTGCATATTTTGGACGTTTTCAGCATTGCTTTACAATGTAGAAATAAATAAAAATCAGGAATGATCATGGAGGGATCGCAAACTTTTGAGCGGTAGTGTATGTAATAAAAAAATATGACACATACAGTCATTTTGTTTAGTTTAAGCAGGTTTAAGGTTTTATAATATGATGTGAATGAACAACCTCCTCATTGTGGTTTCTGATTCCTTATATGGTGACATTTCCTATAGACTATGTTCAGACAAATATACACACAGATTGCTTGTGTCTGCTTTTCTTTAACCAGAAAACGTGAATGTATTTCCTGCCGTCTGTCTGTCTCTGGGTCTCTCTATGACTTACACGTTAATGACCGTGACGTGCGTGACACAATGCACCTGGACAGAAGCTTAATGCAATAAGCTCTCTTGGTTGATAACAAACAGAGATCTTCAGACATCATATGTGCGTGTGTGTTTGTCCATCTCTTCTGGTTGTCTGGCCCAGCCGGTAAGTGTATCGAAGTGAGGCGAACACACCAAGCGATAATTTTTTTTCTTTTTATTCATCGTAAAAATGTACATCTTATTTAAAACACTCTTGCGAATACGGCTGGCGAGATGGACGCGTCAACAAAAATCATGTGACTATGTGACTAGAAGAACAGGGATCGAGTCGGATTGTGGATTGTTGCAGAAATGGATATATTACAGGCACCGATATTAACTTAAGAACAATACAGGCATCAATTCAATCAGCACTGCGGGAAATTTGCAGGCGGCGTTATACTGTAAGTCAAAAGACATATAGAACATACAATACAATTACGTTTACAGCACTGAGGAGATGCCATTATCCAGTGAGACTTACTGTATAGTCTTTATAATTTTTTTTTTCAGTCAGGGTCTGAGAACACCATGAAACTAAAATCCTGTTAGAGAAGATTTGTACAAAGAACAGAGTCAGAGTTTTTTTTTTTTTCCTCCCCTGGATTTGGGTCATCAGTCTTTGAAGACAGACTGTGAGTCAGCTATTCAGACAGCCAGAGGAAGTTCATTCTACCACCTTGGGTGCCAGGACAGAATCTTGAGTCTGAATGAATGTCATCCCAGTACCTTGAGGGATGGAGGGTCGAGCCGAGCTGTCGATGGGAGTGTGGTGCAGCGCGAGTGCTGATTAGTCCCTTCAGGCAGGTGGGGGTCCAAGCATCAGTGCTTATAAATCTGATGCATGCTCGTACAGGTAAACTAGTGGAGCGAATGCGGCAATGGGGTAATGGAAAGCTTAGAAAGGCTGAAAAGTAGCTGTGCAGCTGCATTCCTGATCAGTCGCAGAGGGCGCACTCAGGGGAACACCTGCCAGGAGTTTACTGCAGTAAGCCAATCTCTAAGGAGTACCCGAGTAATAAGCTAGCAAAAAAAAAAAAAAAAAAAAAAAAAACGTGGATAGAAATGGCTGTGTTTTCTAAAAGGTACCTAAAAGATTAAACTTAAGTTTAAATAACTGAGTCGAGTCAGTGATATAACGAGAAAAGGAAAGTCGTCGCTGATGACTACACTAAAGTGATGTGCATTGTCAGATGGTATGAGTTCTTCTGAAAGATCACAAGATCCTGACCTGCATTTCAAAAGGCATACGTACACAGCTCTATCTTGCTGAAATTTCAAGACACGGGTGATGAGCTGCCATCTCTGATGACAAATCTCAGCATGCCTGGCAGATCTGAGCTGAAACACAAGTGTCTGAGGGAGGAAAGGACAAGATATTGCTAGGGATGTGCACGGATCGTTCGGTACTAGTGCCTTTTTCGAGACAACCGTGCTCAGAACCTCTAATCACTTTAAATGAGGGGGAAATTAAAACAGAAAGACCACATCTGGCGAGCGCAATTTTGATGCAGACAGCATCATTGTCATGGTGTAAAAGTTAAAGTGTGCATTGGGACTGGAAAAGAAATGAGTCTCAGAAGTGAGCAGTTCTTTTATTGCAGCAACACTGTAGACATCTGAAATATTAGACTGACCTTCAGTCATGTTTTTGCCCTAGGTTTAGTATTTCTGTCGATTATTCCTCTAGATGAATTTCGGGTCAAACTAATTAAACAACAGTTTAACAACTATTTCATGGAAACGTACTATAATAATGAAACAATAAAGATGGCTTAGCCTTTCTAAGTGATTAACCAAAATAGTCATTTATTACCTCTTATGGATGGATATTTGAATAATAAAATTAGCAGGCAGGAAATCCCCAATTATGAACTCACAGTGTGTATACAAGGTGTACATAGAAGAGGCCCTAGCATTGAGCCTTGCTGGACACCAGCGAAGAGTCTGCATTGAGATGATATAGATGACACCTTATTCGGCTGTTTCTCTGGGTAGGAAGCAAATCTCTTCATCTCAAATATTCAGAGGCTTCTGTGGATGGACACAGACAAGGGGGGTCTTGTGATCATGTTAAGGCTGTTAAAGGGTCAAGTACTACAAATGAGGATGGTCTGGTTAATCAAGCTGCATGTATGAGCAAAAAAAAAAAACAGCGTTCAAGTCAGACCAGGACTTGTGATCAAATTTCTCATGAATAAAACCGATTACATTTACGGAAGACTTCAAGATTTCGTATGGGGATGAGACTCTTACCAGCAGTAAAACATGCTGTAAAGGTTTTAAAGAAGGTCGATGTGGCTTGGAGCCTGCAGTAGTCGTCTGATCCTTAAAAATATATATATAACTTGAGTTATTGCCACATCCCCCATACAATCCTGACCTCGCTCCAAGCCATTTCCACATGTTTGGGCCATTAAAGGAGTTCCTTTGAGGCCAGAGTTTCAGAAAAGAAGCAGGCAGTTTGATCATGGCTTTGATGTACCAAGAAAACATTCTACCTCAATGGTATACAAGCACTAGTGAAACGCTGAGCTAAGTGCATTAGTGCAGCAGGGGATTACATAGAGAAATAAAGGGAGTTTTTTCCTCTCATAGATGTGTTCTGTTATTCTGCACAATCAGTTCAAAAGTCCGGGTTTGACTCGAACGCCCCTCGTATTTTGTCTCTGCGTGTGCATCAGGGGAACAATACAGCATGACCAAAGTTGCTATTAGTTCTTGTATAATTCTACAATCTTATACCCATCAGCTTTTTTTGAAAAAAAAAAAAAAAAGCATGCAGACTGTGATTTGTGCAACTGAATGCTGTATTGTTAGCATTGTATTAAAAATGGAAACTAGAAAGGGAAAGTTACATCCCTAGTGCTTTCACCCACACACACACAGACACACACACGCACGCACACAAACCCCACTTGGGTTAACAGGCAGCCTGCAAAAAGCTGCCTAATGTCTACAACAATGAACATCGCAGGCTTATTCCTTTCAGTTCCTTTCAGGTGGGTATCTGATAAAGACTGAATCCACTCTAACACTAGAGATTTCATTCACAACCAGAACAACAGTGGCACAGGGATAAAATAGCTGGCGTTCAAATCAGAGATCAGAGCTGCCAAATTTAACCAGAGGCTACTGACAATGCAGCACCCTCGAAAATATAAGCAGAATCACACTGACTGTTTCAGGATTATAAAAGAGTGTTCTTCAGCGGTTTGAAATCATTCTAACGGCAGGGAAACAACTCACTCCTGCAGCTCTGCTGAGCAGTCTGTTTCCCCTCATTCACACTCCCACACACACACACACACACACACACACACACACACACACACACACACACACACACACACACACCCAGCAAATGAATGTGTCACTCTAGAAGAAGGACTCAGCTGATATTAGTTCCGTCACACCAATTATGTATTACCCTACTTCAGGTCCATTTTAATCACGCTGTCACTGGGCCACTTTAGCTCTTCTAATATCATACTGGATTAATAAAATGCGGCTGCGTCACAGAACAACGTCAGGCCCTGAGGCGCCTTTACAACTTTTCTGCCTGCAGTGCTATGAACAATAACGGTTGTGAGTTAAGAGAAAAAGGAAAAAAAAATCTATATTATTCATTTATAAAAAAATTATAATAAATTGATTCATTGTTTTCAGCTTTTTTTAGTAAGCACTTTGTCCTGCTCACGGTCACGAAGTCTATACCAGGAAACACTAGGGTTCAGAATACAGTATGGATGGATGGATGGATGGTACATTGCGTTCACACCTATAGGCAAACGTTTTCTGGAGAAGACACCATAACCCGAGCTCACTGACCCGGAGACCTTGTGGATGTACTGGCTGCACAACATCTGAACAAAACTACACCATTAAATACATCGGGTGATGTGATATCTTACATTATTAACACAATTGTGTTAAAAGTTAAAGATGAGATTGTTCTAGCCTGGATCATAGCCAGACTTATTATAAAATGCCTATTTGTCCTGTCTTAAGTAGGCTGATTATATAAAAACAAAAAAAATAAACCTTGTCTATGTCAGTTCTCAACGCCCAGGTCAGTGAGTTTAAGCAGAACACAAAACAGGAACGTGCACGAACACAGGTAAAGGCAATGCAAAGTACAAAACAACCCAAAAATGTGAGTCAAAAATTATCCGCACTCTGGCTGTAGAATTTATATATAAATTATATACATATATTAATTAACTTTTAGAAAAGACAAACATAATTTCTCAACATAACCACCTTGCTTTTCAATGCCCTCTGTCCATTTGTCAACGAGCTTATTTTCTTATTCCCTTGTTAAAAAATGTTTTAGGCTAAGCCACAAATGGATCGCTATCTTCGCTTCTTCATCAAAATTGAATCTTAGTTCTCGTAGGGATGCTTTCATGGGGACCAAACTGGTGATGGAGCGAGATCAGGACTAAGTTTTCTACAGAGCGTCCACAGTGCATCTTCATGCTAGATCACAACGCCCTTGATATCAGTCCTCAGTTTAAGCTTCAGCTCTTCAATAAGCATCTCACTCTAATGTGCGCTGTTTACCCTTTTTTAATCCTGATAATGTTCCAATACTGTCCGTTGAGAATGCCAGAAAAAATGTAAGCATGGACTTTCGAGCTTTTTCTCAGTCGGTGATCCTGGATGTTTCCGTTCCATACTCTGTAGTTCACTCTCAGGCTCGTATTAATCCACGAGAATCCATGTCTCGTCACCAGTAATGATGCTCTTTAATAAACTTTCTCCATCCTTAGAGTATCGGTCCAGATTTTGTTTGCAGATATCTAAACGCTTCTGTTTATTATGCTCTTCCGTGAGTTTTTTCGGCAGCAGGTACAGCCTCAGACCTCAAGATATGAATCATTGCACGCTGCTCTTCTTTTGTGCACATCAAAAGGGGGACATCCATTTTTTTCTCGCACTGCAGTTACAAATGACCTAGGGTTAGGGTGACTGGGAAGACAGAGGCCTTGAACGAAAGGCGCTGATAAGACGCATTAAACAGAAGTTTTGATATAATCCGCGTGCAGATAATTTTTGACTCACCCTTGTACAAACATAAACACACAATAACAAGGAATAGAAACGCACCCCTGTTAAAGCCATCTGTGCAAAAAGACTAATGAAGATCATTTCTGCCTTTGAAGCTTCTTAAAGAGTTTTGTTGGGAAACATTCTGTTTTTTTTTTCCAGGATTCTACATAAAACCTTTAAAGGAACTGAATAATCCTCAGAGTTAAAAAAATTCTCAAAGAATGAACAAAATGAATAAAACCAAACACAAAGGCATTTTCTCAGCATTTTAACATAGTGTATAACTATAATCACGGATGGTATATATAACTCTCAAAAATGAACAAAACAAAAGTGGAACCTGACTATAAACCAGGCTTTGATCGGACTCTTAATAACGTACAAACAGCTGCTCGTCAGTCAGCACCATCAATCTCGGACGATCCTGACAGCTGTGTCCTGGATGTGGTGGATTTGCGGGAATGTTTCTCATCTAAACTTTTCCATAACGACCGGCAGTGTGGACATGATGTTTGTGCAACTGATACCCGTGGGCGCTGTGTCGCTCGCCGCCCGCTGCTCTCTGAAAATAGTTAGGATGCACGGGAGGGTAAAGTCTAAAGGGAAAGTCGGGCGCAAAGAACGTGCAGCAAGGTACGGGAAAATAAACAAATAAATAAATCCTACCAGGACTGAGGAGGTCAAAATCCCGTCTGATGCACAGAAGCGTTTCAGAGAAACCTGTCAAGCTCAGCGAACGCCCAGCATGGAAATTCTTGCCTACATTTAGCAGCATGATCTCTAGGTCTAGCTTTCAGTCTATAGGTACGCTGCTAGTGATTTGTGTGGGGAGGTTTTGAAGAAAACCCGCAGCAGGGGCGAATATGAAGGCAAGAGGACCTGAGTGACAGAAATACATTTCACTTCCTACCTCAAAACCGTCCTGTTTGAAGTTGCACTCTCGAACATCTTCAATATCATCTTATATATAAAAATATAAGTCGCTCTGGATAAGGGTGTCTGCCGAATATATATGTATGTATTTATGTATGTATGTATATAGTTGTGCATATGTATAAGTTTGCATACCCTGAAAAAAATTGTTAAATATTGGCATTTATTTGGAAAATATGACTGATGATGCAAATAATTTTTTTTTCTAATTTAAGGATAGCGGTCACGTGAAATTATTAATTATCACATGGTTGTTTGACTCCTAACCAAATCTAATGATAACTGAAATCACCCAAACAACCCTGATCAAAAGTTTATACATCCTTGGATGTTTGGCCACATCATAAACAAACAGGTTGACACACAGGTTTTAAATGGCTATTAAAGAGAGGTGTACTCAGTGTAATTGTAATTAGTGTCTGTGCATAAATGGTCAGTGAGTTTCTCACCTCATGAGGTGATGCACTGGCTTGGATGGATACGGCACCATGGGAAAGACAAAAGAACTGCCAATGGACCTACGTAATAAGGTAGGTGAACTTTATAAAGCAGGAAAAGGAGATGAAAAGATATTTCACCACTTGAAAATGTCATAACCGGTGGAAAATAAAAGGTTCTGTTAATACTAAGACACGATCAGGTCGACCAAAAAAAAGATTACACCCACTACTGTCAGATGAATTGTTTGGGACGCAAAGAAATAGCCACAAACAACTTTTAGAGAAATACAGGCTGCTCCGGAAAAGACCGGTGCTGTTGTTTCAAGAAGCACAATAAGAAAATACTTGAACAAAAATGATCTGCTTGGTCGAGTTGCCAGAAGAAAGCCATTGCTGCGCCCATGCCACAAAAAGGCTGCTTGTGGTACACCAGACAGCACCTAGACAAGCCTCACAGCTTCTGGAGCAGCGTCATTTCAAGATATGAAAACTTTTGAGCACAACTCTATCTTATTTTTTATCTTATTATTCATAAAGTTTTCTCCAATCTCTGTAACACAAATCTCTTCCAGTTTGGTGTTGTGCACTGAATAATTGCTTCGTTTACTAATTAGTTGGCAGCTATGAATAAACTGATGGAGAGATATCCACAAAGGGAAAAACAGCTGGTGTTATTTTTATTCATTTACAAAGACTATGTGCTGCAACTGTGGACTGTGAAAAGGACTTTGGCCAGGCTGCTGTACGCTCGGTGATTTTTGGAGGTGGGAGGAAACTGAAGAACACGGGGGAAACCAACACAGATACGGGGAGAACATATGCAACCTTGCAGATGATAACCCGAGATCAGGGTCATAAATTTGCATGTATTTATGAAAATTAGGCTTTGTCTAATTGAACATGCATATATTTGCATATTTTCTAAAACTAGAACTGGCCCTGATCAGACTGAAACAATGACCAAAAATCTTTTTTGAAAAAGAATCAGATTTTTTTATTTAAAAAAAAAAAAAAAAAAAAAGATTGGTTGATCTGATTCAATTCTGTAACAAATATAAAAGAATAAAACTGAATTTGGAAAAGGTTTTTCTTTTCTTTTTTTTTTTTTGGGAACAGGGAATGTTTATGTTGGAAAGTTGGGCATCTTTCGTTTTTGTGATAATTTCTTGTATGCTCTTACAGCTATTCCACACTGCGCTGTGTCATCTGCGGATCGCAAAGTAAATTTTTGGTCGTACGTAGGTGACTTGTTGGTCTAGGTAAAAGTATTTATTAATAAACTCTATGGTTTGGCCTTCTAGCTTATTGTTCCACTGGTGCAGCAGTTGTTCTTCATCACCTGGGTCTTGTTCCTGTTGATTCACAGTCTTTTGTACTAGCGTTGTTAAGTTCTAATAACATCAACTCTACATTGTGCGTACATTGTAGGCAAACGGGACGATGTTGTCAAGCAATCCCGGAAGAATTCGCCGGCACTGTTCTAGCCGCACTTAACTGTGACTGTGAAACGTGGAAAATGTGAGGAACAGAAGAGAAAGTAGCTACAGACAATGCAGAGAACAACTGAAGATCGCTCTTGGAGACAGGATCTGAAATGAACATATGTGACAGCAAACCAAGTTCCAGGATGCCTTCAGAGATGCCAGAGAGCGGAAACTCAGATGGGCCGGACAGGAGGCGCAACAAGACGACAACCATTGAATGACTCGGGCAACGTTTTGGAGGCCCTATGACTTCAAATGACCACAAGGACCACTGGCGGAAAGAAACGGAAAAGTCGTTTGGGAAAAACTGGTACCGAAAAGGCTGAAATCGTGAACTTTACTGAAGGAGGCTTAACGACCTACTCCGTCATAACAGTGGATAAACTGTGTCTTCGAGCATAAAGTATCAAGTAATGTTTGTGTAAAAATGTCTTGTAACCTGTTAGGATTGGATTCAAATGTTAGACTTTATTATGAGGGTAAATCAAAATAGAAATGCAATTTGAAAGTTATACGGTAACTGTGAGCCGGAAAACAAGAGACAAGCAAGCATGCAGTGGAAAGCAATACCCATCTTCCTCAGTACAAAAGGAATGCAAATGACAGCCCTCTGCCAAGAAAATCATCATGACCTTCTTTGGGACATGAAGGTCCTATTATGGTGCCTTTTACAGGACAGGGACAATCAGGAACCAGTGCCATGTACTGTGCTATGCTCAGACAGAAACTGAAATCTGAAAGGGAAAAAAAATATATGTTTCTTGCTGCTCCGTGACAGTTTGTGTTCCCGTGTAGGGGCCTCAGTGGTGGAGACAGTGTAACAGCTACAGTTTGAACAACGTTCACAACCACTTTACTGCTCTGATCTGGCAGAACGAGACTATCGCATCTTTGGTCCACTTACACAGACTCTGCGCTGCCACAGGTTCACCTCTGATGATGAGGTAAGGGAACCTGGACTCTGGAGCCGCCAAAAAGCTGCTTTTCTAAAGGAATGAAGAAGTTAGTGCAATGATACAAGAAGTGCATCGACCTGCAGGGAGACTATGTGGAGAAGTGATATAACTCGCTCATAGCTACCGTTATTCAAGAGTAAGTGACCTTTATATTTTGATTCTCCTTCATGTGTTTGCCACTGAAGTGATTCTTTTCTGTATAAAAATGTTTTGTGAAAACCAAGCTTCCAGCTATGCATTTGCCCTGTAATTTTATTTTAAAGTGCTTCTTTTTTTTCTTTTTTTTTTAAATCCTTCTAAAGCTTAGTAGTTTTAAAGGTAAAGAAAAATCATCTGCGTATTAATATCAAATGCTATTCAAGGTTTTGCGATCATGTCAGAAAAGAAAATCGTATTAAAAAAATTGTTTTTGTTTTTCTTTAGATACTGCTAGAAATAAAATATTTATTTCACTGCATTCCCAAGCGTTTCTCAGAATGGCATTTTTTTTACTTTTAACAAAGTAATACAAATGGGATTTTTAATAATGAATACAAAATTTTTTTTAAATATATATATATATTGTTTATAAAAGAAATTGCCACGTACATCTTAATCACTGGCGTAGTGGTTAGCACAGTGGCCTCGCACCCCCGGGTCAAGGGTTCGAATTCCACCCAGAGTCTATGTAAGTGGAATTTTCCGTGATTAGTGGGTTTTCTCTGGGTACTTTGGTTTCCTCCCCAAACTGGCTGCAGTGTGTGAGTACCTGTGTGTGTGTGTGTGTGTGTGTGTGTGTGTGTGTGTGTGTGTGTGTGTGTACACTACCTGGTGCCCAAAGTCTCCTGGGATAGGCTCCAGGTTTCCCATAACAATGTACAGCGTAAGTAGTATCGAGAGTGAATGAATAAATGAATCTTAATCATCTATAAACTTTAAGATCAAATGTTTCCTAAACCATTACACCCACATGTGCTTGTTGAACATCTCGTGCCTCTCTGCTGCTATAATATCCCAGAATCGCCTGGAAAGGATTTCAAATAGATTTTGGAGCATTAGTGATGTCAGAACCTAATAGTCACTGAAATTACTCTGGTTTAAAAGGAATAAAACATCTCAGGATGTGAGGGTTTCGCAAAATAAAGCTTCCCGGCAATCCAAATCACACCAATCCATCATTTCTAATTTTTCTGGAACAACCTGTCCTATTGCCTTATTCACATGGTGATTTTAATTAAATTAATGAAAATCAGTGCTAGGTACACCGCTGTGCCAGTGTCAGTGCGGTATGGCAAGATTTACGGCATGAGAAAGTCTTTGAGAACTTAGAAATTTGCACTTTGTGGTTTATTAGTAACAAAACAAGCTGCATTTTGTATTAATTAATGTATATAAGACACTCAGGTTACTCAGGAAATTACTGCTTATTATTTAAAAATGCAGTCGCTGGCAAATCATTGTGGTTTTAAAAAATTTTTTTTAAACACCTCAGGGTGTGCTGTTTTTGAAAAATAACCAACTTCAGGGTGATAACAGTAATTCTGCTTCCCAGCAAGCCCTATCACACCAATCCATCATTTATAATTCTACTATAACAGCATATCCTTTCCCCTTTTTCAACTGTGAATTGATTTTTTTGGTTGAAACATCAGGCAGACTTGGAACAAAAAAACAGTCTGAAATTTGCCTTAAATCGACTCCCTACACTTGTTTAAAATAATAAGCAATCGTGCATCAGCTACAGACGTGTTATGATATAGGTCTACATTACATCCAGCATATACAGTAATATAATAACTGATTTGCAGGGATTGAAAAAATAAAGATGTATAAAAAAGCATGGCTGTTGGAATTTGTGATGTGAGCATTAACGATGTCAGGCACTGAGGTCTGGGGTGCAGACAGCTTTACAGTTCAAGTGCCAAAGAAGTTCAGTGCCATTGAGATCAGGGTTCTGTGCAGGACATTCAAGTTCAACCAGTCTAAACCTTAATAAACCATGTCTTCCTGGACACAGTCATGCTTGTGTTATATTTATAGGCAGACTTACACCAGAGTCACAAAAACCATCAAGCGCTACAAAGAAACTGGCTCACATGCGGACCGCCCCAGGAAAGGAAGACCAAGAGTCACCTCCGCTGCGGAGGATAAGTTCATCCGAATCACCAGCCTCAGAAATCGCAGGTTAACAGCAGCTCAGATCAGAGAGCAGGTCAATGCCACACAGAGTTCTAGCAGCAGACACGTCTCTAGAACAACTGTTAAGAGGAGACTGTGTGAATCAGGCCTTCATGGTAGAATATCTGCTAGGAAACCACTGCTAAGGACAGGCAACAAGCAGAACAGACGCGTTTAGGCTAAAGAACACAATAAAGAAAACTCTTTGAAATTGAGAAGGTGTGTCCAAACTTTTGGTCTGTACTGTATATATATATTTATATACATACATATACAGTACATTATCTTTGACACTTGAGCTGTTGAGGGTTAAGGGCCTTACCCAAGGTTGGTTGTATCGTTTAAACTTTGAACCCACTGATCAGTAATCCAACACCTTAACCACTCTACTACCCCTGTCACCTGCTTGTCCCTATTAGTTCAAGTGAAGGGAAACACTAAGGTCAAGACATTCCTGACACTTCTGTAGTAACAGTTTGTTAAGAACCACATTTGTGTGTAATTGTTCGGGATCCACATACATTTGGCCATACGTTGCATTTTTTTTTCTCAGCTTTTTAATGATGTATGATATGATATGGCAGGTCGGCGTAGCTTAAGACTCTCTAATCAATTCATGAGGTGTCAAGATACAGTATGTCCACCTCTCACACCCAGGAAAGGGTGCCAACCTATCGCAGGGCACGCATGCGCACACTCACACACTCATTCACACACTATGGGCAATTTGAGAACACCAGTTATCACCAGTAATATGTATGTCTTTGGAGTGTGGGAGGAAACCAACAAAGCATGGGGAGAACATGAAAACTCCACATACCTCCACACACACACACACTAGGAGCACAAGGCCACAGTATTATGCACTTATCTATTGCAGCATCTATTTACAATAAATTTCCTTAATAAATAAGTATACAGTCAGGTTATACTGACTACTAATTATTTATAATGCAATTTATATATTCTGCATGTTATGATATGTTTTATACTTTATTGCACATTATAGCAACACGTGTTGATGTGGCAGATAAGGGCATGGCGAGCGTGCAGATCGACGCGTGACGTCATATCGCGATTTTAAAACGACTTTTGCGCGTGCACATTTACTTTTTGCTGAAAAAGACAACAAAAACAAATCTCGGTAGCTCTTGTATGCGTGTCTCTGCTTAGCCATGCACTGCACAACACCAGCGTGTCTAATCCGCACTGCTCTTCACTAGTTTATCTTTCTTTCCTGTGTCTTTATTAAAACGCGAAGAGCATGAACACGAAGTTTCAATGACGTGTGCGGGGGCGTGGCTTGAGCGCGAGAAGGCAGGAAGAACGTGTTAACGGCGTTACATAGACAACAAATTATAGAGAAAAATAAATATAATAAAACTTTTAGTCAGAAAACTAGGTCCCGACCACGATCTGGGTTTATTCTGTTAAACCTGTGTCTATAAGGAAAGTCAAGATCATATATAAAAACCAACAGCACTGAGCAGCACGAGCCAGAGAAACAATTATAATACTAATAATACTAATAATAGAAGAAAAACCCGTCACTAAGCAACGAACTTCAAACGCCGTTTCCTTATTAGCCAGGATGCTAACCGCTAACTGAAACAGCTACTTAAAAACATGTTTTGAAATTCGTGTTATCAGTCCTGTTTTCGCCATCCGCCCGGTGGTTCCGTTAACACGGTACGGTACTCACGGCGTAACTTTTCCACCGGCGAACAGGCAGCGCGCGCGACCGCTCGGACACTCCAACTTCCGCTTGGTTACTAGGCAAGCTGTTCCGAACAGCAACGCCGCTGTCAGTGCACGCATGTAAACACTGAAGGCATTATGGGAATGCCGAGCTCGGAACACGCCCCATCACGAAGCAGGGCCCTTACACAAGTGCGCTGCTTACTATCATGTAAAACGAGACGTGATGCACCCTACCTAGTGCACTAGAGTTTAAATATAGAGCTATTTGAAATCTTCGGGGTTCTTTTCCCACGCAGCAGGACAGCATGTAGCGCCATCTACAGGCAATAAAACGTAAAAAAAAAAAAAAAGAAAAGAAATTAGTGGGTGATTTACAGTCTGTACAACGTTTCTAGAAAGCTTAATATTTTAATTATTTCACCTCAGTGTGGTTTAAAATGAACTCAAACAACGTTGAAAAATGTTAAGACTCCTATTGGTTGCAATTAATAAAAACCTGCTAGTCGTGAATAATGAGCATGTTATGATTAATCAACTAATAAGTAATTACATCAAGATTTCACATCACCAGCATTAACAGCATGAGAAAACATGTTGGACATGAATGCTTATGAAACATGGCTCACTGGCAGTAAGGAGTGAGAGAGCTGTGTTTTACTTTTTTCATAGGTATCAGCAACGTGTGAAAAGGTACATTATTCCATATCCACTGATTAGCCATAACATTAAAACCACCTGCCTGGTTGGGACTCCATGGACCAGCCTTCACTCCCCATGTGAATCAATGATCTGTGCCCATCCATGACCTTGTCACTGGTTCACGGTTTTTACTCACTTGGAGCACTTTTGGTAGGTCGGTACCTACATCCTATAAGAGCTGCAGTTTTGGAGTTGCTCTGATCCAGTTGTCTAGCCACCACAATTTGGCCCTTGTCAAAGTAGCTACATTTACAATATCTCATTACAATGGCACTTGGAAGTGGGTGAGATATACTAGGCAGCAGGAGTTCATTTTGTCCCTTAAGGTGATGTTTTGGAAACAGAAATAAATGGGCAAGGATAAGGATTTGAGTGACTTTGATAAGGGCCAAACTGTGTTTGCTTGAGGACTGGGTCATTGAGCTTGTGGAATGTTTTTGGTCTGCAATGGTCAAGACCCACCAAAAAGTGGTCCAAGGAATTAAAAATGTTGAACCAGCGACTGGGTCACATGCGGTCGAGGCTCACTGATGCAAATGGGGAGTGAGCTGGTGTGTGTAGCCAACATAAGAGTTGCCTTAATTGCTTAAAGGGTTAATGCTAGTTTTGACAAAAAGGACATAAATGTTCTAGTGGCAAAAGTGGGGACCTACTCAATATAATGTTTTGTAAAATATTAAAATAACTACTGCCTGTTCCTTGGTGTATGTATGTGTACAGTATAGACTATGATTCTGTTCTAGACTAGCATCCCATCCAGAGTGTATTCCTGGCTCTTGCCCATGATAAGCTCCAGATCCACCACAACCCTGATTGGGGTAATTTGCTAAGTATCAAACTTATTCACTTCACCTTATTCTCAGGGACTTTTATGCTGGATGCACTACATAGTCCAACCATAATATAATTGGAACTAAGATAAAGTGTTGGTATTTACCAAACGAAATCCTTTGTTTCTATGTTGACATTTTCTTTAAGGAGAAGGTTATTTAACAGAGGGCAGAGGTTGGACTTCGGGTGTTTCTGGTTTGCATCGTTAAAGAGAAATTACTGCAAAAAATGTTACACATTGTCAAATAATGTTCGGGAAAGGTCAGAGGAGTCATCCTTGGGATTTTGTATTTACCTCTTCCAGATGTCAAATGATTGTGTAACTTGGAATTTAATTTCATTTTGCTTCTTAAATCGCATTATGGCATGATCGTTTGACAGCAGATCATGCCGTAATTAAAATAGCAAATTTATGTCTGGCATCCACCCAAAATATATCAGTGTGTCACAAGGAATGAATGTAATTGTTCAGATCACATGGTGATTTAAATTTAATGAATAAAAATCATTGCTAGGTACACTGCTGTGCCAGTGTCAGTGCTTTGTAACAGTAAGATTTATGGCATGTGAGCAACTTAAGAACTTTTCACTTTGTGGTTTTGTATTAACCAAACAAGCATTTTTTGTATTATTCATTTCAAGAGACAAAAAAAAGACACACATGTTACTCAGTGAACTGCTTTACTTACAAAGGTCATCACAGGCTAATCAGTTCGGTTTAAAAGGGATATATAAACACCTCAGGATGTGCTGTTTTGGGGAAATAATCAACTTCAGGGTGATCCTAGTAATTCTGCTTCCTAGGATGCCCTGTCATTTATAATTCCCCTATAACTGCATGTCCTATTGCCTTATTCCCTTGTTAAACTGTGAATTGATTCTTTGGCTGAAACTTCACCTAGATTGGGAAAAAAAATCATCTGGAAACTTGCTTGAAAATTGAACCCTTACACTTGTTTAAAATAATAAACAATGGAGTGTCAACTACAGACGTATTATGATATAGGTCTACATTATGTCAAAAGTATACAGTAATATCACATACAGTGGGTATAGAGAACTGATCACATACAGTACAGTGGGTGTGTCATTATTGTAAGGAACGGGAGATTGTTTTCTATACCCACTGTAAATTGTAGATAAGATATTTACACAGACTGAAAATGTGTTCCTCTGTAATACAGTATAGTACACAACTATAGCTTCACCAATCTAATCTGTTACAGCCCATAAGGACCCATGCTGACACAGGGTGTCACAAACAATTGAAATGTTCTGGAAAGTTCCTTATTCAGCTTTATCCTTGACTTTATCCATGACCCATGAAGTTACATTTCATGAACAGAATGAACAATGAATGCAGGCATGTAAAAATTGGCAAATTTCCAGAATGATGTCGTGTCTAGTGCTAATCTACTAAAAGTACATTCCGATTGTTTATGACTGAATGGCGTCTCATTTTATATTTATCCAGTTCTGGCCGCATGTCCTGAACAAATAAAAAAATAGATTCAAATATCACCGTGACATGTGTCACATGGGGCGCTTAACCCTAAAATTGTAAAGGGGAAGTGCCAAGTGTAATGTCTTTCAAAATGTGGACTGCTGGGTCTGTGTTACATCCCCCATAATGTCCCTTAAAGGAGAAATATGTCTGGACTCTTATGGGTTAATCCTATCTTATTTCTTGTATTTCTCATAGATTAAATGAACTAGTTTACTGAGCACTGCTTTTCTTAATGCCGCTCTTACCGTAAAATGAACACATTTCCTTTAGTATATAAACAGTGCAAAAATACTGCGAGAATCCAGTTTAGAATGTGAACGAATGTAGTGGGAAATTGTATTGCATTATCTTTACTACTATTACTACCTATAATCCTATGCTACGCTTTACATTTTCATAATATTATAGTACCCTGCTGAACTTCCTTTGCCGTGCACATAAATCAAACCTGCAGGAGCCGTGCACACCTCTGTTCGTTCCCCCCAGTCTAACCCCAGCTAGCGCTTATCTCATGTTAAGTCGTGCGTAGAAGCAGAATCATGTGCTATAAAACGATAAGAAAAGTCAATTAGAATCAATTTCATAAGCTTTTTTTTTTTTTCGCTTTGAGAGCAAGAGAATACCAAAGCAATCAAATCCCTCGGGTTTGTCCATGTGTGTATGCACATGTAATCTACATTTAATCTTGAAAATGTGGGTTCACAAACCGGGTAGCTACAGTAGCAAAATAGCATGAATCGTTCTGTTAATGAGTGTGTCATTTTGGGGCATTTCTACTTTTAAGTGGAAGATGATACTGTCACAGTATCTCATAAAATGCCAAAGGGCAATTCTGTGCAAAGGTCAATCTTACTTTTCATCTTACCATGGAAAAAACGTAGGCATAATTCATAGGGTTATTACCAAAACATACAGATAGACTACAAATATTAAGCAAATGTTTTTTCTTTAATTCACTAAACTTTTACTCATAGTAAATTCCAATGCTTTGTGACAAAGGTGCAAAAATGATGAAAACTACAAAAAAAGAGGAAAGCATCAGAAAAAAAACTGTTAGTAATAATTACTGATTTAATAATTTCTTACAGTATCTATTTTTTTTTATTATTTTTCATTTATTTCTATTTCAGTGTTCCATGTTCTTTGTATAGTGTGTATCGGAGTAATTCAGACACATCACATCTACAGTATGAAAACACCACATCCATAACACCAAAATCAATTATTCAAAAAATGACCAAGTTTGTAGTAAACCTGTACCCTGTCATAAAAGTTTGTGTTGAACGTCACATCCATAACACTAATAATACAATAAACAAAGGGTTGTTCAAGTCCAACCCTGACTTGTCATGAAATTTCTTCATTTCTTGAATGAAGATATAAATCTGATTGACATTTACAGAAGACTTTAAGCACAGTACGGTGAGTTCAACATTTGACAGCCCACTGCGTCCCTTCCCGTTGAACACTCAGAGAGTGAAACGCCTGGTCCTTGAAAATCAATGGATAACTTTCGGAAGCGATTCATTTGTCTTAAGGGAACTGTACGTGCAATCGTTCATGACCACCACATGCACATTACAGGAACTTGGCTGGGAGTTATTGCCACATCCCCTGCTCGTCACATCACATGTTTGGGGCATTAACGGAGTTCCTGGGAGGCCAGTAAAGACGTGAAGCAGGCAGTCTGGGATACTGGGAAAACTTTCTACCTTGTTGGTACTGAAGCTCGAGTGAAACGCTGGGATGAGTACACAAGTGTAGCAGGGTATTATATAGAAAAAATAAAGGCAGTTTTTACTCTCAGAACTGTTCTGTTCTTCAGCACAATCGAAAGTCCTGGTTCGACTTGATCACCTTATATTTTCAGGATGTAAATGCTTTAATGGTTTTTGAGTATTTGTTTGCGTTTAGCTGAAAAGATTACATTAAATGTTATGCAAATTCACTGAAACTAAGCTGGTCCAAGCTGTGAGGATTTTTGTTTCCCATTTTGAGTCCAAATGTCACATCCCTAATGCTGGAACATGAACAAAATCTTGAAATGATGACTTACAGTAATATCACTGCATTATTCAGAACAAAATAAATGCCATTTTTAGACTACATTTGGCAATTTATTAGTTTTATTTATTTATTTATTTATTTATTTGGCGATTATTCTCAAACACAAGCTTGTCTATAACAAAAAACGTTTCTTTCGAAAACTTCTATATAACCTTATTTTAGCAGCTTTCAACATCCATGTAGCTGCCAGGATTTCAAGCAAAAGCCAACACTTTGTTATATCATGTCTCTTCTTTCAGTCACGTGATCAGTGAGGAGAAGACACTTTATATACAAAACAGCAGCTGTTATGAGCGGTCTAAATGTGTTCGAATGGTTTTTGGAGAATGTTAAAGCCAAGAAAGGGTTGTTTACACCCTGCTACCTCCGTTTTAGTCACTTTAGCACTAATGAATGACAGTTACACATTGCTTAATGTCTGCAATATATTCGATAATCAGTGCATACCTGTACCACGATAGACGGCTGTCGTCATATACTGAAGTAAAAGTAAAGAAATGTAACCTAAAACCATTAAATGGTTTTGTATTGCTGATCGATAGATAGATATCTTAATGAGGTAAAAACGCTTTCAGATCATACAAATACACTGCTTCTATGTACACCTGCATGATGATTGTATATACAGGTGGGAACAAAATTGTACATAACGTGCACCAGCAAGTAGTAATAGAGAGGATGCTTAGAATGTTTCTTTTGATCTTTAACAGTCTTTGTATTTGAAAAGGTTCTGTGTGCAGAACCTTTTTTCCCTTGATGTAATTCGCTGCCACTACTTTCTGTTGGACTTATTGCAAAATCACAATTTACTGTAGTTTCAAGTTTCATTGTCATATGCACAGTAACAGAAACATAGCTCACCTACATGTCTTTGGACTGTGGGAGGAAACGGAGGAAACCCACCAAGCACGGGGAGAACATGCAAACTCCATGCACACAGAGACGGGAATCGAACCCGGACCCTGGCGGTGCAAGGCGACATTGCTAACCACTACACCACCGTGCCGCCCACTACATAACAAATGACAAATAAAATTTAAATTTAAATTTGATTATTAGACTCTTTTCTGAGGCGAGTTACTGAAAAACAAATTCACAAATTAATTATGACCTTTGGCTGGAATCTAAATATAAAAATCAGTTCTTTTTTAAAATGTATTTTTAAATTACTATTATTTTCACTATTCATCCGCTAGATTTATGTTTGTTGTGGATGTACTTAAATATTAAATTTATATTGTAGGTTATTGCTGTATTTGTATGTATTTGAAATTACAACAGGCAATTAAAAAAATGTAAATAATAAAAATACAAGTAACTAAAATGAAATAGTGGGTACTATGAATTTAAATATGTTCCTTAAAAAAACGACACAATTTTCGATATAGATTATCCTAAATGACATGAAAAAACAAATTATGAATTTGTAGAAGTGCTATTATTTGCACCCAGAGACTGATGAGTGCACACATTCCAAAAATATATATCATTTATTTAGCAGATACAAATAGTCTATTGTAATGATATTGTTGGCGCCATGTGTGAGCGTTTTAAAGAGCCTCTTACCCAGGTGCATTATTTCAAATACGCAATTACACGTTCAGATAGGTGTGTAGCCTGCAATCAGAAGGGCATGTGTAGTTCGTTTGTATCCTACTTTGTCTTTGGATTATGTAACAGATTTTTTGAGATGTACGGAAGAAGGGCACATTATGATTTACATTAGAAAAAATACACTGTTTGTGCATAGCACTGTTTTGCACCTACCTACAGTATAATACAGAACTACTTTAAAGAATAGGCGAGGATGTCAATCAATTACGTTATTACTTAATCCGCTACTGCAATTTAACTAATTAATTTAATTAATTAAGGGAATGCTTCTTTACAAGCCGTGAATAAAGCTACTGCACTGACGCATTAAGCGTCATATTATAGTGACCATCAACCCTGATCATTTCCAAAAAAAAAAAAAAAAAACAACTACTTGGACAGCTTATTACAAAAATGCAGGAAATGTTTGACAAATCTGCAAGTATGGATTGCTGGAGAAAGGCCCACTTCTGGGTGTTTCAGTCTTAGACTTCTGTCTGCCTTTTGATAAAAAGCATCTAAAGTAGTATATTTGAACCCAGGCCTGTTTCCCTTTGAGGTTTCATCATTTTCTCTCGCTAAGCGGATCATTTCCCTTACACAAGGGAGGGGGGGAGGGGGGGTTGTGAGCTGGCAACCTTTAAGGTGTCATTTATTTTTGTGCAGACTAGCCCACGATGTGAACACAATGGAGAAAGAGCTCAGTGAAAATAGCTGTCCTCAGCTACACCACTTTCTGCTGCAGTAATATTAAACTTTATCGACGGGTAGTTATTTGTACTTTCAATGTCTGGACAGAAGGGAGCTAGACGGGAAGTACAACTGAACACACACACAAGCGCACGCGCACACACACGCGCGCACACACACACACACACACACACACACACACACACACACACACACACACACACACACACGAAGAATGGAGCTGGGTATTAGCTTTCTGTCTGTGAACTGTGTGTTAACACTAGTTAAACCGAACACACACACACACACACACACACACACATACAAGGGACACATACTGTAGGTTGTGTGATTTGTGTAACAGTGATGTTATGCTACCTCAGGCCATGTTTAACATGCATTCATATTTTACTATGCTGAGATTTAGCTTTCTAATTCTCACTGGGGTCATTCATATGTTCCCAGGATTCTATGATCCCCAGATTTTAGGGTTCGATGTTCTCAGGGTCCCCTGTCCTATGTTCCCCTGGTCTATACAGCACATAATGGAAACCTCAAACAGATGTTTGCCAGCTCTTTTTTTTTCTTTCTAATCTTTCTAGAGACATAAAACGTTATTATTATTATTATTATTATTATTATTATTATTATTATTATTATTATTATTATTTTAATAATGAAAAAAAATTTAAAGCCTTGTTCCAATTAAATAAACTGAATTTAAATGGATCACATTTGTCTCAAACAGCATAACAGGGTTATTGTGTGTTAACAGAAAAATGAACTACTGTATGGAACATTGTGAACATACATAAGCTCTCGGCTCACTCACTAACTATTCTAACATTTCCATTACCTGTTATTGAGCGACGGGGTCTGAGACTGCAATTTTCACCTTTGCATTTACACAAGCATTTACTTTTAAGCTTTTAAAAAATGTGTAATGAAAAATGTGACATGAAAAAGGAAGACTACTGTACTTTATGCATATTGTCACATCAGTATATTGTAATCGTCACATTAATACCTGGGTCCAGCAGATCATATTTATATATATTATTTATATATTATTATAAACAATGTAATAAAGTGAAGCTTAGGCATTAATTTGTTAGTTAATTTGCAAGAAACTTATTGTGTGCAAAAAGAGACAAAATACCACCAGATTCAGAAAACTTTAGAAAAGGCTAATTAAGTAAAAATCACAGTGTTAATTTAACACGTTCAGAGTTCATTTGTGTCCCACTGAAGATGCATAAACACTGTATGGTATTACTTTAACACTGGGGTACTAAATTGAATATGTGGATGAATTCCAATCACCTGCAAATGTGCATGTTATAACAGATTTGCAACCACAAACTCCAAAAAAGTGACAAAAATGAGGATAATCAATAAAATAGATTCTGTCTGAGGTAAACATAAAAGTAACAACATGGTGGCTTAGTGGTTAGCACTGTTGCCTCGCACTGTTGACCAAAGACATGTAGCTTAGACTAACTGGTGTTCCCAAAGAGCCTGTAGTGTGTGAATGAGTGTGTGTATGTGTGTGTGTGCCCTGCGATGGATTGGCACCCCGTCCAGGGAGTACCCCGCCTCATGCCCTAAGTCACCTGGGATAGGTTCCAGTCCCCCCCCCCCCAACCCCCACACGACCCAGTATAGAGTATAAGTGATATAGGCAACGAGTGAGTGAGTGGAAGTGAAAATTCCTTTGACTCAAATGAATGGGATTTTTTATGAAGACCGGATTTCTTGTGAAAATGCTCATATGAAAAATTTGGGGATAAAACCAGCATGATAATCAGCATGATAAATGAGGCCCAATTTGCCTCATTGTGTTCATGAAATTGTAATACATTATTTGTGGTTATAATTGAACATAACTGAGAAACAGCAGTGGTTTTGGCAAACTCCACTCCACATGTGAAACTTTCATCCATATACAGTACATGACTATCATATAAGCCTGTATAAGTGCAGTAAATCTAATGATAGCATGTATAAGTAGCTATAAAAATTTTCCTTGGTTTTAATTCGGCATCATGAGGGGCTAATAAGAGATACCCAGGGATGTCAGGTGTTCTTTTACATACGTACTGTATAGAGGTGCTTGGGTAAATATGCCGAGGGACATACATTCAAATTAGTTGTGGAGTCCCTGAGTGGCGCAGTGACAAAGTGAGTGTCCTATCACCTCGAGATCTCAAGTTCGAACCCCGACTGATGCTGTAGCCTCTCGAAGTGGGGTCACGAAAATGAATGACATTAATTTTGAATCTCTACATCTGGGAAAAAGCAAACAAGCACAGATTCGGTCACCATGACTGTTTCGGTCGTCTCATCATTTCACTGCTCGTACTTTACCCTTGCTGTTCAACATGACCATTAATACCAGCTGGTTTATTTAGTGATCCATTTATAACATTTTGGGAGCAGCAACGAATGAGTTCTTTGGATTTTTAAAGCACGCTTTAAGCACACGAAGCGGCGAGGCAGACGCCAATCACCTCATGCTATTCTTAACCTTGTCAGATTTTATTGCGAAACCCCCACAAGCCATAGCCTGTAAGAGCTTAGCCCTGCCGCTAGTCATGGCCTTTAGCTGTCAGAGCAGCGAGGAAAAGGCTCTGGATATTAGTTTCCCACAATGCATACAAGATTGTCTTTGGCAAGCAGTAGTGTCTCGGTGCAAAAGGCTACTCAGTCAAAAGCACTATTTTTCGCAAAGCACTGGCTCGGGTCATACATAACACATGAGCTAACAAGTAAGAAACAAAGTAAAGGATTTATTCTAGCTTTCTCTTTCTATAGATCAGATGCTCCCAACCTTTTATCACAGCCCACACAAGTAACCGCAAAAACCTCTTATGGCTGGAAGAAGCTCAAACATTAAGATGCAGTATCAGTAACAGATCTTCAGAGAGCCTATAGTCGGTGCTCATATAGACTTATATACTATAAGTGAATGTCTGTCGCAGTCAAACCTGTTACTTCTACCGAATTCGACTCCAGTGATCCTCATGCAGCGACTCGCAATCGCACAATCAAGCCCATCTTGGCACTGAGACATTCTATTGCTGTAGTTTGATTTTCATACTTCATTCGTACTACCTTCGGGTATCTCATTATCTGACTTGCTGCTTGCTTTGGGAGTTGCCATACTCCTATAATTTCTTTCTTTTGGACTTCCCTCTACATTACGAATAACCTGAACGTTTTCATGATTTTATCTTTTCTATTTTGCAAGTATGATCAAACAATAGGATTAAACAAAGAAGTGTAGTTTTTATAATAACATCAATGTAATTTTACAGTCAAAACCAAAACAGGGGCCTCCGAGTGGTGCAGTGGTAACATGTTCACCCTATCATCTGGAGATTACTCGTTTGATTCCCGGGTGATGCTGTAACCTCTAACAGACGGAGGTCTGGAGAGAGCTGATTGGCCGAGCTTTCTCAGGGGGGAGGGATGAGAGGAGCGGATAGCGCCGCCCCCAATGGTGTGTGAACATCAATTTAGAAAAAATGTGGCTGGCGGGTGTCACGTGATTCAGAGGAAAGTCTTCAGCCGTCCCTGACTGGTAGAAGTGGTCTTGTTATGGAAACACACCAATGACAGGTAGGAGTTTAATACGAAAAATTGTGGAAAAATCAAAAGAATTTCACTGGCAAGGAACAATGCCACCCACAGGTTAGAACATGCTGAGTGATGCATAACCAAGACTTCGTAATACATTAAGCCTCCATAGTCTCATGGCTGTGATATAAATGCCGGATTTGAGCTATTAAATCATGCACACCGTGGCAGCTTGCCTGTTTGTGGGGTGTATCTTTTCCTGTACTTGCATCTGTGTATGATTTATGCCATTGTACCCTGGAGAGATGCAGTTAATTTCACGTTGGTGTAATGATGAATGCAACAGAACCGAGTTAAGTTTGGTAGATGTCTACCTTCATCATTTTATATTAGGATATAAAAATAGGATACATTCACAATTAATCTTGAAATGCATCTGCTTATTTAATTTATTGTCTGTTCATTGTAAAATAGTGTTATATTATCAGTTTTTTTTCCCCACACTTTGAGACAACAGTTGGACTAATAAGAAGAAACCAGTGAAGGGGAAAGGAACAAGGGTTATTACAGAGCTTAGTGAAAAAGTGTGAAAACAAAACAGCGAGTGAAAATAAAGGAAACCTTTATTAGTTTGTTGTAAAGTAAACAACAGGAGAAAAAGATATACAGTACATTAGGTTTCAAATTTTTATTTCATTTATTGTCATCAGAGTGCACTTTTTTTTTTTTTTTACCATAAATTAGCTTGGAAAAGGTACTGATATATTTGGAGAACTCTAAGATTGAAAATTAGATCTTAAAAAGAACATCCAATAATATTTGGAATTCCCTGTGATTGACCTCCCTAATGTTGTGGTCCCTAAAAGAAGTAAGAGTATGTGGCACATGCTCATGTTTTAACTCTTTAGATGTCTTATATGATACTTTGATTTGTGTTTCTAATTTGAAAACCAGATATATCAGTACAATAAAGACATATCCTATTCTACTCTATCACTAGCATCATTCAACTCATGGGGTCATTTCTATGTTATTAGATCTTTACCCAAGTGGTATCAAAAAGTTTCAAGGCTAGTTTTGTAAGACGCCAGCAGATAACAGCACAAGGCTGCACTCACAAGTCAGTGTGCCAAAAGACATCGTCGTGTAAACATCAAGAGCTGTTCACCTGGTGCTATTCTGACCATGTATGTTACTACTTTATCATGGACAGCAAGCATGAAATTCTGCATGTAAATGGTGAAATCTGCCAAAGAGAGACATTTGACATAATTAAGCAAGTTAATGGCGATGCTGCAATGAGTCGTTTTGGGGCACGCCTGCTTCGAGAGCGGAAGAACATCACTGGAAGATGACGAGATCTCGGGAAGAACTTCAGTGAGCTCCACCCCCGAAAACGGCAACCTGTGCATGATGATCGTTGGAGAACAATCCACAACATTGCTACCATTGTCTGTGTGCCGTAAGAACAGTCCAGATAATCCTCACATGTGATTTGAACATGCGCTGTGTTGCTGCCAAGTCCGTCCTCAGGCTGCTGACCCAGGAGTAGAAGCCAAGAACTCTGTCAGCGCTCCATGAAGGACCCATCCTTCATGTTGAGTAACATTACTGGTGACAAAACATGGGTGTATGGGGTTTGGAGCAGCAGTATTCACAGTGGAAGAGCCCATCATCTCCACGACCAGCTCGACCAAGTGCATGCTCATGATCCTTTTCAACATTCACACCATCGTGCATTGAGAATTTGTCCCTAGGGTCCAGACTGTCAATAGCGAATTCTACTGTCAGGTTTTAAGGCATCAGTGAGAAAAAAGATCTTGTAAACAGAGCTAATCTCAAAACTTTTTGATCCCACCTGAAGCACAATACTGTAAGTACAGCTACCAGATTTGCTACCAGATGCTAATAAAGGAATGAGACTCTGAACCTCACCTTAACAGTCTTTACAAACACTAAACCCACTATTGCCCCGTCCATTAAGAAAAGTGATAAATTCACTTTACACACGTCCCGCCTAATAAGAAAAGTGATGCTCACTATGAAAAGTAATAGGTTCATTTTGGTCCAGGAGAAATGAATCAGTATGTCGATGATGAACATCTCTCTCGCTCACACACACACACACACACACACACACACACACACACACACACACACACACACACACACACACGCATATTGGATCTTTTCCAATGAATATTGGATATTGTACAGTCTATGGTTTGGAGGCTTCCTGGAGCTTCTGTTAATGTGCACGATGTCTATATTAACAATAAAAGAAATGGAACAAACAAAGTCCTTGGCACTTACGTACATTACTCTGCATGTTAACAACGTTAATGTTCACATGCTTTAGTTGCAAACTGTTTCGTTCAGTGCACCGTTCATCAAAAGAATGAATGTATTCGATTAATGGTGCTGCTCTTTTAGTGCATTCACGCCCAGCACTGCCAACAGATGAATCTTGTCCACAAGTTGGTGATAAGTTATCTGTCAATTTTCAAGGATCAGGCGTTCCACTCACTGACTCTTGACGGGAACGACTGCAGTGAGCTCCGAGCCATCTCGGCCGGGGATCGTTATTCACGGAAATGGAAACCTGACTGTCCAGCTCTTTCTGAAACCTGATGATCTTTTTTAAGCCACTGGTGTTCATACTTTTCTGTGCATTTGTTTCATTTATTCATTTATACTGAGGGACACTGGGTGTCAGCTGGGAATACACTCTGGACAAAATGCCAGTCCATCACATACAAAACATTGTCTCATTATCGTTGAGTTCTGTCTGGTTGTCAACACTTTTAGAAATGCAATTGCCATTTAACTTTTTATTTGTCTGGTGCACCCACAACATGAGTTACTTGCAGTAGTACTTTGTCATTATTTTTTTTCTTCCGTGGTGCTCAGAGATGCACTCATGGAGTATACAGTATACAGTACAGTAGCTGTCAATAGAACAATCAGTGGAACGAATCTTTCTGTCAATAAATTTGAAGTCTGCACTCCATAAAGCCATCCTGTCCCTGTGCAAGATTATGCTTTGAGTTACCAGAAACGCAAGGGCACCATTACAATACACAAGAAACTAATCCTAAAACAATCCTGGGAAAATTAAGCATTTGTACCTAAGAAAATGGGATTGATTTCTTTCTGATAGGGACAGTGTTTCAGGGTCCTACAGGATTCTACAATATGTATCACACTATTGATTATTTTCCCTTCAAATCCTGAAAACAGGAACAATACACAACCATAAGAACATAAAGAGTACGGCCGAGACTTATCATCTCCTAAATAACTGTTGAATTCTTTTGTTCTGTTTGGCATTGTTGGCTGAAAAAGTACTCCCTGGTTTCGACAAATCCATATTCATACGCAAAACAGGTGTGGTAGAATCAAAACTAGTAAACGCAAAAATAGGAAAACAAGTAAACAAGTCTGTATACCCCAAGGACAAAATGGACAGACCTTGTAATGCGGTGGTTCCCAAGTTCTTTCTGCAGGACCCCTATTTTGTAGAGAACAATATTTTTTAAGACGTTATGATTTTACCAAGATCTGTGCACAAAACAAATGTCTTTATATTTGAGTACAGTATAAGCTCAGAGTAAAACTTAGTAAATGCTTGACTAACAACAATACTTATTACACCGAACCAGATCTTATCTCAGCCAACAGATTAGGGTCACATTTTGCATAAGTTTAGTGTTTTTTTTTTTCTTCAATAAAAAAGGACTATTTGTTTCCGATAAGTGGAAAAATTAAAAATTTTGAGTGAAAAAAAAAAAAAAAACTGGCAAAATACACTGCCCGGCCAGTCACACACACTAATATTTTCTTGGACTGCCTTTAGCTTGATTATGGCACACATTGTTCATGGCATTGTCTCAACAAGCCTATTCAACATTACAAAATTTATTTCTCTCCAGACATTAATTTTTGGCCAAGATCGTGTATCTGAGGAGATGAGCAAGAACATCACATGGCAAGTTCATGTGTGAAAATGATTCCTCGTAGAACTGGTTCTGGGAGTATTTAGGTTGAAATATGGTCATGTCATAAAGGGAGAAAACCTCCATATATGTAATAACCTGGTCATTTAGACTTTATTTTATTGACGCACAATGCTTCTAAACCTAGACTTGTCACAGTGGGCACTATGCACAATATGAGGCATCGCTTCATACGCTTTCCCTGATGCACCTGTCTCTCTTGAATAGGGTCAGTCAGTTCATGTTCATATTTCAGTTTCAGTCATTTAGTTGATTTCTTTGCCTGATGCAGGCCAACATTTGGACCCTTCTGAAACACAGTAAAATCTTTTCTATGTCCATAGGATATGTCTTCAGACATTTTAATTTACAGTACTCACTGCATCAGCTATGGTTAAAATGATTGTTGCTGGCTAAAACATATTAATCACATTAGCAATTATTTAAAGAAATACATTTAAGGGTTTGGTGAGATGATGCCTAATGAATGGAGATGAATGGAGAGGGGATGTGCAGAGCTACCGAGGCATAAAGCTGATGAACCACACCAGAAAACTTTGGGAACGAATAGTGGAAGCTAGGTTAAGAAGATACGTGACATTCTGTGGGCAGTAGTATGGCTTCAGGCCAAGAAAGAGCACCACTGATGCCATGTTGGCTTTGAGAATGCTGATGCAGAAGTATAGAGAAGGTCAGAAAGAGATGCATTGTGTTTTTGCAAATCTAGACAAAGCATGTGACAGGGTAGCCAAAGATGATCTGTGGTATTGCATGAGGAAGTCAGGAAAGAAGTATGTGTATGTGGTGCAAGATATGTACTGTACAAGGACAGCGTTACAGCAGTGAGGTATGACCGACTGGTTTAAATTGGCGGTGTGACTGCACCAGGGCTCTGCTCTAAGTCCCTTTCTGTTTGCAGTGATGATGGACAGCAGTGGCGCAAACAACATTAAAATTAAACTTTTAATACACGCCTGGTATTTATCAGGTGTTTATGCGGTGATCATTACTACTAGTATAAAATAAAGGCATGACTCACATCGCATCCAGAGGAATTGGAGACCTCAGGAAGGTTTCCAAAGATCAAGCCCCCCACTCTCTAATATATAGTATCTAGTATATCACTTGTGTAGAGTTTCACGGTTGTTCTTTCTCCTTCACAACTGGGAGAACTGTCCATATAATGTTATGATAAAATTTATATTAATAGTAAGTTGAAATAAATGTACTTCTTAAAAATATTTGTACTTTTCTTTAAATATAGTGTAAGTATTTGATGATGACTTCTGTGCCCAACATTTTCCACACATAGCTTTTGAGTCAGTTCAGTAATAATTCATTTCGACAGATGAACTGTGCTTGATTGCCCTTTTATATTGTAATTTTATAGCAGGATCCAGATTTTATCTGAATTAGATTTTTTAAGCCATTCTCATCAAATGAACATAGGCCATGATTCAAATGATCAAGTTTCCAGTCATCCTGATCTCAGTCTTCCTTTTCCCTGTCCACTCAACACCACTCTCATGATCATCCTTTACATCGGTGGGTTCTGCTTTCCCTTTTGATGCTTATGCAACCTTACCCCCCCCCCTCTCTCTCTATATATATATAGATATAGATATATATATATATTTTGTATTTATTATTATTATTATTTTTAAGCAAACAATTCAAAATGTTGAAGAATAACATAAAAATTATAATCAGTCAGACAATGATACATTTAGCATTACTTTCCAACTGGCGTGGTGAATATGCATGGCTGAAAATGTGTCATTCAGAGTGAATAATGAGATCATAGTCCATGGTGACAACATTTGTAGGCCATGTTTATTGGTTTAGTGCTTTATGGTTATCGGAGTATACTATTTACCATAACTTATCTTAAAATATTTGCTGTTTTCTTTAAAGCTGCACATTAAAAAATATATAGGCAGATAAGGAAAATTAGAGCTACAACATAATCTACTATATTTAGAATTTACCATGTATGTAAATAGATTAGAGGCTCAATCTACAGTATGTATACTGCGTAATTATGTAAAGTCGAATTTGATTGTTGAGGAATTCTGATTGCTGAATTCATTTATCATTACTACTCCAACACCATGGTGGCTAAGAAGTTAAGACTTTGGGCTACCGATTGGAAAATGAACCAAACCCATATTTTTCTTCAGTGCTCTATACCACGACAAACCCTATGCTCTGACCTCAGCTGCTTCCAAACTAAGACATGAAATGTAATTACACACCTTTCTATACACACATTTTTCAAGATGTGATCCAAATATCCTTTAAGTACAGCATCTAGGTAGAAGAAGAAGATGATGATGATGATGCCTGTGGAGCCATACAGCAACGTATGCCGGAAAGCACAGCAGAGCACAACAACGCTTGATTACTTCTGCGATGAAAAAAGGGACTAGTGTGTAATTGGACTCCAAACAAGATATCAGATAAACCATGTCTGACAGTACGACAAGAAGAGAAACAGAGAGAGAGAGAGAGAGAGAGAGAGAGAGATTTGCAGTAATATCTGTATCCTCATATGGAGGATTACACAGGAACAGAGCATTAGCTATTTAACCAGCTCATCTGGCACATAATAATTTCTCTTCATTTGAGACCAACGTGCTGGACAACGTGCCGAGAAACAGACGGCTGGGAAAACACCTGAGTAATAAAGATAATATGAGTTTGCAGGAAAAAAAAAACAAACTTTTCCATTAAAAAGAAAGACGTGCACCCAGGGCTGAAGTAGGGCATGCTTTTAGCCAGGGAGTTACGTGATGCAGAGCAAATAGACCAAATGGTACAGAAGGAACACACACACACACACACACACACACACACACACACACACACACACACACACACACACACACACACAGCAGAATTGAAAAAGCCAACCGACTCATAGAGTTCAATATTAGTACAAGAAAAAAACATGATCACTCATTACTTATTCTTAAAAATGACTGATCGCTATAATTACTACATTAGCAGAGCAAGGTAACTTACGGCCCCCTCTCAGATTATCCTGTTGCTTGGTGGCAGGTAGTGGTTTTGCCCTGCAGCTCCATGTTCTCCATTCTGATTCTGAGCTTGCTGTGAACACATGTTCTACATTTAACTGTGCTTCCTTTGAAAGCTATATACAGGGTGGCCATTTATATGGATACACCTTAATAAAATGGGAATGGTTGGTGATATTAACGTCCTGTTTGTGGCACATTAGTATATGAGAGGGGGCAAACTTTTCAAGATGGGTGGTGACCATGGTGGCCATTTGGAAGTCGGCCATCTTGGATCCAACTTTTGTTTTCTCAATGGGAAGAGGGTCATGTGACACATCAACCGTATTGGGAATTTCACAAGAAAAACAATGGTGTGCTTGGTTTTAACGTAACTTTATTCTTTCATGAGTTATTTACAAGTTTCTGACCACTTATAAAATGTGTTCAATGTGCAACCCATTGTGATGGATTGTCAATGCAACCCTCTTCTCCCACTTTTCACACACTGATAGCAACACCGCAGGAAAAATGCCAGCACAGGCTTCCAGTATCTGTAGTTTCAGGAGCTGCACGTCTCATACCTTCACACCATAGACAATTGCCTTCAGATGACCCCAAAGATAAAAGTCTAAGGGGGTCAGATCGGGAGACCTTGGGGGCCAACAGGACGTTAATATCACCAACCATTCCCATTTTATTAAGGTGTATCCATATAAATGGCCCACCCTGTAGAAAACATAGATTCATACCATGTATTCCTATACTGTACATACTCCTGCCATGCAACATTCATTATCAAGTACCTTCTAGAAGAACAAGTAGAGTTTCTGAATGACAAGGAACCTTGTATCTGGAGCACCAGTCAAGAAAATCACTCTAGACTCTTGGTTGCAAGTCATCGTACCTATCATATGCTTTTGTTTATTTAATTTGTATTATTTTGCTTGGAAAGTGTGGTCTGATCACAGAAACAACATACCTGGCTACAAAAAGGTTCCTACAACTATTTGCTTACGCATGTTCTACTCACTCAGTTTGGCGCCAATTATGGAGCGCCAGAACCCCTGAATGGTCATAAAGGGAAAAGAAAATACAAACATTTTACTATATCTAGCACTTGAAATGCTTTTTGTGTGTACATGAGATTCGTGTACTTTTGTTACCACTCCCAGGCTCTGTAGTGAGCGCGGGCGATTGAGTGCCAAGACTTCCTACATCTATGCGTATGTGCATGACAGTTATCCATGTAAGTAAGTTTTATTATCATTTCTCTTGTATGTACGTCTCATGTGGACATGACATCGAGAGAGAGGACACTTTTTTTTTTCGTACTTTGTTCCTTCATTAAGAGAATTTACAGAGCATAATGTATTCATTTTGTTTCTTCTATTTGAGTATGTTGGAAAAAGTTTAAGTATTTTTCTGCATGTTTTTCTTGTTTGTTCACTCACTTTACTAAACAATCAATAGCTGAACCAACAGACCAATGCCAAGACAGATAACGGTTATTGATAAAAAACTATACTAACAACAAACCAGGAAGCCAAAGAACCAAAGAGTGCAAAAAGCAAGCAGATGGAAAGGTGCAAACTTCGACACTGAGTCTTGAAAATGAGCTGTGAAATAAGGTGCTGGTGTTAGTAATCAGGCAGAAAATGCTGCAAAACAGGTTCTAGTTTGTAACGCATGTGTGTGTGTGTGTGTGTGACTCTCTCATGTCCACATTAGTTATAGACAGATAAATGGATCGATCTGATGCTGACTCTAAAATATGGACAAAATAAGACAACTCACTGGGCAGCTGCCTTGTGGTTAGGAGGCTTCTTATTCCAGAAAGCTGTGTTCTGAAAGGAAATCACTAAATATGGCACAGGACCATTGTATGATAAAGAAAAAGCAAAAAAAAAAAAAAAAAATCATGTTTTTTTTAAAGCAATTTGCTTTTAAATTGTGGGTGAAAATATCTATGTTTTTCAGACAGAACCTAAAAAGCAAAAAAAAAAAAAAAAATGCAAATAAACAAATAAATAAATAAATAATAAATTATAAATAATTAAAAAAATAAATAAAAATATGAAAACTAAGAATCAAGTTGAAGACATGAATAGCAGCATTAATAATAATAATAATAATAATAATAATAATAATAATAATAATAATAACAAAATATATATAAATATAAAACAATATATACATATATATATATATTTTTTTTTTGGCCAATTCAGGAACACCAATTATCCTAATCTTCCTGTATTTGGACTATGGGGATAACCTCAGCAAGCACAGGGAGAACATGCAAACTCCCCTTAGCAGGAATCGAACCCAGATCCTGGAGGTACTAACCTCTGAGCCACCATGCCGCCATTAAAATATAGATAGGTATCGATAATAACGTTACCTAAGCTGAACTACCTAAGTGCTCGAGATGGGTTAAGCTGCTCCAGAAAGCTAATTTCGTAGTAATAAAGTCATGTAATATAAAGTGATGTCCCATACTGTAGTCATTTATTAATCCTCTTAATAAAACTTCGATAAAAGCTTAATCCTGCTTAATCCCATTCTTTTCCTTATCCCATCTCCAATAAAAGTGGGTTAAAAGAGAAATTAAATTGTGATGGATTCTTAAAGTTTCCAGAGTAGCCATTCCTTTGCTGAACGCTTCCTCCGAGGTCCTTGTCCATTTTAAGAATGGCTACAATAAGAACACTGCAATAACCATAACAATATTACAAAGTGCTGGGATCTGTTGCAGATGCAGCTGGTAGGAGTACAGATTTAGTGAAATCTCAGATGTGTTCGCAGCGGCGAGGACTAATGATCAAGCTCTTTGTTTACTAGCATTCTCGTGCCATAGCAGGCAGAACGGTCGTAGGCGGAGGGAGTACAGCTGGTGGATAGAGTACGCGTCAAAATCGCAAACGCTCAATTAACTCCCACAGAATCGAATCGAGCACTGTGTGAAGATTTCAAATTCACAGCTGTTCACTTAATACTGTTGAATGTACCAGGCATGTTCATTTAAACAGGAGCCCTGACACAATCTCCAACCAGCACTGATAGTGACAAGGTTTCACTAATAGGCTTCACCCACAAATCTTGTTTAATGCAGGTATAGAAGCAGAAGCAGATTCATCCAACAGCCCTGTGCTGTTCAACCAGCAGAGGACAAAACAACAACAAAAAAAAACCCTACACCGTGTTATAAAAAAAAAAAAATCAATGAGGAAGTAAAGACAGGACAAGAAATGAAACAGAAAATAGGAGCAAAATAATGGGCATCTCAGGAGAACATCAAATAGTGAATAAGGCCACAGGACACTGATGCTGTAATATAATGCATGAAGGGAGCCGCTAGAAATGTGTGTGTCTTTATTGCATAGTAACTATTGATCCATGATTTGCAGTTTCATCATTGTCTCTAACGTCCTCTCTCCAGCTATGGTCAATTAAAAAATGAGGAGATGTCGCTGACCAACATGTAATAAACATCTCCTCGCACATGCCTACAGATACAGTACATCTCTCCAGCCTTCGAAAGATTGCATTTGATATGTTTCGAATTAGCATGCTTTACAGTCATACTGTATGAGGTGTAATACCTTGGGACCGTCTGTAAAGATTTCACTTTACTACAATTTCACTCCCTACAGTACAACACTCTTCACATCATTCGAGGTATGATTTGGTTTGAATCAGAGCAAGTGGGATAAGAAGCAAAACCGGAGCATCTCTTCCATATCATCCTGGATGGCAGCTCAAGTTTCAACTGAAACTTTATTCACATCACTGTCCGAATCTTATGATCTCCCTGGACAACACACCTTCAGTCCGCAATCTTTGGGCTAACTCTGGACAATCAACTGTCCTTTTCCACCTTACTAACCGTACTCACTCTTGTCAATTTCTTCAGAAGAATCTGTTTATTTCTCTCCACTCGGGTGCTTGTTCAGTCGCTTGTTTTATTATTTCAAGACTGGACTACTTCAAGTCACTCCTGGCAGGCTTGCCTCTGTCCACTATCTGTCCTCTGCAGCTGATCCAGAATGTGGCTGCACGACTGGTTTCCAACCTGGCTAAGTTCTTCCACACTACCCCACTCCTCCGCTCCCTCCACTGGCTTGCCCACGAAGCTAAAAACGTCCCCGCAGCCACTTACTGTACCTCTCAGCTCTATTCACACCCCGCATTGCACCACATTCCCTCCGCTCCTCCATCCCTGCTCGACTGGTCCCACCATCTCTCAGAGATCGAGGAAGACTGCATGTCTAGATTGTTTTCTGTCCTTGGTGGCGGAATGAATGACCCCCTATTCGTCTGTACAGCCGAGTCACTGGCAATCTTTGCCAAAAAAAGTCAACCAAAGATATGTTTCTTAGATATTTCGGTTAACTCGTGAACATGGTTACCTTCACAAGAAAGCATAGTTAAGCTGACTTAAATAATATCTTTTGCATGCGATGTAAAGGGATATGCACTACCATTTACACCTTATTCATTCATTCATTTATTTATTTATTTTATTTTTATTTGTTTATTTTTTTATCATA
Source organism: Clarias macrocephalus (assembly GCA_011419295.1). Taxonomy (NCBI): domain Eukaryota; kingdom Metazoa; phylum Chordata; class Actinopteri; order Siluriformes; family Clariidae; genus Clarias; species Clarias macrocephalus. The sequence continues at coordinate 174,286 of JAAGKR010000242.1, read as the reverse complement.
TATATATACACAGGGGTTGTAATATATTAAATATTAATATATTATTTGACCAGGTATAGAAATATTATTATTATTCAAATATTATTAAATGGACATTGTGGTTAATTGGAGACTGTTTCTTTTTGGAAAAAAAAACCTTGTTGTCTGTTAACGTTCAGACTTTTTTCGTTCATTAATAGGGACGGTATTACATTTTAAACCCATTTAAAATTTGAGAGCAGTAAAAACACCATGAATGGCGCAAATTTTCCCTAAAATCCCTGAGTTTCCCCAATTATACAAAAATAGAATCAGTTGTTTATTTTATTCCTATATAAGTAACATGGGTAAATAAATATTTTACCAGTATTCCACTGTGACTTTATTTAAGTCCTTTCGGGACAAAAATCCCAGGCTGAATTACCTATTGTTTTTCCAGTTGTCATTTTCATTTTTGGTCCGAATGAACATGTCCGTGATTCTTCATGCAGATGTCAAGTCATGTTGAAATAAAGGATATTTGATTGATTCTATACTCTTGTAAGTGCACATATAGCAGTACGTGATGCTCCCTCAGATATTAACTTCTTCTCAAACTGGCGAAATGAAAAATAAAAGCTTTAGAAGAGGCAGTCAACCACATATGTGGTCTTTGAATTGCGTTTTCAAATTGTTTATTGACCTTAAGGTCACCCCAAACTGGAATCTACTTCTCTACTTCAGTGCTTCTTTGACCGATTGGATATCATGGTGTGAACAGACTGTGATCATGTGACAACATCCAGGTGCATTAAAAAATACAATCCACTAGAAACTCGCAGCATTTGAAGGAAGATGTCGTCTTCCTTTGAGTAAAAATGTATTCCAGTGATTGCCGTGATGAACAAACCAAATCTAAATAGGTCTAATGGTCTTTTTAAAAAAAATCCAATCCTGGATCAAGATAAAACAATTCCAACACCAGTTGACCTGTAATGTGATCCAGAGATGTCTAGTGTCACCTTGCACGTTTTAATTTATTATAGACTTACGCAACACATATAAAATGTTATAACAGTCCATAATTTGGTTTATGTTCTAAAACACAGCAATACAAGCACGGGTACCTAAGAGCCAGGAATTTGTAAATCCTCACTGTTCATTCACTAAGCCAACTTTCAAAAAGGCACTTGCAAAAAAGAAAGCAAAAGGGCAAGTGATTCACAATGTGCATTTCTTACACCATCACCACTCTCAATGATTCATCTGGAACACGGCTTTAACTCTCCCACTCTGCATGCATTACTGATTCTGCGACTGATCTCATCTCACCTCATCAAAACCTCCCTCAGCGTTAAACCAAACACCAGCATTTCTTCTCCTCGTCTTGATTTTTCCCCTCCTTATCAGCCATCGCCCGGCAATGAGATTAAAAGAAGTTATTATGCACATAAATTATGACTGACATCAGGAAAGTTTTGTGTTCCAAAATAGATCAAGAAAAATTTTTTAATTCTCTCCCAAAAAATTGACAGGAATTCTTTTTGACGGAAATTCGCCTCTGTGGTATCCAATTAACTCTGACTGATAATTAATTTCGAGCGTATAGTGTTGCTTTCCTTCAGTAAAAAGCATCCCTTGAGCAACACAATCATGTGTGTTTTGCTAATTAGCACTGCTTTTGGTAACTGCAACGACAAGGCACGGTTAATTGAAAGTGACTTATTGCAGCCTTTGGTGTAGCCATTTCATTAACACCCGAGTCAAGAGTTCAGCAGCCGTCTCAGCTCAGCATCAATTGACTGAAGAAGCAAAGAGCCACACAATAAGACTGTTTAAGATTTTACAGGTAGTGCTACACTAAATACAGTACACATATTGTACATACCATCCATCCAGAAACCTGTGTAGTCCAAATAGGCGCTGTATTTAGTCTCATTTGTACAACCGTGGTAGGACCGCCAGTCAACATTTACACAAACATTCACACACTACGGGCAGTTTAGAAACGAAAATTATCCTGATCTGCATGTTTTTTTTTTTTGGACAATGGGAGAGACCAAAGAACCTGGAGGAAACCCACCAAGCATGGGGAAAACATGCAAACCCACCTGATGTGGGAATCGAACCCAGAACCTGCAAGGTGATGGTGATAACCACTAAGCCACCATGCCGCCATTCATACACACAGTCATGTGTAAAAGTCATATTAGAAAAAAAAGTCCAGTAAAAGTCCAAAAGATTTAAGGTGGTAAGTTTCAGCCCATGATTAGTTAATCATCATCAGGTGTGCAGACCTCTATAAATGGAAAAGTTTTGGCAGTTTGCTGATCTGGAGCATTCAATGTGTAAACACAATGCCAAGAGGGAGTGACATAAGCAATGGTCTAAGAGAAGACATTTTTGGTTATTGATCCATTTCCAAACAATTTAGAGTTCAACATTCTACAGTGTGAAGATTAGTTAAAAGTGGAAAGCATTCAAGACACTTGCCAGTCTTCCCAGGAGTGGACGTCCCAGCACATTCACCCCAGGGTTCAATGCTGAGAGAAATACAAAACCCTTAAGACCTACTGTACATCTCAGACCCTACAAGCCTTATCAAGCACATTCATTGTTATTGTCCATAATAGCACAATTAGAAGAAGACTGAACAAGTATAGTTTGTTTGTGAGGGTTACCAGGAGAAAGTCTCTTATGCCTGGAAGTAAAGGTTCACAAAATGCATCTGAACAAAGTCTTCTGGAATAATGTCCTATGGACGAGACCAAAGTGGAGTTGTAATACTCAGTACCATGTTTGGTGAAAAGCTAACAGCATTGCAGCAGAAACACCTCATACACATGGGCAAGCGGTGGAGGGTTGATGATTTGGGCTTATTTTACACATAATTTATATGTGTATATACAGTATATAAACTGGCACAGTGGCACCCAGCGCAATTTACATAATCCTGGGCATAATGTTTTGTGTTGTAATATTATTTGATGATCAGTGTATTTATAGCATATAGTCTATCATCTCTAATAGCCTTCAAGAATGCCTTTGACCAAAGAAGAACATACTGAAATTTATTCTCAGGGCTGGAATGGGAGGCTGTTGCAAAGCAACACATTGAAATGCAGTTATGCACATAACACCAAATATGACAAGTTCATCATGAGTGGGAGAGACAACTCCGTATGTGTTAACAAAGAAAGGGCAATCATGCAGAGGAAGTGTTGTAAATAAAGTTAATATTTCTACTTTTAGAGTTTATGCATTAGCTAAAAAGTGTTGGTTTGCCTTATGTACGGAGACATTTGGATACCCTGTACTGTTGTATGCTCTAGTTACATTCTTAGAATATTTTTTTCATACCATATGTTACTTTTTATGTTTTTCAATAGTAAAAATGCACAAGCAGATGTTGAAATTCACATGGCCAAAACTTAAAATTTATTTTCCTGTATATAGGAAGATTGAAATATTTAATTCCAATTTAACTGACAGAAACCCCACCAAATTCTACATTTATAAGATGGTCAATTTCTAAGAAAAATCATGTGGTTTAAGAAATAATAATATTTCAATAGGAAAGAAGTTCTAACTTTGATTATCAGCATCACTCACATCAGTCTCAGCTTTTCTCACATCCTTTAGAATCTAATGTCTAAAAACTCATTTTGGCTCATTTTACTGTAATTACCGCAAATTGTATCACATCATTTCTTCACATGCTTTTTTTTTTTTTTTTGATCCGCAGACAATCTTTGAAAAGCCAAACTCATAAATATCAGCTGCCCTAGGACTTTATTCTCTAGTGCTGTCCAAAATGAGTCTCTCTCTCTCTCTCTCATACACACACACACACAGTATAAATTATTTTATTTTAATACAAATTGAGGGCGGCACGGTGGTGTAGTGGTTAGCACTGTCGCCTTGCACCACCAGGGTCCGGTTCGAGGCAGCTGTTCACCACTGTTGCATGTTCTCCCCGTGCTTGGTGGGTTTCCTCCGGGTACTCCGGTTTCCTCCAACAGTCCAAAGACATGTAGGTTAGGCTAATTGGCGTTCCCAAATTGCCCGCAGTATGTGAATGAGTGAGTGTGTGTGTGTCTGTGCCCTGCGATGGATTGGCACCCTGTCCAGGGTGTACCCTGCCATGTGCCCCAAGTCTCCTGGGATAGGCTCCAGGCCCCCCGTGACCCTGAATACAGGATTAAGCGGTAATGAAGATGAGTGAGTGAGTAATACAAATTGGGGTGATAATTTACAAATAACCCAAATACTGCAATATAACTTGGTCCTTTATTTACTGGGAAGACTTTATGACAAATTCTGCATAATTCTGCAAAGAGGCTTCGACTTCGATCATTAAAATTTTTATCACAGCTTCATTTAGAGGGATACTATGATAGATTAATGTAATTCAAACAAAAATAATAATTACTTTACATAATTAAAACATGCTTTGTCAAGAGTTTATATTTAGTTCCAATTTACAAGCTAAGAAATTAGATTATCCCGAGGATGTTTTTGTTGGAAAGGCTCATGATTAAATTCCCTACTTTGGAAAATACGGTGACAAGCATAAGGTGGAAACTCTGTATGATACCTGTGTGTGTGTGTGTGTGTGTGTGTGTGTGTGTGTGTGTGTGTGTGTGTGTGTGTGTGTGTGTGTGTGCGTGTGCTCATGCACGAGTGTGTGTAAAAATATTTTTTGAGAGAATCTGTGTGTGTGAAAGGGTTTATGACCTTTAAAAAAAAAAACTCAATTCGTATTAAATTGAATTAAACCAAGCAATATCTCATTTGTTCATATACTGTAAATGATACATCAAGGTCATTTGTTCATGTAATTCAACGCAATACAATTTTATTTTGAGTTCAGGTTCTGTACAAAAGGTCAAGTCATGCATTTGCTCTAGTAACTTCTATAACACACACACTGCCAAAAAAGTGTGTTTTTGGGGGGTACTGGTCACAGTTTAATAAAAAAAAATTGGAATATTATACAAATATAACACGAGTAAATGGAAAATGCAGTTTTAAATTATGATTTCAGTTATTAAGGGAAAAAGCTACCTACCTGGCCCTAACCTACCTGACCCTATGTGTAAATAGTAAAAAAAAAAAAAAAAAAAAAAAAA
>JAAGKR010000242.1:141589-169174 GCA_011419295.1 Clarias macrocephalus | reverse complement strand
AAAAATATATATATATATATATATATATATATATATATATATATATATATATATATATATATATATATATATATGAAAAAAGTAATTGCCCCCTTGCTTAATCATGAATGAATTGAGATTAACCACATTTTTTGGAGAGCTGATTTAAATTTCACTTGCCACACTGAGGGCTGATTACTGTCATACCAGTTGAATCAAGAAATCACTTGAATAGAACCTTTTTGACAAATTCATGCACGCTAAAAGATCTCAAAAAAGTAATATATCATGCAAAAAAAAATGAATAGATGCAATACAAACTAACTGACATGTATCAGTCTGGAAATGGTTACAAGGCTTTAGAACTCCAGCGAACTATGGTAAGAGCCGTTATCCACAAATGAAGAAAACTTGGAGTTTGGGTTCTTTTAAAAGAAATCAGAACAACATGTAAAGAACTTCAGGCCTCACTTGTCTCAGTTAAGGTAAGTTTCCAGAAATTAAATAGGGGCTGGGACAAAAATGGCATCCATGGGATGGTTCCAAGGCGAAAGCCACTACTGACCACAAAAAAGACCCACAAAGACTTCTCTCGAATTTGCAAAAAAACATCTGGATTATCTTCAAGGCTTTTGGGCAAATATTCTGTGAATTGCTAAGACAAAGATTAAACATTTTGAAACAGTTGATATTGAGACGGGTCTGCTACTTACAGTATGCTCTGTAAAGCTTTTATAATGGCTCTAATCTGAGGTGCTGTTAATTGTTCACTTCTGCGGTAAACCCACCTGAGCAGAGCTGTCTTTGCTGAGCCGGTCTTCATAAGACACAGTTTCATCATGGTGCTTGATAGGTTTTTGCACTTGGGAATACTGTTCTTGTAAGAACTATTCCAGAAAGTCTGACCTTTATGTCTTAAAATAACAACTGACTGTTGTAGTTAGTATTTAATTACCTAATGCCATATTGTCATGGCATGCGCCAGTGATGGGCGTGCACCTCAATTTGTTGCTGCTCCATTAATGGATCTCTGGTTTTTCCCGGAGTTCTTAAGAGCAGAGTTGTTCGGTGGATGCTTTAAATGTGTCAGAATGGCATGCAAGTGGGGTAATGTAACGTGCCGCAGGGTCATCAAAGGCCAGTGCACAGAAAGCAGCCGTTTGATCCCCACATGAAGAACAGTCTCGTTTTCGAGCCAGTCTTCAGGATCCTGCAGCTCATGAGGGAAAACGTCAGCTGTGCTCCACATTAAGGCCCCCGTTCCCAGCCAGGAAAGCCCTCCATTGACTGGACATCAGAAGGAAATCCTGCCTGAGGCCGCACCCAAAAGAGAGCTGGGAGGGGCCGATTAGCCAAGTCAGGAAGAGGTGTTGCTTAGGTAGCATGCAGGAGCCGGTTCCAACGCGGGTCTACGCTGCCACTCTGCTGGGCACTGCCTCCAGACTGCACACACCTTGACTATTTTTTCCCTCCCCTTTTTTCTGTTCTCCCTACTTAAATACGTACAGTATTGTACTAGAATGTAGAAAAAAAAAGAAAAACTATATGTCTATTTTGACTATATGAATATAAAAAATATGAATAACCCAGACTATGGCTTTCTGTTTGCGTAGTTCATTTGCATACTGACCTTTTAGTGACGTTTCTGTAAAACTCTCCTCAATGTTTGTTAAGCACTGGTACAGTACTTCTTTGACCTCATGTATACCTTCTTGCCCTTTCTGTTGTTACATGCTAATGTTATTTTCAGCATTTTTCACTTCCATGGTGTAGCAGTATTGTTCATGAATAAATATTGTGCAACTACAGCAGCAGATCTCAGCATTAAATACGCTGAATGCAGGGAAAACCTGTTTCCAAATAGGCTTCATGTAACGAATCCAACCTCACTCACTCACTCACTCATCATCTATACCGCTTAATCCTGTATTCAGGGTCACGGGGAGCCTGGAGCCTATCCCAGGAGACTTAGGGCACATGGCAGGGTACACCCTGGACAGGGTGCCAATCCATCGCAGACGAATCCAACCTATGAAAATACATTTACATCTTTTCTGAATTTTGCTCCTGTGTAAGTAGCCTGCTTCAACAAATCAGCTACAGTACATGAGAATTTTAGTTTATACTGTACACACAACATTGTAAAGCGTTAAAGCCAATGTGGTTTTGGGAGAGTACACAATCCTTAAGCATAAGTTGCTTATTAAAGTTTAATCAGGTGCTCAGGGAAGACATTCTTACAATAATCCTCCCAACCTGCATTTGCACAGGAACGATTAAACCATGAGTAAACATTAAGTAGACAAAACAAACAAACAAACAAACAAAAAATCTTCAGTAGACCCAAGACATGTTAGAATTCAGTGGAAATAAATGTTACGTTATTATTATTTTTTATTTCTACATTAATATTCAAAATTAATTAGTAAATAAATGTTAGAAAAAAGGCTGTCATAAGGAGGAAACTGCTCTCCTACTTACTGTATCAGTATACACCAGACAGCTGTAAAAGACAGACCAAATCCAAAAAATGCATAATTACTGTAGCTAGCTGAGTTTAAAGATTTAAAGCTATCGAGCCAGATAGCTCTCAGAAAATGGTTGATCTACTCAATCAAGCAATGTTTTAATATGTCTGCTAGCATTTTTTATAACTCCTTATAAAGCAGGCTTAAAATAATTAACACAACAGAAAAATTAGCTGTTTATTTGGGAAATAGAATTCAGTCCTGTAGAAAACTAATTACTAATACTGTGTAATAGTATTGTGCAAAAAAATTCTTGGACCACCATTCATTTCTTTATATTTTGATTCCATAGAGCCATACTATATTGTATTTTAATGTAGTCTTGAGGAATAGTTCTCCAGGCTTTTTAAAGGACTTTTTGGCCCCTTATTTACAGGTGCACTCTGTATATTGTAAAATATAATGCAATATATTAAATACTACGTTTAAGAATTATGCACTCACTTTTACTTTGTTGTGTGCTTTATTAATGATTAATAATGTCCTTTGTTTTTTCGAACTACATTAACTTATGAGAATATTGTAAAAGAAATATGAAGAAATAGATATATTATGTACAGGATAATAGAAATATATGAATGTATTTCTCAATATATGAAAAGCAGTAATTCCTTATGTATTATTTAAAATATTATATTAATAAATTGTAATTCTGTACATTGTGAATATATTGTTGAATATTAATATCTTTTTTTCTGTTTATTATTAGTTAGTATCAGTTAACATGATAAAATCTTTTCAATTTCCCAGGCAGATCAGAACACTAAATCATTTACTATATTGACAGTTAATATATAGAGAAATATATTTACTTTGCATAAGGGTGATGTTGATTCGTGAGGGGTTGGAACAGACAAGAGGGGAAATAAGGTTTGCTGCTGTGGTTCTTACATAAACAGCCTTTTTTAAAAGTGTGTCTTCAGGCACTTTGCAGCCTGTCATGGTAAAAACGGTTCCCATTTCATTCATTTCATTCACACCATTTAATTTAATTTAATTTAACGAGGGGTGTTTCAAGCCTTTAGCACAGGACTGGAAGTATATCATATAACAGATTAGTGAGTTACTTAATTTGTGTTTAATTATTTAGTATTGGAAGCACTTGCATTTTGGCTTCTACCTTTTCTCTTTGGCAAAAAGATTACACACCCACACGTCAGGCATCTCATGTGGGCTCTGTCTAAATAGCGCTTAATTCTGTAGTAATGTCTTATCATCTTAAATGTCTGTATCATTATCTTAAGAAAACCTCTATATTCAAGTACTTAGAATATATTCTTTCATATAAATGAAGACAAAAATTGTACAATATTGTCTCCTGATCTTTGACTCCTCTAGCCCAAAAAATACAATAGACGACTGTAGCTTTTTTTCTGACAGTACTGTTGGTCATGTGTGGCCGAGGGGAGGACAAAGAGATTAAGCGAATGCCAGAAAATGAAAGAGGCAATTGTGGAAAATGAAATGGAGAGGACGCAGAGGGAGAGAGGGAATAAAACAGAAGGGTCAGCATGCATTGCTGCGTGAGAGTGTGTTGGGAAGAAGAATCAGAGAAACAGGTGTAATAACAAGTCAGCGTGGAGCTCATATGGTGAGGGAACACACTGCAGCTTTAAAATGTCAAATAGACTGAGATTGGACAGAGTGAAGAAAATAAAGGATAAAACAAGGAAAGGAGAATGAGAGGCTCTAAGTATCCCTAGAGTGCAGCAAAAGGGCTTTTTGCATCACCGCATCATTTATCAATTATCTCAGACTAATTACAGATGATTATATGAGGGGAAAATGTGCATTTATTTAATGCTCGATCCAGAGCATAACTAAAAAGGTCTCAAGTGAGATGTTGGCTAATTTGCATTAGCACGATGATGGTTCATCAGGTAACGCATTGAACTGCACTCTGGTACTTCATTTCATTCCATACTGAAATGTAGGACACTTTTTATAATAAAGAACTTGATTTTCTGTGTGATTTTGTGATGCACATTGAATGATAATGAACAGTATCATAAATCAATAGTGCTTAATTATAAGTAGGGACACATCAATACCATTTATCTCAGACAAGTATGGGTTTTTTTTTTTGTATTTGTTCAACTTTCTAGTGATTGAGGGGTGTTGAAAGTGAGTTGAATAGCACATTTCTTAGTTTTATTCAATCAGGAATATCACTGAATATGGTTTAAATTCCCCAAAGTATCACTGTGCAAAGGTGATTCTTAAATATTAGAACAAAGACTCACACTGTACACACTGTGTCCTGATCACAATGCTCTTTGCAATGCTTTTAGCATGGTTTTTGTTTAACCTGTATGAATAGTTGCAATTTAACTATGTAATATTGTTGCTAAGATACAAGCTTTAGATTTAGCTAAATCTTAGCTGATCTTATCATTAGGATCAGATTTAACTTAGAATCTTAAGATTTTATTTTATTTTATTTTTCAAAACAGACTTCAGTATATATAACTCTTCCAAATGGTTGAGATGCGGCTTCATAGTAAAAGAAAAAAAAATAAAAAACATAAAATAATAACTTTTTCTGTGATGTTGCAGCAAATGTTTTGGTGAAATTTTTATTCTCATGTATGCTACAAAGCAGTTGAAAAGGCATACTATTTAAATACCTCAACCAAATGGTAGACATGGCTCAATCAGGCTAGTGTAAAGTCCATTTACAAATTTTCCAATAAGATACAGTGACTCAAAATGTGCTCTACCAAAACGTTGAGCACAATGTTTAAGGATTTAAACACTTTGGTTCTTTATAATGTTGGCAAGTTGATGTACAGTGGTGTGCATTATTTAGTTACAGTGAATATTAGTTTAATATAAGACTATATAAAGAGTTTTTTCTTTAGTTTAACTTTGCAGTAGAGAGTGGGTTTTGTATCGCCTTACTAACAAAAGCATCTTTGTTCCACCTGTCAAAGCATTTTGGGCAAATTCTGTTATTTTTCACCACCTAGGGATGTCTGTAGACATGTTTTCTCACCTAGCCAGCAGCTTTGCTTGCTCCCATATGCACCTAGCAGTTAGTTCTATGTGTAAAATATTTGGTCAGTGTTAAAGACATTATAGTTCCTTTTTCATATTTTCACAGAGCACAGCTTGCAACCTGTGTTGCGTCGATGTAATGACTTTATGTGAAATATATTCGGCGCACTGTCAGTCTGTGTTGTCTGTTCATTAGTGTGGCAATGTACACTAGGCTTGTCACAATCTATACATAGTATTACCTGGTATTGATTGCTGTTTAAGCGTTCTTACAGTAGAAAAGCACTTAAATCATTAAGTTGCTTATTAAGAAGTTACTTATAGTACAATACTAGCAGTTAATGAGGGTTTTAAGTGTACAAAAATAGACTTCATTACAAAGCAGGTGTATACAAGTCCATATGTAGATTTAGATCCCAAATGAGCAAAGCAAAGACAATAGTGGCTAAAGAAAATTTCCTGAAGTAAGAAAATGAAGTAAAAAAGAGAAACAATAGACAAAATAGATCCTCTGGGTGACGCCGTATAGTGGGAAAATAGAATATTACTGTACACAGATATAGAGGAGTAAAGTCAAGCAGTATTAACTGGGGTGGAAGAATATCCAGCATACTGTACGTATTGTACACAGTGCTGGCCAGAATTATTAAGACTGCATTGTAGTTCTCCCTGTGCAAAACAGTTTACCCTTTATAAGCAAAATACTTAATTCCCCACACCTCACACCTCCCAGCTTTTTGTCAGTAGACTGGGGTCAGCAGCCCTGGAGCAGTCAGGGTTAAGGGCCTTGCTGAAGGGCCCAATACTGGCAACCTGGTGGAGCTGGTGCTCCAAACGCCAACCTTCCAATCGGGAACACAGAGCCTTAACACACTGAGCAAAAGGCAAAAGGTATTTAGTTTCTGGATCCATGGCCTGGATCATCTCCAGACCTAAAGCCGATAGTAAACTCTTGGACAATGTTGTAGAAAGCGATAACAATTAAGAAACAGTCTTCTGTACATGATCTTCAGGAAGCAATCAAGCAGGAATGGACTGAACAAGTGGCAGCAGAGAACCTGCGGACATCTTTTGACTATGCCACGCCAGTTTTATAGAATAAATTAATTCACACTTAATGATTGTTGTACAGCAATTTCACTGCTTAATTTGTTCTTATTTATTCGAGAATGCCATTCAAACACTGAATTTCACATTGTCTCAATACACAGAAGTACAGATCATAGTGACCACGTGGAACCATATTTCTGTCTGTTTGATTTATAGCCATAATAAACAAAAAAATTCCACGGACTGATAACTGGAATGTTTTGCACCTTAAAATGAGCTTCAGTGGAAACATTTTCATACTGGATAAGCCCAAAAGGACAAGAAATGGGCCTAATATTATTCACTCCTTATCCCAGGCAAGAATCTAAACATGAATCCAAGTTGTACGGCCGAGAAAATAATCCACACGGGTCAAAAAAAAGATAGAGAGTTTATCGATTGTTTTTCCTCATCAGGTTCCTGGCTCAAATAGCCATGCATTCCACCTTTGACAGGCTGTTAACGTGGAACTCTGCAATACAACTTGACATGCTGATAATACAAAAGAGTCCTGATTCCCATAAGACAATGCATCTAGTTTTACTGAGCGCAACCATATAGTGCTGGTTATTCATTAGCTTTTAAGAGCCTTATAAGAGCCTGGTGAGGGTCACAGTGGATCTGGAGCTTGTCCAAGGAACACTACGAGTATTACCCTGGATGAGATGCCAGTTCATCAAAAACACTCGGAGGGATTTGTTGCCAGATGTTCCCGTCCAGGAAGGAAGATATCAACCGATATTACATATTATAATAACCAAATGGGACCATGAAGCTGATGTTCGAACTCCCTCAGCAGATGTTGGATTAAGGGATCAAGCTTATAAATGCCAGATGTGTAATATTTTCTTTCATAAGTAATGAGTGCTGCATTAATTTCACCATCAACCTGGGTGATGGCGTGCCCTTTTTTTCTTATCATACCATCCTTGGAAACGTATGATGCCGGCAACGGAGATGATTATCGTTGTTTTCTAATAACATGGTCACACCTGAAACGGCATGCAAATCAAAACCTGGTGAACGTATGATTACATTTGCATACATCTGCATGCTAATAGAAGCCACTGTCACATCTGGGGATCGGTGATAGTTCCCGTGCAATCTCAAGCACCAGCCGGAGCCGCCTTTCAAACTTCCTGTAGTGAAGAAACAGACAACACAATTCTGCTGTGGCCAATGGGAATTCGGAGGCTAAATTCAGATTTTCATCATTATGCTTACGCCTTGTCTCCATCTGTTTAGCATGGTTAAAGCAAATGCGAATGTAAGGGCATGTTATTGATGCGCAGCACACATCCAAATGAGCTAAATGTGCATGTGTGAGCTTCTGTGTTACTTTATTAGTGAGGCAGAGGAGAGAGTTAGAAAGCATTCAACTACATTAGATGCATTCAAAACATGGTCAGATCACCTGCAATTACTTTTTGTCAAGTTTTTAGAACTTACATTTCAAACCACTATATGTCCTTTATCTGGGGCTTGATTTGAGAGAAAATTTAAGGAGATGCTATTTCCCTGCTTATTAACTATAACAAACATAGCTGCTTTGTAAAAAAAAAAAAAAAAAAAAAAAAAAAAACATCCTTTTTTCATTCCCTGTGTATTATTGCAAGGGACATCAATTTCTTATATAAGTAATCTCAGATTTTATTACGCTACTAAAGAAAAACTAGATGCATCCACTGTAGGATGTCCAATGTTAATAGAAGTAACACTATCACATGGGGCATTCGATTCAAACTGAGACTTTTGACTGTGCAGAATAACAGAACACAGTTATGAGAATAAAACTGCCTTTATGTCTCTATACTTACATTTACATTTACCTTTATGCACTTGGCAGACGCTCTTATTCAAAGCGACTTACAAAAGTGCTTTGAAGTTTCCGTCATTGGATAGATCCTTACACTTTACTAGGTTACTAACTAAATACCATCAGTCAATCACTGTTGGGAAGTTTTTTTTTTTTTTTTAAATGAGGATTATCCCATATAATTCATATAATAATTATAACCTATCAAATCCCCTGCTACACTAATGCACTAATCCCGGTGTTTACTAGTGATTGCATATCGTCAAGGTAGAACGTTTTCTCATACCGCCAGATCCATGATCTGCTTGCTTCACATCCAAAATGCTGGCCTCCCAGGAACTCCCTTAATTACCCAAACATGTGGTTAATTATGTGCATTATTATTATTATTATTATTATTATTATTATTATTATTATTATTATTATTATTATTATTATTATTACATACATCTCAATACTTCATTACATTATAGATCATTCTGTTCTGTTTTCTGATTCCTGCTAGGTTTCTCTAAGTGCTTTTCTTGATTAAGTTAGTCTTGGAAATTTGAAGCCTGGTAAACTATCTATGCTTTATATACTGTGCATATATATATATATATATATATATATATATATATATATATATATATATATATATATATATATATATATATATACTGTATAGATAGATAGATAGATAGATAGATACATACATATATACATACATACATAGATAATTAATTTATTTATATTAATTTATTTATTTATATTTATTTTAAATTAAATTTATTTATTCAGTCATTTTTTTTGCCTGTTTGGAAACTACTGGTTTGTGTGTGATTTTACTTCCCCATTTGGAATATTTTTAATCCCTGGCATGTTTCTGCTTCTGATAAAATTCTCTCAAATGAGACAAAAACCATGCTGCGTACCATTTTTTGTGCTTCTGAAACAAAACTTTTCAACAGAGGCTTTAGCTGATAACCAAAGTGCCCCCACCCCTCCCCAATTTGCCCTGCTGCTTTACTTCTGTTTATCCTGTATGTGGGTATTTTAATTGCAACCATAACTACTGGTGTATGATTTTTTATAAAACCACAAAGCAATTATGCTTTCAATCCAGGAGGTTTCTCAAGCTGTGGTCTGCCGTGCTTAAAAACAACTTCTTAACATGTTAAAATAATAACAAATCGTAACGGTTTGCAGCATCCTGAGCTTGCTTTTGGTGTTCGGAGTTGCAGTGCAGTGCGCATCCTTTACTTAAACTTTGAAAAGCATAAAACTAGTTTTCAAAGAAGTGTTAAAGAGGAGATCTCATTTCATAAACTTTACCTGGCCCCAATGTTTTTTTTTTTGTTGTTGTATTTGAGCCATAGAGAAGTGTTAATTATGCTGTTGGTGTTTGACAGACACTGGCATGGGTCATTAAATGGAGCATTTTTATGCTTGAGTTCTTCATTTAAAAAAAACTAAATGAGTTAGCTATTGTTTCCCCTTGATAATTTTATGGCAGCATGCGATCAGAGCAGAGGGAGGGTTTCTCATAAATCCACCTAATTACCAGTATATTTGTTTTGTGCCTAGGAAGAAAGAGTCAAGAGTGAGGATCCATACCGGAAAAATTAAAAACAACAAAAAAAAACAGCTGCTCATTTTGTAGATTAGATTCATTTTATTATGCTATTAAGAATAGAAAATGAAGAATAGAAACAAATTTGTAAGGAAGGTATAAGCATTTAGCTGCTAATAGACATAAATTAATTCTTTGATTAGATAATAAAGCTATCATGAAGGTAATGGATTTTACATGGATTCATTGAAATTTGTTGCTAAACTGAAACATTAAATATTAAACTGTAGATGTGTATTGGCTGACACGAGTAAAGATAGCGTAATATGGAACTTCATACACATCCAAGCTCTTACATCCATTCCACACTACATTGTATCCCATGGTACTTGCTGTCACTATCAGACATTTCTATTTCCTGTCCATGGATGATTGTTTCTGCTCTCTTCTTGGAGGTGAAAGGAACTGATAGAAAGTCCCCCCCCCCCACCCCTTCACGAGTCATCTCTGCCTTGAAGACATTTTTTTTCTCTTTCATAGTTGACAAGGAGGTTGGGTTATGATGTACTCTAAGACTAAGAGGGTCAAAATGATACAGTAGTGAAACTGCGCATGATGCATGGCACAGTGAACAAAATGAAACACATACCATACCATACCATACCATACCATACCATACCATACCATACCATACCATACCATACCATACCATACCATACCATACCATACCATACCATACCATACAAAACCATGGCCACCACACCACACCATACCATAGCATACCCTACCACACCTCACCATACCATACCAAACCATATACCATAGCATACCACACCAAATCATACCATACCATAACATACCATACCATACCATACCACACCATAGCAAACCATACCATAGCAAGCCATGCCATGCCACACCTCACCACACCATTGCATACCATCGCACACCACACCATAGCAAGCCATACCACGGTGTACCACACCATACCATACCAGACCATGCCAGAGTATACCATACCATACACAGCATACCATGCCAAAACTGCTTTGCAACCATGCCATGCCATATCATACCACACCATACCATACCATACCATACCATACCATACCATACCATACCATACCATACCATACCATACCATACCATACCATACCATACCATACCACAACAAAACTACACCACACCATACCATACCACAACGAAAGTATACCATATCATACCATACCACAACAAAACTATACCATATCATACCATACCATACCGTACCATACAAAACTGTAGCATACCGCTACATATCATATCACACCACACAACATTATACCACCCCTACCATACCACACCATACCATACCATACCATACCATACCATACCATACCACAACAATACTACACAACACCAAAGCATGCCATACCATACAAAACTGTAGTATATCATGCTGCAACATACCATATCACACCACAACAACACCACACCATACCACACCATTATTATGCAAGTACTCTAACAACATAGTTTTGCTTAAAGGTTCCATGGATTTAGTGTCCTCTAATTTTTTGGCAAACCCCCTGTGCCAGAAAAATGTGCTGTGAAAATGAGCCATCTAGGTAATAGTGTAAGCAGTAACACTTTATATAAGAGGAACTCTGTTTTGGTTCTTTATATCTCATTCCTAAGCATCACATAAATGCACTTGTACCCCTCCCTATTTATGCAAATATCCAATCAGGCAATCATGTGGCAGTAACATAGTGCATATAACCATGCAGATTACTGGTGGCAGATGGACTGAGTTGAGCATTTTAGAAGCTACTAAGTCTTTACACAGACTTTAACCAGAATACTTTGTACATGTGTGTGCATGTGTGTGTGTGTGTGTGTGTGTGTGTGTGTGTGTGTGCTCCTGAAAATACCGTGCTAAATAAACAGGTCAGAGGATAATAAACAGACTGGTTTGAGCTACCAGGAAGGCTCTTTACAGACATCATAGCATGACCTGAAGTACGACAGGAGCATTGTCAATAATTACAAATTTTCAACGTATTAATAAAGGTTTTCTGCTTTATATGCATTCATAGTTGCATTTTCATAGTTATGCGACTTTGTTAAACAAGCTAGTTCTTGTTATCATTTACATTAACAGCCATACACAGTGATTTCCTCACACTAAAAATGGCTTCATTTGCAAGTTTCCAAAAAAGAAAAAGAAAAAACTTTTTCAAACGCATACACATGGTCCAATTTGCAAGACATTTGGTGTGAATAATTTAAGGAAAAACTTAGATTGGGTAAAAAACAGATTAAAATAAAACAAGTCTTGAATGATATGAGTTAGAATTATTATTTAACTTTTCTTTAAATGGGTAAAAGTTTTTATTTCGTCATCTGCTGATAGGATTATCTTAAATTAGTAACTCCTCCTACAGTAGGAGTCTACAAACATTTCAGACAAAATGTGTCAAAAGTACAGGTGATGCATCAAACTGTTTGGCTGAAAGAGACAAATGAAATTTGTCAAAGGTAATTCACTGGGACCAAATTAATAAGGGATCTTAATTTCGTAAAACATTTCACATTTTCCCCCCAATTTGCACAAAATGTGAATTGTTATAAAAGCAGGCTCTATGTATTAAATTTGTTTGATTGTAATTCTGTCTATTTAATTCGCACTGTGTTTTCTGTAGATTTAATAAGGTTTTGCTTCAGCGTACAAAGACTGGAGTTTTATTTATTTATTTATTTATTATTATTTATAGTTACTATTTACCATTTAGCACACACTGTCATTTTTTCAGCTTTGTTTAAAAAGAGTAGGTAAGTAAGTATATGGTTTAATGCTTGTAATGCAAGTGTCGTTTCTTGCCATAAAATAATGCTTGTGTTGACACTGAAATGAAAATGCTCATTAGAACATGACATGGTGGATATCAAGATATGCAAGATATAGCCGTGCAGGGTCTTTAAACAATAGGACAAAGTGTGTCTTTTAGAGTGCCCAGTTTTTATTTAAATGATACTATAGTATGGTATGGTAGGCTGGCAGGGAATTTGTTAACTCAAATGCTGACAGAGAATTCGAATTTACTACCATACGGTATAACAAATGGCGACATGCCTTTGTGCTGGATTTTGGTTCATTCATGAAAGATTAATGGAAATTTCTAATAGCCTGGCAGCAGATAGGCCTTTGAAGCATGATGCCATGATGCACAGGACAATATTTACTGGTTTGAAATGTATTGACATTTCCATTTATTCCAGTTGGCATGATTTTCTAAAATGAAAAGCTTTGGACCTGCAAGCAAAATTTGATAATTTGCTATTCAGTTACGAGTACAGAAGAATTCAAGCAATAACGTTCTCTGCTTGAGGAATCATGATGGGAAAACTAGGATTAAATGACTGCACTTTATTTGTGAAGGCACGAGGTGTGAACTGAGCTATTTTGTTGCCTGCATGCATAGCAAGTACCATGCTGGTGTATGAGCCCGATTTGTTTGAACAAACCTCCAATCAGGCCTGGTGGATTGATTTAAAAACTGGAGAAAATGTTATTAAAAATAGTACCAGTGAGCCTGAAGTGAACCTACTGGCGGCAAAACCACAATGGCTACTTGTTAAGCCTAGAAAGTTTTTTTTTTTTTTTTTTTTTTTAACAAAAAGGTTGTAACAGAGGTCTAGGTCTTTTCATGGTGTAAAAAATTCCTTATAAAACACACAATTAATGTTTTACAACAGCTACTCTGACAATAGTTCTGGTTGGAAGACAAATAGAAAAATGATTATATTAATGCACTAATCCATTCTCATATGTTATTGATTACAGTATATATGATTAGTTAATTAACATGAATCGATTAAATGGATTAAATATCTGTAATCAGATTATTATTATTTATCTATTTATTTATTTATTTATTTATTTATTTTGGGGATTCATGTGTCTCAAGTGTCCGAAGTAAAGCTTTAAGTCTTAAAAACAAAAAGCTTTCCAGGGTCACCTAATATAGACATTTCCATTCACATAACATATTTTTAAGCCTGAAAGTGAGAAATGACTGTTTAACAGTGGTTAAAATGCAAGTGCTAACTTGCATTTCATGTTCCACATCATTAAGCGTCAATATAAACTGATAAAAAAGTATGATGTCATACTGTATGTTATAGGACAATAGCACAAATCAGAAAACACAAGGCCATGTTTTACAATCAAAATCCTTGTGTCCAGTTAATAAGCTTCATCCAGGGGTTGTGTAACATGTCTGATCCTGAGGCGGTTTGGTGTCTGGGGATAATGGGATGCTGCACAGCACCTGGCAATACTTATTGTTCTTGGAGCAAAATGATGTGAACCTTGCCTTAAGGCCTTGCCATGTGTGATTCCTCTTCTGAGGACATGCCTTCCCTGCAAAACATCCTCTTGTCCTAATTATCCCGGCATCTCTCACGTTCACCGAGGCTCAAGAAGTATGAAAGTAATAAATAATAAGTCTAATGAGATACATGTTTCATCTAAAGACACTTCACCTCATTATTTTTCTGCGCCTGGATTGCCCTGGATGTCTCACTTATGTCAACTCATTAGTGATAATCCTCTCAGGAGCATTTAATCTGCTCGGAAAAGATCAGATTTGTGTCTCCAATCATTTAGAGAACTTGTATTTTTAACATCCAAACTCAAACAGCAATGGGTTTAGAATAAATCATTAGCTTCCTGCATCAATTACTCTCTTTAGAACAATAGACTCATCAGAATGTTTCCTCGTTGCCAGGGTGGAACCCTTATGGACAAGTCATTATACATTTAAAGGCGTATTCGTATAGTCGGGTTAGCACATGTTGTTAAGAGTTAATTAATTGGTATTTGCACAGTTGGATTTAGATCTCAGATGAAGGCTACTCATTTCAACTGTAACATGAATGATTGTGACCGGAGATCACTTAAGCGCTTGGTGAAGTTGCAGTGCAAATCATGGACGGACAACAGAAATCACAGCTATGTTTATGGAGTCCACCACATTGCACACTGTAATTACAGCTAAAGGTGGACAGATGAATGACTTTTGTCTACATTGCTCATCTAAATGCAAGACTTTTACACCAAAAAAAAAAAAAAAAATCCAAAAATGGAACCCTTAAGGACCCTGTGTTGCCAAGACAGATCTGGTATCTTGGCAACAAAACCAAAAACAAACACCAACAAAAAGCACGTTGAATCACAAAATGTAATTTATTCGAATGTAACTCAGAAATCATGCCCATAAATGGAAATAAATGGAAATAATCTGGTGTAAATACTCTCACCTATCAAGGAGCATCGCTTACCTTTGCCTGCATTTAATATGGGTTAAATGTTCAGTGTCTGGCTCATTTTTAAAACTATTTTAAAGAAGATGACTACTTTTTAGGGCGCCACGGTGGTGTAGTGGTTAGCACTGTCGCCTTGCACCTCCAGGGTCTGGGTTCGATTCCCGTCTCTGTGTGCATGGAGTTTGCATGTTTTCCCCGTGCTTGGTGGGTTTCCTCCGGGTACTCCGGTTTCCTCCCATGCTCCAAAGACATGTAGGTTAAGTTAATTTGCATTCCCAAATTGGCCGTAGTGTGAGTATGTGTATGCGTGTCCGGGGTGTACCCCGCCTTGTGCCCTACTGTAAGTCTCCTGGGATAGGCTCCAGCCTCCCCCCCCCCCATGACCCTGAATACAAGAGTTTTTAAAATTAAAAAAAAAGTTTGTTAATGTTAAAAGCAGCTAATTGAAAGATTAAAGGAAAGTCGTGATTTTTTTATGTAAAATTCATTCATTTAGGTGACATGTTAAGTAAAAAAGTCTGTTTTCTAAACAGTCATACAGTCTGGAGTCCGTAATAGGCATGCACAGTAACAAAGAAGCTAAACTGATTGATGATGGATGGGATGTGTTAGCATCATGCACCTGCTGCTATGTGTGTGTGGATTGGGGCATACAGAGAATCATTTACTTCACTGCGTTTAGAGTGGACTTCACAGTCATGCACGTCCTGTAGCTGGAGCGAGGCGACTATTATGCTATGCACTACAGGGGTCGAGCGTTCCTAGGTTTAGCCATCTCATTAAAACGGAAACTCTGAAATGCTGGATAAGCCGTTTCTTTAATAAGCCTGACGGACGTGTTTCACATGGCTACTGCTGAGGTGGGAGATGTATGTAGAATTTATTTAGTCAATAATGGCTGCTGAATTTCAGCTTCATTAGCAATGTGAATATAAAGGCCTCAGCTTTGGCGGTGGTTAAATCATGTTAGAGCTAGAGGAAATGGATGCCAAAGCACTCCGATGTTATGGGGATGGGCTTTTTGATTTATTGTGCAGATATGAGGAAATCTGTCATTGTCCTGTATGCAACACTGTGCAATTTTTGAGTCATCGTTTGTGGTATGAAATGCAACATGAGTAGAACAAATAGTACAACAACTCTGAAATAGACATACAATATACTGTGTCTCTAGCATATGTACCATATGTAACATTCAACCTAATCTATAGACACGTGAGACTACAATGTATTACACACCCAGTTTAGCTCATAAGATGAATTTATTATCTCAAAGAAATGACCATTTTTTAAATGTAATAATGATTGTTTTAGTCTTTTTTTTTATTTTCAAGCCATCTCTTTTGGACCTATTGGTCCTGCTAATAATGCAAAAAGTGATCTTTTCTGGGATTAAAGACACATCTGCTCATAAAAAGATCTGGAATGAACTATGCTCATTTGATTTACATAATCTCCAAGAAAATCTACTTAAGCTATTGTAAATATTGCAGAACTTATGGACTTGCATTCATTAGCTTGGAACATGAGCAAGGTTAATTAAAACATGCTGTTTATAATTTGTTTATAAAATGATACAAGGAAAGACTGTTAAGTACATGCAGAAAGTCTTAATTTTTTCCCCTTATTTTGTTCTGGTCTCATTATAGGTGCTGTGTTTCCTACTGTTAGTCCTCGGGGGGTGGCTTAACCCTATGTGCATACAAAATTACTCAACTGTTGCCGGTTCCAAAGCCTAGATGAAAAAGCAGCAGCGTCAGACTAGCAAGACAGACGGCCTCATAAAAGAACACCACTGCTATAAAAATGATGGAGCCAGTCACGCAACATGCTCAGCCCATATCATGGAATGAAAAAAAAAAAAAAAAACTGTTGTAACAGAGAGTCAACGTGTTTTACTTTCATCATGATTTGCTTTGAAATGGAAAACCTCTGTTTACATAAATCCCTAGGAAAAATCACACACTGTTTTGACTGTTCAAATCAAACCGGGACTTTAGTTCTTTTGTGCAGATAAACAGAACACAATCGTATGACATTTATATAAATTTACCATAGCAACCCTGACTGCAACAAAGCATTTGCTAAAAATAAAGAGAACTCACCGCTACACAAACAACCCGCCTCATGCTGTATTGTAAATTAGCATGGACTTTTTCTTTTTTTTTTTTTTTTTATCCCGCAAACATTATATCTGCCAGCTTGTATTAAATTGAAAACCATCAGTTTTCCCATGACTGGTCCTGTGGGACACCAGTCTCTATGCACACCTCTACCTTGACATCCAGCTGCTCACTAAGTTAACAGCACTTGTTGCTTGCAATGAAGCTATTTTACTCAGGTCCTTTCTTTGGCATATCTATAATAGAAAAAAGAAATAGACAGAAAGTGCTGACCCAGAAAACTAGCAGAACTTTTTACAACTTTTTTTTTTCCCCGCCTGGATGTAAAGCTCTGGTGTCAAGTGTCATTCTAAAGAACGACATTTTCAATTTTAAGCAATAAAGAAAGCAATAGAGACGCTTTGCACTGGCGATCATCTTTAAAAAAAAAAAAAAAAAAAAAAAAAGAAGAAGAAGAAAAAAAAAAAACCCTTAAGAAATAGCCCAGTAGACCCTGAATCCATTCCTAAGACTGATTCTCTTATCTCCTGTTTCCAGTGTATGGTCTGCAGTCACATCTTAAATCACTCTTTGTATGCAAACTTGGTATCCCGACTTTGCAAAGCACATTTAAGAAGTTCAGCAGAAGGTTTCAGTAATGCACGCTGCATTATTTACACTTCAGTCTCAGGAGAGAAGAGGCTCTGTAGTGAGGTCTCAGCTCGTGCGCTATGCAGGACTTACTGTAAATAATGTTGCTCATTTCGAACACAGAACACACCTATAAAATATGTAGTGATGTCTGGGAGCCATGAAGTAGATAAGATGTGCAAGGTAAAATGTAAAGACAATGCAATCTGTGATCTCTCTCTCCATGCAAAGTGCATCATAGAAACCACAAAACAGCAGTTGCTTACAATAGAACGGCTAATTAACCTCAGTCTCTGTCTGGCTTTCCATTACAGAGAGCATGAATACAACCTCCTGATAAAATAGATCCAGGGTGGGATATTTATCCCGTCTGCACCAGGCACTATAGTCTGGATGTTTCAGTTTTGTCATCACTTTGTCTCCTTGTTTGTTTTCTTCCCCGTCACTCACGTTGTTCCTGATGTGATTTTGAAGAGGTTGATGACACTGATATGTCAGGTGACTCATGGTGTGTATAAATACATTGGCTTTCATGTGATGCGTTTGAAAGACATCTGTGTGATGAGTGCTATTCCTTGCTGTGTGGATGAAGGACTAAACGCCTTCCTGATCTACTGATGTTCTAAAAGCACAGTAATCAGAGCGATTACTATGAAAAAAAAAATGATGTGCAGTTTATTCATCTTCAAAAGTTGAAGCCAAATGGAATCAAGTCTGAGATGGTGTCAACCATTAATACAAACATCTTGACCATATTTAAAAAAAATAAAATAAAAACAATTATGCTGTAAATGAGCCATTGATGAATTAACTCCGGTTGCTGTTTTTGTGCATTTTGTCTCATCAGGACCCCGCGCAAGAATGACAAAATGCTAAATTCTAAAAGCTCAAGATGTCCTTTTCACTTTGCAGATGTCAAAGCATTAATTTTTCATGTTTAATCTCTAGTCAAATGGATCTTGACAGAAGGATGGCCTGTACTGACTCAGACATGCTATCTTACAGCAAACTGTGTCTCTCACTTCACCACTGACCTGATGTTTGCTGACGATAGTGCCATATTTGCAGACACTAAAGCTGAGATCACAGATATCATCTACAAGGATGCATGGATTGCATGTCATATGGCCTAAAGATAAATGCAGATAAGACCAAGACCGTGACAGGGAATGGATCTAAAGCCAGCCTTTACTTAAAAGAAGTCTAGCTTGAACAGGTGGATAAGTTCAAATATGTTGGATCTTTAGCGCAAAGGAAGAAGGTGGTATCAACATCAGAGATATAGAGCAAAAATAGACAAGCGAAGACTGCGTTCACCTCACTGAAGCAATACCTTTGGACGTAGGCCAAAATCTCCCTCAAAGTTAGCCTCTTTTGACCACGATGCTTCCAGTTCTGATTTATGGCTCTGAAACATGGATATTGCTCTGTGTAGTTGGGTCTGACTAATGTGGAGGTATTCCACACGTAATATATACCTACAACTCTACAACAAGATTTTCTATCAGTTACCACATTTAAAAAGAAGTCATCTTGCATAGCTGTGAGTATCAACTGATGCTTGAAAACCAAGTCCAGTCATGAAGGTAATGAGGGTTATGATCATGTTGGCTGAATGGATGCCAGCTGATTACCATGAAGTCTTCCAAGGAGGGAGAAGCGATAGGTGTAGTGCTGACGAAGTGCATCGGAAGCATGTGCCACGACTTTGTTCTCCAAATAAGGAGAAAGATATTGTGAGGGTTCACCACTAGAGGGCACTGTGTTCTTTAGTTCTGTAGTTTTGTTTGTAGACTCAGTTTCCCAGAAGGCATCTCGGTCAGGTGATGCGTGCTCGCCTGAACCGAGGTAGTATTTGTTATGTCAAGTGGGCTTTTGTGTGGTTATGTTCTGTCTGTGTTTGTTTTAAGTTGGCATATGTTTTATGGAGCTGTCTGTTAAATGTATTAGTTTGTATCTTAGTCTGTTTGGTTTTCCCTTGTGTAAGTACCACTGTAGAATGTTTAGTTCTTAGTAAGTCTTACTACTAACATGAGACTAACCTGTCTAGCTCTTAGTCTGTTTAGTCTCCTAGTTTGTCTAGTCTCCACGTCTGCTTAGATCTTAATCTGTTTAGTTACTAACCTGCTTAGCCACTGACCTGCTAGTTCTTTGTCTGTCCCCTACCTAGTCTGCTCTGTACCCAGTCTGTTCATCCCTTAGACCTTTGGTTACTAGTCTGTTAGCAACTAGTCTGATTAGCCTAGCAGCTAGTGTGCGTAACAGCTAGTATGCTAGGTCTCTGTTAGGCTTAGTTATTCCCCTTGTCTGTATTGTATATTAGTCTGTCCAAGTTATTTGGTTAATTTTGTTGTGTGTCATGCTCCAATGAGTTAGCCAACACCCTTTGTTTAAAGTTCATGTTCTGTTCTGTTTTGTTTAAATAAAAAGGACACTTTTGTTTCAAACCCCCATGCCTGACCCTCTTAGCCCATGGCTATCACCATGAGCCATCACCAGCAGTTCTTGACAGATATTCTGGTTGAAATTTTGGAATGGTCCGATTGTATATCACGAAAGAGATAAAAAAAAAAACAACAAAAAAAACCATATGGAATTGTTTAAGTTGCAATAAGATTGAATGCTTGTTTAATAATTCATAGCATTAACCATTAGTACCAACATTCACATATATAATATATATTACTTTGCATGTGCTCCAGTACTTGAATCAATAGCACTACTCCACTGGGAACAGCCCAGTGAGTGGTACCAAAGGAAACATGGCAAACCTGAAGAACTGATGGTGCATCATTACCAATGCCAGGGATTTTTCCAGTGAGTCCCATGAAAAGAAGATATCATGAAGATATAATCGAGAGGCCAACTTGCACCTCCAAGCACCAGCTAGGACCACAGGAATGCATAGAATAGACACTGTGCCAGCTTCTTTTTCTGACTACATCACAGGACAGCATAATACAATCAAAGAAGAGTTCTTTCTACCCATCAAACATACGGTACATCAGCTCAAAGATGTCCACGATTGGCTAGTGTCGTTGTGATTGACAGGGGGAGAGAGTATATTATCCCACTCATCTACCAGTGTGCTTCCTTTGACACCTAGCATTGAAGGCTATACCATCCTTAGGGGTTGGTCTATACATTTATATATAAAATGCCGATATAATTTATCTTAATGTGGAAAACATGGAAAATCAAAATTGAACATGCAAGTCACTGAGTGTGACAGTGTAGATCTTTCTGCTTTCTTCTTCATATGTTTGTAAAATTCAGAAAAATAGTAGAAGTCAGTAAATTCAGTTTTAATTGTCTCAAAAGATGATTTATACCACCGACCCAGGAAGACATTTATTAATATATAAAAGTCAGAAAATGAATCATTTGTCACTAATATTGGGTAAGTGAGTCTTAATTAAGACCTAGCTGTTGGCTGATTCCTCATTATAAGCAATAATCCCTGTTGGACGTCTCTGGAAAAATCAATCCATCTACAAATACAGAAGACCTCTCAGGGATCTTTGTTCACAATACGTTGATTCAATCAAGAAGGTAGTGATGGATTGCTAATTAAAATCATTCGACAGAGCTTTGTAGCACTCAGTGTTTAGGGCATTCGTAAAATGAGCAGGCTCTGTTCAGCTTTTCCTGAGCTTTTCTGTGTGCATTTTGAGTCTGCTTGACAACTAATGGATCAGGAGGCGTTTGTTTCATTCCGACTATTTTTTCACTGTATGTCTCTCTTTGGGAAAGGCAGAATTGCTAAGTAGGAGCCTACAGCTCATCAGAAAGTGCATATATATATATATATATAAAGATGTTAGAAACAGATTTGGACCTCCATTTCTCTGATGCACCACTTCACCCACATCATTGCAGACGCTGACATTTCTGATTATGAAAATGGCACAAGTGAGAAAAACTGGCCTGTGTCAAACCAAATGAGCAACTTTACACTTGCAACTGCATGGCAATAGAGCCTAGGATTCTCAAATTCTCTCATTCAACTGGTCAAAAGGTGTCGACTATTTTTCTATAATACTAGCTCTGACAGTTGTGCAAGTTAAAATAAATGTGCCTGCTCTTTTATAATTTCTAAAGCAAATATCCATTCATACAGACAGGGTATGGTGAATGCTTCACACAATCTAAAAACCAGCATGAACCACTAGATGACATGCAGGGAAAATAAAAAGAATGAACTTTGGGACAGTAATGACCATCGACTTGTTATTTTTTGATGATATCAAACGACTTTATTGCTGACTAGCGTGAGTAGCCGTTGTTAACGAGAAAACAGTTTTTAGAAATAGTTAAAAGGGTAAAGCTAAAAATGTTAAAGCTGTTTCAGGTTGAAGCACCTGTACGTCTTTCTGCACACCAGAACTCTCTGCCTAACGTGTTGACACAAAGAAATACATTTTTGTAAGGTTGAGTTTATGCTAAGTTGGACCTCTTTCGTTGTCAACCAACCTTTTCGGTAATCTCAGGTTTAACTTCAGGCAAATACCTACAGTAAGTTGCATTAAATTCTATTCTGTCAAAACTTGTTGTTTCGAATCTGGAGCATAACTGCTCATGACTTCACTTTCTTCTAAACAATTTGATTTCATTTATGTTGCAGGTTAAACTTTAGGCAAATGTCAAAGTACTGCCAAATTCTGTCCATCCAGTTTTGCTGTTACAAAACCTGGATGGACAGACAGACAGACAGACAGACAGACAGACAGACAGACAGACAGACATGCAAACAGAAAATTTTCTAAAACTGGTTTATGGTCCTCCAATGTATGAAACGTAAAGATATCATTGAAGTGTGGCCTACTACCTTTGGTTTTCACATATTAGACTAACAAATGCTGGAGCCTGAAGGATCATGTGGCTTCCCAGGCCCCTACATGAAAGAAGAGAGAGGAAGATGCCGGGCAGACTGGACATTTGGAGAGTGTTACCTTGGACACTAAACCACCTCAAGTCTTTAAATGTAAACAGCTGTTGAAGCCTCCTAAGGACTGTTTATCATGTATCTTTTTTTGCCACATTCTCATGGAAGCCAGCAGAATTTTCTTAAATGATCTTAGTCCATTGAAACAAGGAGAAGGCTGATCACGCATTATAGATGCAAAACAAACAAACAAAAAAGAGATTCAGGTGCTTTGCAATCAGGAACTCTTTCTTTAGGCATTCAGGTAAAAGATGATGAAAGCACTTTGCGCGCCTTGCTACATGAACAAGACAACAAACTGCACACAATAACATCTTGTGTGGTAAAAGCATTTCTTACTTGAATAAGCACTGTTCTGTAAAAATGCATAAGACTGAATATCAGTTGATGAAAAACATCTGTCTCTCAGGACAAATACTAATTTCTACCATTCAGCTTTGCAAAATTCTTTCACTGCCCTCCAGTACCTTAGCATCCTGATTCCATTCATAACACTGTCATGCTCCCACAAGACCACCCAAGACAGATTTATAAGCAGTGCCAGTGAAAAATACCAACAAACAGATATTTTTTTTTCTCCACTTGCTGAGTCCTCAGGCACGTTTTGATATAGCGAAATATGTCATGCATTTCTATACTCGCCAGTTTGTTTTGTCGTGACTGTTATATGTTTTGGAATAAGAAAAATCATTGCTAAACATGGAATTATTCAGAATTAATGTAATTAACATGGGAATGGTGTGGGAGTGCTTATTGTTTTTCTGCCCCTTTTAAAATCTTGAGCATGTTACCACCTGTAATAGTTGAGACAGTTCATATAAGAAAATATTACTTTAAATATTGCACACTGTTCAGCACTTTGGCAACAGAATTTGATTGAAATATGCTTTGTTCATAATGTGTACCTTATTCATTCTGTTTGAGAATATTACAAAACCAGTACAGAGCTACTCTTTTTTCAGCAGATTAACTATTTAACCTTGTTAACACAGAACAGAAAATCTGTCAGTAAGATGTAGATTTTATTAATGAGAGAATTACATTTACTTTGTTTACATACATCGGACAATAATAAAGGTCACACACTCTAAGATTTCATTCAACCACCTTTAGCTTTGATTATAGCTCACAATGTGGTGTCCAGCTCATGTGGTGTCCAGTTCATCCTCATGCTCCCAGAAGCACTATCTCATAATCCGAGTCCTGTTATAGACCTGTGCCGTCAGGGAAGAAAAACTCCATTGATGTGTTACTTCAGTACAGTCAGGTTATCAACTGACTTCGGCACATAATGTTGCTGAGCCTAGACCTGACCAACTGAATCAACCCCAGATCGCAACACTGCCAGCAGAGGCTTGTACAGTGGGCACTATGCATGACGGGTGCATCGCTTCATGCACCTCCCTTCCGATTGTGCTGAAACATGGTCGATAGTGGTGGTAGGGTCAATCATAGTAAAGGTTCTGATCTCGTCTGACCACATGACCGTTTTCCATTGCTACAAAGTTCCATCTTTATGCTCCCTAGAAAATTCTAGGCTTTTATCCAATAAATATCACAAACAAGTGGTTTTCTTATAGACACACAGCTGTTTAGTCCCAATCCTGTGATATTACATTTGATTGATTTAGTTTTTTTTTTCTTCTTCATTTTTTTACCATGCAACTTTACCAAGCATTTAAGTGATCTCCATTCATTTTACCCTAGTTCCTTATTCATCATTCAACACTATGCTTCCAGGTTTTGATAATGTGTTGAAGGGTTTTTAACCCAGTTCCAGTAATTTTGTTACATTTTGTAAGGTGGTGTAGGTGAGGCATAAGCGCAGAGGTAAAGGTGGTTTAGATGTTTTATTAATAATAAAGAAATGCAA
Organism: Clarias macrocephalus; assembly: GCA_011419295.1. NCBI lineage: Eukaryota > Metazoa > Chordata > Actinopteri > Siluriformes > Clariidae > Clarias > Clarias macrocephalus. Next base: position 144,332 of record JAAGKR010000242.1, on the reverse strand, counting down.
CATAAACAAACATGCTTGACATGAAAACAAACCAAACAGGGAGTCTCTACCAACTAACATAAACTAGGAACTAAACTACACTGGCATGAAACTAAAATAAGCATAAGCTAACCAGCATTTCACACGTACCATTCCAACAGTTGCAAGACGAATGAAACAGAACTTAAACAGGCTATAAATTATCAAACTAATGAGCTACCTCGGTTCAGGTGAGTGTTCCCATCTCCTGATCGAGGTGCATCCTGGGAAATGAAGTTCAAAACTAACAAAAAAGACGCCCTCTAGGGGTTATCCCTGACAAATTTAAAATCTCCTTAGTTGTTTTCTTTGCTTGATGCAGCCCAATAATTTTACACTGATGAAATGGTTACTTTGTTGGCCAAGCAGTGTATATAGAAAACAGTAACAATCCTAACATTAATCCTTGAGGAACCTTTTGTGAAAGGTTTTAAATCCGTAATCACATTTGTCCTATATGTTTTGTCAACATGTTTGTGAAGCTTCACATATGCATCACCCTTGAAGGTTTAATTATTTGTTTTTAATTAATATGACATATTCTAGGTCCTCTAAAGCAGTTGTCCCCAGCTTTGGTTAAGGAGGACCTTCTGCCCTTCGCATTTTAGTGTTTTCTCAGTTTCTAGCACACCTGATTTACCTTCTCAGATAATTAACAGAATCTTCTTTATACAAGTGGGTGTGGTAGAGCAGAGAAACAATGAAATGTGTGTGTCAGGGCACCTTCTAGGACCAGGCTGAGGGCCATTGTATAAAACAATGCTCAAAAATATCCTATAGCTCGTCATTGTTTAAAGATCTGTTTACTGTCAAGGCCATATCATATGAATTCTTTACTTCTCATTCTTATTGAAACATTCATAAACCTTTCTGTCCTGTGGATGGGGGTAGAAGATCCTGGTGGAAAGGGTGGAAATGTTTCATCATAGGTAAGACATTAAGGACAAAGGAAAACTTTGTCCAAAGTCATGGTGATGACACACACATCTGTCGCGGTAGTCACATAAGAAACACCAGTTTAATAAAGCTAAGGATGCTTACTACTTACTTTTATATCATTTTGGCCAGACAGAAGTAGTGGTAATAGGAACACATTTAATTCAATGCAATTCAATTCAATTCAGTTTTATTTGTATAGCGCTTTTAACAATTAACATTGTCTCAAAGCAGCTTTTCAGAACATAAGAACCAAAAAAAAAAAAAAAAAAGTCCTAGATGTCAAAAATAATTCCTAGTGAGCAAGCTTGAGGTGACTGTGGGAGGAAAACCTCCCTGAGATAATATGAGCAGGAAATCTTGAGAGGAACCAGACTCAAAAGGAGCCCCATCTTTATTTGTGTTACACTGAATAGTGCGATTATGAATTATTCTAAGCACCAGGGGGTGTGATATGAACAATGTCCACATGCAGGTAGAAGAAAGCTTTCTGGTTACAGAATATCTCTAAGACACCTTTCTCTCAAATATATTGTTAAGATAAGTAATATAATGTCACTACATAATGCAGAGAACATAGTTTATGCTTATGTTTCCTCTAGATTGGATTATTGTTATGCTCTACTGTCTAGATGTTCCACAAGGTGCACAAACAAGCTCCAGTAAATCCAGAATGCAGCAGCTAGAATCCTGGAGAAAATATGATCACATCACCGCTGTCTTATCCACCCAGCATTAGATCCCAGTGAAATTTCACATTGTTTTTAAAATACTACTATTGACCTATAGAGCACTAAATGTTCTTGCGCCATGGTACCTAGTGAAATGGACAACTGTCAAGTCAGCGGTCTTTCCAATTTAAGTACTTGAAGAGATACACTGTGTTTATACTATATGGATAATAATTTAATAACATTCAAAATGAAATATTATGATAGTTTTGCGCACTATATTTTCTATATTTTCACAAGCCATAAGCTGCAATAATTGTATTTTAAATAGAAAATGCTGGAAATATTTAACTTTACATGTGCTATGTTCTGAATCTAGGTATTTGTTAAATAAAACTCCAAAATAAAATATTTTTTTTCGTAAGATTAAATTTTTTTTGAGATCTTTATGATCCTCCCTGCCTACAGCAATCAAAAGGTGCAAGTTATTTGTTGGTGTCTATAATGAAAATTAGCACATTCTGGTGCCCCACTGGTGCTGCTGAGGATAACTCCATATGGTCTGCTTGTAGATACATGAGAGTGCTGAGGATTGTTCCACTTAGAAACCATGAAAATGGCTTTGGACTGCATTTGATACAGTTTTGCCATGATGACTTATGGCTGCCGTGCTGTTATAGTTTTAGGACTGAAATTGACAAAAACAGTTTTGTACCCAAGTCTCCATCAAAATCCAAATGGATTTGTGAAACTGGGAAACAGCTTTGCAACAATGTCTATTGTTAAAAGTGCTATATAATGTAACGACGGCATTAATATAATGTACTGATTTATCAAATATACTTTGGTGTAATCAGACAAGTGGATCAAAACCATGCTGGGAAAATAAATTAAAACCCCAGTGCATAACACAGCCATCATTCATTTCTTTAAATTGTTATATAAATACTGTCTCAAAAAACAGTCTCAGTTAGAATTTAAAACATTGTGACTAATGCAAGTTTATCTCTTGATATAGTGTGTAGTCTTATCCAATTTTCACTGTAAATGTCTTTACTTTGCTATATATTTTTGTATGAAATCAGAGAACATGTTTGCTAGATGGTAATGAACTCCCA